>JARFJB010000246.1:1787500-2267500 GCA_036346205.1 Vesta saturnalis
TATTTTGAACACCCTGTATACGTATTGCGTAATTTTGTTTGTAGTCTTCCGCACTTAGTTAGATTCCGTATATACATAGTTTTTTCTTCGTTTTGTTGTCAAGTTTAGTTTTATAGATGAATTTGTTTAACGTGTGTAACGACCTTTAGGGATGGGAGGTGTATGGCGAGCTTTAGATTCTTAGTTTGTGAATTATTTTTTTTTGCAATTTAGGTTGTTTTCCTTATTATTCCTCGTTTATAGAAGGTTGATTAACGCTTATTTGTAAATAGTTGTATTAAGTGTAAATAACGTTCATTTCGTTTGATTTCCGTAAAATATAATAGAAAATTAAGTAATTTAAATAAATAGTGTAGATTTATATGTGTATGATGTCATGTTGGCGACATAAAGACGCTTAAGTATAGTTGTTTAGTGTAATAGTGAATATGCTGGTTTTGAATCATAGAGATTGCATGTGGGCCTGATTGGTTGTATTTGAATAAAAACATAGAGATATTTCACGTTAAGTCTGCTGACGTTTGAACTTTTGAAAACTACCGAGTCCTTACGGACGAAAACGAAATTTATGTATTGGGGGTACTAAATCTTCCCCTTCCGTTTTTTTAATTGGTGGAATTAACTTAGATAAGATTTTTTATGAGTAGTGGGATTCAAAATTCAAAGATGGATTTTTGTGAATAATTTGTGGGATTCTGAAACTGATCGCGCTCTCTTGTACTAGTACGGTGCCGCTTGTTACGCTTTAAGGGGTGGTTTAGAACCTTGAAATTTTGGACCTTGTGGTGTTTAACGAACGTATTTTTGTGTAGTAAGGGTAGTTTAGCTACTTCTGAAGAAGACCTGTAAAGGGATTTTATTAAAATTGTTCATTCACCAGAGGATTATACCTAGTGCCGATTTCGGTTTTACGTAAAGTTACCTAGAGGACATCGTCGTGTTTTGTTAGTGCTTCAGTGACCTCTTTGGTTTTTCTCGCTTTTGCGGATTTATTTAAAGTCAACGCTTATTTACCGTACAAAGCGTATTTAAAGATAAAGAAACTTTCGCAATATATTAAAATTTATAGTTATTTAAAACAAATTATTAACATTTTGGATTATTAGTGGAAATAAAACCAATTAAAAGCTAAAAGTTATCAAGCAATTTTGAACGCTCAAATTATTATTACTTTAAAAGAAGTTTTTTTAATTAATACAGTAACATTTTAACGCGATTCAATCAAGGAATTGTTTGTGTATCATAGAACATTAGTCAACATTTTATTCATCATTTTGCCAGACCAGGAAGATTTCATTTCCGTAATAGCAGTAACCGATCACCTGGGCCGCTTTCATTGTTGTAACACAGGAGAGGTGTAATTCTAGACTTTAAGGTAATATAACATTGTGTTTTTTTTTATTGAATATTTCAAGATTTTTGTGTTGCGAATTATTTTTTTTGTGTTGATGAAAGTTTGGAAGCGGTGTCGTAATTTTTTTGGTAAATTAAGTTGTTTTAAATTTATTTAGTGTAACGAATTGTAGTTTGACGCTCCGACTTCACCCTTTGTTATTTATTTTAGTATTAAAGGGCAATTGACCCTATTGTAGTGTGGGTATATTATCCACGAATTATATTTATAGGTTAAATCATTTAGACTGGCGTAAAAGCAGCTTTCTGATCAGACATCCTGTTGCCTTTTAAGCATTTGTATTTTTTTGTTGATACGCAGTATCGTACGTTTGTATTTTTTATATTTATCCTTTTTTTATTATTTTATTATAGCTTTGTTAGTTTTTTTTAAATGTGTTTTAATTCTGTGGAAACCCTTTTGTGTTACATAAAAGTTTTTTTTGCAAATTGCAAGTTACCGGTAATTTAGTTTTTAACGTAATGAAGTTAGTTTTTTGTTTTATTGAGTAATAGCGTTATTAATATTTAGTATTTTATCTGATTTTGTTTAGTTGAGTATTAATTCAGTTTAGAGTTCATTCTATAGATTTTTTTTGTTTTGTTTTGATTATTATTTAATGCCTTACTATTACACTGAGGTGTATTAACGTAACGTTATTGAGTGTTTATCACGCTTTTATTTGACAAGCGTGTAGTGTTTTTGAAGCCCTATTTCAGGTGGTTTGCTGTCCAGCACACCTGGAATTGATTGCGGATAGGTAAGCGCATGTTTTTTGTATGTTTAGACACGCGATGTACTCGTAATTTTGGCACGACGACCCTTATTTTGACTACTAAACATTCTGGCGCCCTTAACCGAATTGACTTTGGCTTCATCCCCTATTTTAACTTACGTACGATTTACTATTCTGGTTGTGCAAAAATTTTCAACATCTGACCTACACCCATACGCTGGCTAGTCGGGGCAAAAAGGCCAATTTTATCTGTAATCCCGTTTTACCACCCGTTTATACCGTTACAAGATATATATTGCATCACCAAGGACTACCAGGTTACATGGTCGGAATTAACTATACTCAAAAAAAAAAACTGTACAGGGTTCAATTTTCGTTCATTACCGAGGCATATAAGAATATTTTCATCTCTTACGAAGGAATTCGTTGAAACCACTTATACTTATTTTTGACCTACGACAATGCCTTCGTACCAAACAATAGCAAGTGCGGGGTTTATATTTTTCCCACCGGGACCAAGCTTTCATTAAACGCGGTTATGTGAGACGAATAGATTACTTCTTTGAAACTATCACATCGTGGTAGCTTGATAACCCAAAAGATTTCATTTATAACTGGCAATTCGAATGTAAAGATTAACTAAAATCTTTACCTTCTGTAAATTTTCAGTTGTAATCAGTGTTAACGTTGTGCTCAGTAGAAGAACTGGCATAGTATTATGTACGTTTAAAATGATGTTTGTTCTATTTATTACATTATTCACATTTCAAACCTAAATTTTCTTTTTCCTAGAGTTTCAAGAAACACTATGTGCTCTATCGTTTTTGTGCTTTAACATGTAAGCTTTCGTTTTTGATCTGCGTGATGATATTGTGACAATGGTTTTCCTCTTACTAAGTGTATGGGTTACAGTATTCAACAAAAAGGACTTCTGGTTTTGTACATTCATGCCCCAATACTGTTTATTAATCTCACCACGTCTTTGTCCTGCTATTTTTTCAGAATACTTGCTTATTTATTTTTACATGGAACGTATAAGATCTGGTGTTGCTTTTTCTAAACGTTGCTGTACGCTCTTGTAATATATTTTTCTTCATGACCTTCGTCACGAACATAACCAGAATTGCGACTTGGGGATGTATCAGATTTATTTTTAGATGGAATTATACCTCATTCCTACAAATTTTGGGAAAGTTACAGGTTTAATGCCCTAAATACACCTTACTTTACTATTTGCGCTTTTTTACTACTATAAAAAATAAACAAAGTTACAATTTGTTATGTAAACACAAATGAGTAGATAATAATTGTTATTATTATAATAGTACTGTTTAAATAGAACGCTTAAACGTAAACTGTATGTACATGGTCATAGCTACAGAGTATATGCCCCTATTATATATAATATTTAAGTTTAAGTTTTCTTTAAATCTTATCCACAACAAAATTGATTCCCCTGAGTTGTTATTTTTAATTACTTTACAGTTCCGTCACATAATTCTCGATACAGAACAGAATTCCACTATACGATACCATATACAAATGTATTGTACCTGTCTCCAATTATTAACGTACGCAGAACTTATAACAAACACTGTGCCCTTATTGATTTGCATCTCTGTACACTACAAACATTACTAAATCGAGTTAGTAGTTAATTTAAACACCACGTATATTTAGTACTTAGGTTTATTTTATATTTAGCATATTTAGTATATTTAATAACACAAGGTTTTGTTTCTTTATGATTTATAATTTATACACTGCCTAAGTTATGTTTTTCATAATTGTCCTATAATTGGAATTAATTATTTTATTGGACAATAAATGATATTTATTTATTTATTTATTTAAGTGTACTTAAGGCAGTTGGTATGCTTATACGCATTTTCTGCTTAACAAATGCGTAGATGTTGAGTAGGTGAATACAGTAGGTTACATAACTCGATGTGTTAGAAAATTGCAGATACGTGTAAATGTATAACTACTGTATCAGACTGAAAATTATTTATTAGTTTTGAAAATTACTTTAAAGCCAAACAAAACCAAAAATGCACGATCAGTTTTGATTTTGCTAAAATGGTTCTTCCTTTAACAATAACTGCTTTCCTTAACGAAAGCACATAATTAATATTAATAAATTTCTCATTAATTTTGTAAATACTTAATATTTTAAAGATTTAGTCTTGTAGAACAGGATCATAAGCCTTCTTGAAGCCAATGTAACACATATCTAAGTTTCGTTTATTAATTTTTGCTAATTTTGTTATAATGGTTTCTATAATTATTTGTTCTTGACACCCTTGCACATATTTGATTAAAGGTTTCAAAACTAATAGTACTATTTTACCGAACCCGTCATCAATTTCGTCGCACGCGCACACGCACACGCACACGCACACGCACACGCACACGCACACGCACACGCGCACGCACACGCACACGCACACCCACACTCACACGAACACATACCCGTCCACGCATACGGACGAGAACACACACACGCAAGGTTTTGAAAGTGGTTCTGTAACAATATTGTATCAATATTGGTCTATTGGCAATAGTGCTATATAGCTTTATAGTATACTTAAGCAACTACAAAGGTATCCGTATTGAAATTTCTAGAACATTTTGGAATATTTCTTCTCATTCGCCTGTTTCTCGAAATAATGTGGTCGAGGATGTGTAAACTTCTTTCTGAAAAAAAAATATATAACTTCAGATTGATTCAACCAAAACTAACAAACGTATTTGAAAAAAGCTTACTCTTCTCCATTTGCGCTAAAAACTTTTCTTTTGTACTTCTCTGTGTAGTCAATAAAAGGCGCTTTTTAAAAACTATGACTTTTGCGGATTTTCCCGATACCTGTAAGTAGAACGACACTACACTTTTAGATTGGAAAAATGGTGATTAAATACTAAATAATTTGTCTGAAAGCCGCAAATCTATATTTCTTTAGATTAAAGTTATTTACCGTCAAGAAAAGCCTAATTCGCAAACAGTTTAACAGTTTACAATTTATTCAACAACACCTTAGATTACAACAATAGTAGATTAGAAAACAATAGCAACAGAGGCCCAACGGTACAAGCGACAAAAACAAATTTTAATAAATAAGAAAGTAGTTATTAATGATATACATGTCCTAAATACCGTCCATTCTTTTTTTTTTCAATCACACCGTTCTGTTCTACTGGTGGTTATTTACTAGTGACGAGAATTTAAACTTATTATAATGCCAATTACTGATCAGTAAATAATCCAATACTCCAAGTTGATCATCAGAATAAAAGTGTGCTATGATTTTTCGGGATATTTCGGCCATGAGAGAATACAGGGGAATCTGATGTTCACAATACTGTTATTTTTTATTATCAAAGGCACGGTGCTGTTTTCCAAATTGTCATAGCCTACTTTGCTTTTGAAATATAGGACGTCTGTCAATTCAAACTTAGTTCGATAAAGAAGATAATGCTTTCAGAAAAATACGGATTTCACAGTCGTTAAAAATAAAAGTATTAAATATTTGCAAAAAATTTTAAAACATTCAATGAGCTGAAAACATATAAGGAGTCTAATAAAAAAAGGATTTTGGTTGGATATTTCAAAACTAATTACACCAGCGTTAAACGTTCCTTTGATACCAATTCTTATCTTTTTGAGTCTTGAAAATCACTGAGATACAGGAAAATTTTATTCCTTAAAATCTCATCAAAAATTTGTACACTGTGTCCCATTTTCGATGTAATTTCGAGATACCTCCGTTCTTGTAAAAGATGGAAAGTTGCAGGTTTCGCTTCACTTTGCTACTTTATTGTGAAACAAAAAATCTAGAAACAAAGCCTTTCAAGTTTTTTTATTTCTGTGTTATACTGTAGCTTCAAAAATTTAAAATTTCGCCACTGCCCTCGTACCTCCGTTATTTATAAAGATCGTTATTTATAGAGATATAAAACAACTAGAAACTGCACCTTGTAGGCTATTTTACACAGAATGAAGGGACGTATTTAGCTAAATTATAAATTTTGTGGTTTTCATAGCATAAGTTAATGGGACACCCTCTATACTTTCTTTAGTTCGTCTGCCTTATTTTTCTATTTCCATTTCGCTGGTTTTTCATAAGAAGTTTATTGTGTGCTGTTGGTTGTGTTTTTTGTTTAACACCAACTTCCATGTATTAGGCAGTTTCTGCACGTCGACTGGGTTATTAAGGCTGTAGGATTGCGGCGGACGCTACAACATATTTGGAAAAAACGACAAAAACAAAAATGCAACAAAAACGTATACCATTTGGGAAGTTATCGAAATGTCAAAAATTCTATGGATTATAAAAGATTCACAAATGTGGGACATTACTGAGACTAATAGTGAGTTCAATCGGATGATCTTCACAAGAATTAAAAATAATCATCAAACAGTTGCAATCATACACCTAAAAGTCAGAACTATACTATTTACCGACGTTCCGACCAAGGAAACAATTGACATAATTAAGACGATGTACCATCCACAAGAAGACATAGTGTGGATAAATCGAAGGTGCACCGATGGGTCCAGCATTATTACCAGTTCTGGCAAATTTATTTATAAATGATCTGGAGGGACAAGCAATACGAACATCAAGTCACAAACCCAAGTTATGGTTAAGGTATGTGGACTATACCTTTATCATCTAGACACACGTCAAGCGTTGGATCGATTTCTACAACATCTAAATACTTGGACACGCAGTTTATAGGAACGTAACAAAAATTGACATACAATCAAAACGTGAGGGAAGAAACCAAAACACTAAAGTCACCTTCATTATGAAAGAGATTCACCGAAAAACATATCCAAAAGACGGACCAATCGAAGAAGAAAAAGCGAGAAGAGAATGAAAAGTAACAAAGTGCTTTTACCGGACATAAAAGGAACAACAGACCGGGTTAGCAGGACTAAAAAAAAACACAACATCAAAACGATTCTTAAGACGCATGAAAATATCAGAACCACATTGCCTAACCCACAGACCAAAATCAAGCCAGAAGATCTGGGCATATACCAGATTCCATGTTGAGACTGTGATCGAACGCATATAGGTCAAATAGACGTATCATTGCTAGGCTGGAAGAACATCGATTATCGTTAAGGAAAAACATCACCCTTATCTTTAACACAACATATTCAATCCACACCACGCACTATCAACTTTGATAAGACCAGAAGGATATCAGAATAGCATAAGCAGAACATCTAACCAAGAAAATAATAAGAGAAACTGTAGAAATCGAAAAACTCCCAAACAACCTTAACACCCGTGACGACGCGCAGAAGCTGCCTAATAAATGGAAATTGCTATTAAGCAAAAAGTTTCGATTAACAGCACCAAATATATCTCTTATGAAATCCATAGGAAAAACAGTAAAACGGAAAAAGGAAAGTTGGGGATGAAAAAGTGAAAGGGAGCGAAGGTATAACTAACAAGGAACGCACAGCAGAAATCGGCTCTATTCGAATAACGCGAAGCAGAACAAGATTATTAGTGACCTGAAGATGGTAAATGAGAGTTATCCCAAACGTGGCCTAATCAACGAAGGTTCTTACAAGAATCTTATCAACACACGAGTATATGAACTCGAAGGGAATGAAAATGTACATATATATATATATATATATATATATATATATATATATATATATATATATATACAGGGTATCTAGAATCTACCCACGTTCTGTGGTTATCTTAGTTATTATAAAAGATACAGAGTCGGTTAAATCAGCAAAGTTGGGAAGAATGACATGATAATTCAAATAGCGATAAGAAAATTCAACATTGTTGCCAACTTTCTAAGATATCTGAAAATACCAAAAAATCGTCCAAATTTTCAATCGGCTATATCTTTTTTAATATTCAAAATCCGAAAAAGTTATAAGAGAGGCTTATGATAGGTATTTTTACGTAAAATGGGAAAATGCGAATAAAGAATTTTTTTAGTAATTATTTTTCGCTTATCACCCGATGGCTTATTTTTTCCTGATTTCAAAAATGTATAGTTTTGTATGTTTAGTATTATTAGTTAACTCACGATTTAAAAAATGTAACTATAGTATTTACTAAACAAATGAAATGTTTGCCGTGGTGTGCTGTGACAATTAAAAACAAAACGCTGCATTGATTGACTGTCAAATAGTAGATATTGAATTATTTGTTGTAACCAGCTGTAGTTCGTACTTAAATAGTGAATATTAATTTATTATTGGCTTATTCTTCTTCTGAAAAGCTTTTTTGCTATTATGTGTCTAACAAAGATGCTAATGCTGCTTCGGAATTATATCTTCAAACTTATATGGAAAGAAGATAACCCAATGTGAGATTATTTGCCAAACTCGAATCGAATTTAAAAAAATATGGAGCTTTTACTAAACCTCAAAATTTTAAAATTAATGTTAACACAGAAACAGAAGAACGTGTTTTAGCTTACGTCGCATTTAAACCTACTACATCCCTTCGTGAAATTGCGAACGAGTGCAACACTTCCAAAGATGAAGCCCACGTTATTTTGAAACAAAATAATTTTAACCCATATTATTTTCATATAGGTAATACAGTGTATGTTGAAGATTACCAGAAAAGGTTACGTTTTGCTACATGGTTGATTAATGAAAGTCGTGCAAATAATCAATCCTTGATAACCATTCTTTTTACCGATGAAGCAAAATTTACAAACAACGGGATCTTCAATAGAAAAAATCATATCCAATAGTCCCAAGAAAATCCTCATATTACTGTTCAGAGGAGAGATAATATGCTTTGTCAGTAAACGTTTAGTGCGGTATTATTGGTACCAAAATCATTGGGCCACTTTTTTATGAATACAATTTAAATTCGGAAAAGATATCTAACTTTTTGCGAAACGAATTTGAAGAAACTTAGGACGACCTTCCGTTGAACGTAATTCAAAATTTGAATTATTTTCAACACGACTGGGTACCAGCACACAATGGATTATTTGTGTGTAACTATTTACAGGAACGTTTTAATAATTGGATAGGAAATTAAGGTCCAATCGCTTGGCCGTCGCGATCTCCAGACTTAACCCTCCTGGACTTTTTCTTGTGGGGTGCAATTAAAGACAAAGTGTACCGAGTAAAACCTGGTTATCTGAATGTTCACGGCACACTTTAATTTGTTTAATAAATTTTATAATTACCCTTTTTTTGAAAATTGTGAGTTAACTAATAATATTAAACATACAAAGCTATACATTTTTGAAATCAGAAAATAAGCCAACGAATGAGTCCATAGCCACCTATAGTTGCCATTTAAAAGAATGTATGTTTGGGTTGTAGCTCGAAAAATAATTACTAAAAAATTTTTCATTCACAATTTCCCATTTTGCGTAAAAATAGCTATCAAAAATCTCTCTTATAACTTTTTCGTATTTTGAATATTAAAATAGATATAACCGATTGAAAATTTGGACGATTTTTGTTATTTTCAGATATCTTAGAAAGTTCACAACAACGTTAAATTTTCTTATTGGTATTTGAATTGTCGTGTAATTCTGCCCTCTTATAATAACAAAGATAGCCATAGAACGTGGGTAGATTCTAGATACCCGGTATACATATATATATGTATAAATTTTCATTATTTGTTATTTATATGTATTTATTAGTAAAATAAATACAACAATTACCTTTATTTTAAATTTTAACTAATTACAAAGTTATTTCAAGGATTATAATACAGTTCGACATCTTTAAGTTTTGATAAAGTGTAGCTTGTAATGAGGGATGAAGTCGTTGTACAGTTGCGATCTATGCGTTGGCAACTTGCCAACAACCACCAACATTATTATGGCTAACGCAAGTGGTTTGGTTTACATGTTGCTTTATACGATACTTGAGATTTGTGAAACTAACCTTTCTGAATCGTTAATATGATATAACCAATTTTTTTTCCAATTATATCATACCATAATATTTTATGTTTCTATTTAGGTTGATATTACGTGTACAAAACAGGCAAATTGTGCTTCATTATTCAGTTTATTAATTTTATAAATGCTATTTTACTTTGAAATTGCCTAAAGGATGTTTTAATGGATGAAGCAAAAGTTTTTAATTTTAAAATTAATTTTCGGTATTACATTTTACTACTATTTTTGTAATTAACTCATAATGAAAATATTTTTTTTATAGAAAAGCAGCAGATTTGTTGCGATACGATAATTGTGGCCTCATATTTAAAGAGACACGCAAAATACATTATTCATTATTGTGTCTAGACGAGCGAAACAATTGATTACAGCTATTCTCGGTTGCAGATGCGTAGCTTCCAACCTTTTCAAGTTTTAAGTTAAACCAATCACAGGTCCAGATACCGTTAGTATTTTCTGCCATAAACAATCCAGATACTGTATTCTGTCAAAGACGTGAATATTGCCTATATTCCCATAATATGCTTAACACCGTTTTCCTGAAATGATAATTAAATTTCGACCACTACCGAAGTGACTCCTATACATTTACCTAAAGTACCTTGTTTCCGGAAACTATAAATATATACCTGTTAGATTTCAGTTTCGTTTGTGTATTAAAGACCCGATATTTAAACATTTGTAAAGTATTTCTGCAATCCTGTAATTGGTCTTTGATACGGCCTACGAAAATGTGAAGGATCCGGTAACTTGTTTTGAGTAATTATTTAGCAAGGAAGATTTCAGTTCGATTTTGTAAACCTCATAGTAAGTAAGATCTGTATGTTATAATATTTGTTGTTCAACGTTTTCTAGTTGTAGCCTTTGAAAAAGCATAGAATAAATTTGCGAAAACTTAGGCATAATAAAGTGCATTCATTAAACATCCAGCTGATCTAATAAAACCAAAAAAAGAAAAATAAAAAATAAAATATCATTTTTGCAAGATCAATATTCATTCAATTATATATATATATATATATATATATATATATATATATATATATTGCATATACATTATTTTATTGTGTAGGTCCATTACTACTGCTACATTTTTAAAATAATTCCAAATATACAGGGTGCTTCATAGAAGAGTATCAAAGTTGTTTTTTTTAATGGAATGTCCTATATTTTATCACATTTTTGAATTAAGTATGAAAAATAAGGTAGACTTTTGTTACGGTATCCTATACCTAGATACAGAGCGTTTTGATTTACTTTGATTTTTCTTAAATTGCAAGGTTTTGGAAAAAAAATATGTTACCAAACGGAACTAATCTTGTAAAAACTGCTTCATGATCGCGAAAATAGAGCGTTTCGTTTATTTATTTGGCAATTTAATTACAAAAAATACTATACTGGGTGTCAGATTTATCGCTTGCATTATTAATACATTCAAACCATAATATCTTCCTTATCTCTAACGGAACACCCTGTATATTTTAGATCAATTCAATAGTCTTCCAAAAACTACTAAGGTATCCTGTACCTAAACCTTCACGTTTCAAAGTTATTGAGGTAATTTTGAAATTTAAAGCTTTTTATGGGATTTACAAGACGTAAATGTTTTTACAAATAATATTTGTCAATCAGTTTTTGAATCGAGTAATTAGCAAAGATATTTTTTCTTTTGTGTATAGGTGTACACATATTTTAAGTTAGTATGCAGTAATTTTTAATTAAAACATTACTTATGAAAATATGTGTGTGGTAATGACAAAACACGATGCTGCCAAGCTAACTTCTAATCAAAATGACAAATATTGTTAATTAACAGTATGTCAATATAATTGGGTATTAATTATTTGTACTGTGTGGGGAATATAAAATAATTATTTTAAGTGGTTTATTTGAAACAGGAAAAAAAATGATATGATTTTAACTATTGGTAAATGTTATGGAAATTGTTTATTGGCTTCAAGAGTCTACGCAGCAAGGTACTCCGACTGCGTTCACCCAAATAAAAAAGTATTAGAGACATTGTTGCAAACGTTTCGTGGGACAGGATGTGTCGCTTACTCAAAACAGGAAAAAACAAAAGTGGTTCCCAATAACGAAAATAACGAGTTTTTGGTATTAGGTTCCGTGGCTGATAATCCAAATATCAGTATTAGAATAATTGCGAGAGAAACAGGCATTAGTCAATCAAGTGTCTCCAGAATTTTAAGGAAACACAAATATCACCCATATCATGTTCATCTTCATCAAATTTATATGGAACAGATTTAGAAAGGCGAATTGCTGTTTGTTTAACAATCCCCGAAAAAATCGGTGAAGAAGATAATTTTGATCAATACGTCTTGTTTACCGATGAAGCCACGTTTGATAATAATGACCATGTTAATCGTCATAACTACCATTATTATGATAGCAAAAATAAGCATTTATTGCATACGACAGATCACCAGAATCCATTAAGTTTAATTTTACTGGTTTCGTAACAATTTGTAGTAATGCAACTCTCTCCGTAATAGGTATAAAGTTCGTAAAAGCCTGTACGACTTTCGAGTCTATAATGAGTCCTACACAATTCCCATGGTTCGCGGTATCTTCACCTGAGTAGTATACGTGATTTCCGTGTATATTGCATTTACCAGATTTGGGCCACCTCATTTCACTGATCCCTAGGATAAAAATCTTATGTCTTTTCATTTCTTGTACTACATTATGTGTTTTCCCAGCTTTATGTAGACGTTTCAAGCTCCGATATTCATATTAATTTCCATTTTAGGCGAGTTTTCCTCTACGCCTGTGTGTCTATCTAAATTTAATTCACAGGTATTTCTCTGGCTGACTACCTGGGAGACCATGTGTGTTTGTCCTCCCCTGCCGGATCTTGATAACCACGATCAGTAGTTTTATGCACTATCACTGTGTTCATTATGATGATTATACTAGGGATGTTATTTGAACCTTTAATACAGTGGTTTTCCGTTGCCTTCTGTATTCCTCTGCCGTTAACCGATCTTAGTGGGCTTTCCGCCATTAGAGCCTATTTTTACCCCTAGGACAGAGAAGTGCCCAAATTTTAGCCGCCCACTTTGGGTCAATCGCTATTTGTAATTGCTCATACCGGCAATAATTCGGTGTTTGGTTCCTAGTTTTGTTCCACCCCGGGTATTTTATTTCCCCGCTACCCGCCATATCTGACGAGTATTCCCCTATCCGCCACCTGGGGAGGCGCCCGATGGGGGACTAGTAACCCCACACAGGATGTACCAGAGAATGTAATTAGTCATATATTTTTTACCTACCTTATAGCTGTCGCTTTCTACTGGGCGATGATGTTTCGGATTACAATAGCCAACATTAGGTTCAAAATGAAAGCGTGATCTTATCAAGTAATGTATAAATTTGGACTAATTATGTCGTAGCCACCACTACTAAGTGAACAAGAAATTATGACGTCACAGTAGTGGTGCTAGCGCTTTATTTGATAATGCAGACTTTTGGTGTAATATAATACGTATTTACGTTTTAACATAAAATATGGGTATAAAATTAACTTCGTGTGAAGAAAAATTTAATATACTAAAAGGAGCATTTCACCCCAGAGGTACCCTTTCCTATGAATTCCATCAATCCATTGTTTTGTGATCTCATCACCTTTTGAGAAGAAAATTACTGAAAAATATATGTCGCTATGATTTATACTCACTAGAGCAATTGGGTACACAGCACTAGTAACGCATACTTAAAAGTAATAACTAAACGCTACTATCAATGTTAAACACTTTCAGGAGAAAGATGTTAGTGTACTGACTTACAGAAACGCTCATAAATATACTCATTCTAGAAATCTTCGGTTTCTCAAGAATGAAGAACAAAATTGTAACTTAAAGCATACGATCAAAATACACTCACACATCACAGACTAATTCTGTGGTGGGTAGGAAAAAGGGTATAAGTCAAAATTTAAAATTTGTGGTAAAAGAGGTTTGAATGTTGAGTTCTAGATGCAAGATCGGCTAACTAATACAAGTGCAATTGCCTGAGGTTTAATTATATCACTCAAACGTATGTTTTGGTATATCTACTCTGCATTGTTGTTTTGTACTTTGTTAAGGAAAAAGATAGACTTATACTACATCGACTTAAAACAATATTGACTTATACTGTTAGAACCACAATTTTAGATAAGAAAAACGATCTTCTATAAACATATTTTATTTATGATGAGTATAGTTCATTGATTATTATTAATTTATTATTAATTATAATTTCAAATTTCGAGGGTGGCTGTTTCATTCTCATTGAACTCTTCTATATCTGGGTACGTATCTTCAATTTCAGCTGTTTTATGGTTCTGATAGAAATCTCTAAATACTGGAGGTATGAGATGAAAAAGATCCAACAAATTGCTTTTCTTCTCTGCTGAAATAGGTAATGTACTTGAATAACATTTTCCAGGCGTTAATGTTACGTTAGACCTTCCACGTCTGCCGACAGAAATTGTTTTGAATGGTGCTTGTTCGTCCAATGAATTTTTAAAGAAGATTTTACCAGGTTCAGAGGTATATCGAAACCACTTAGCATCATGCCATTTAAAAGGTTGTCCTTCAAGGTCTTTCTTTCTTAAGTCCATTGACTGTTTGTAAAGGTCAGAAAAATTTAGAAATTTATCATGTCTGTTCCTTTACCACAAATTTTCTTTTTTTTTTCCAACACTTCTAACTAACTGGTACCAGTCATGGGGGTGGCAAATTTGCGTAGATAGCATCTTTTTTTGATTCTCTATGAGGGCATGATCAATGTCACACTCCATGTGACTATGACCACTAACCATAAAACCACAACCATAAAAAACCTATTTGATTTACACCACGTCCCCCTTCAGCTTCATGCCACATGTAACATGTGACTTCTCCAGAACCTGCATTATGAAACGTAAGGTTAAATGTCCACAGTTGTCTTTTATAAAATGCTACCGAGGACTGAAGAAAAGGAGTAGGTAGACATTGCTGGAAGTCAAACGTATAACATCTGGTATTGACGTTCTCTTTAGCAATATTCTTGTCCTGATTTTTTTTTAAGTAGGCATTATCTGCTTCGGCACGATGTTCATTTACTTCTTGTTGGATGGAACGTTTTCTTCCTCGTTATCAGTGATTTGCAATTTCATCTGCAAAACATCACGTGTCTACTTTTGGCTGTTTAAATGCCAACTTCAATCTATGAAATTCTGTTTCATATATTCTTCTTGACACCGTTTTATCTCGGTTTTCGCAATAAAGTTTATACATGATCTGTAAATTAAGATGCGGAGGTAAGAACCTTTTGCTGTTATCACGCCACGTGTAGTGTGATTCATATGACGGAAAAGATTTTATATGAGCCACAACTTCCCCCATAGTTTCAGTTGAATGTTTGTTCGAAGGTTCACGTAAACCTCTTTGATCATCACATGTAACTCCAGATGTAGTAGCCATTGTGTTTCCCACTGCCAAAGTAACAAACATATGGGTCTCTCGTAAAATTTTTGTAAAACAGCCCCTACAGACTTTCTCTCGCTGTCCATTAATTTTAAAATAATAGGTATGACTGCACATTCTAAATTTCTCCTTATCCGGATCACAGGTTCTTTTCCGGTGTGTTGCAGTTTCTTTTGTATTAGTTAGGTTTGCCACAAACTGGGAACGTTTGTTTTGCTGCTTCCAAGTGACCAGTACTCTTTAAAAATTAATTTTCTTGCATCTTCTGGAATGCACACGGCACATTTCAGTCTACATTTTGGCAGCTCCTTCTGTTCTCTAGCTTTTACATCTTTGCCTTTTGCTGTGACAAACGCTTCCCCTGTATTTCTTTTCTGCTTTCTCTCATATCTGTTTTTTACACTATGAATCCCACCTTTTGATCTCGCTTTCTTCGGATTTTCTTCTATACCTTTTTCATCTCTATTAACAGTTCTTTTCCGCGTTGAAACTGGTTTTCTTCTAGCAAACTTTTCATTTTCACTTGATTCGTCAGTAGGGACGTAGTCTTTGTCAACATCTGAATCGTCTATATCCTCCTCTTCAGCTACCTTGTCCAATATTTGGGGTAAATATTCAGTTTTGTTACTATCATCAATAGTACTCTCAAGACACATTTCTAATCCAGCTTCTATTTCTGTATCTACCATGCTTTCTTGATTTACAATATCACTGATAGTATCATCTAAGAAAGACAACCCTTAATAAATTAACATACCTATTTTAACAAAACAGCTTTATTTCAAAAATTGTCTTACCACCACCAGGATCTGCAGGCAATTCTCCTGGATTTTCATTCGTAACTACACCTTGTTCAACCACTTCTGTGTTGTTAATATGAATATCAATAATATTGGTACGATCTAAAGCAAGCAACTACACTTATCTTATATCTCAGATTTATGGTTATTCACAACAGATGTACTTACCCAAGTTACTACGAGGAAGGTCAAGGATTCTTCTGGTTCTTATTGAAGGCATATCGCAGCAAAATATTGCAAGCAGACGTATATTGTGTTAAAATTAATATCCACTCTTGTAAAGCTTGATTAAAAAAGATAACTAATAGGTTTAAGATGAGCACAATTCTTTTGTAGCTAATGGGGATTAATATTTTAACGAAAACTTATATTGAATAAATGTAATGTTTCTTTCATAATAAATTAACACAAACACTTATAAATGTTGAGGTTAGGTATGTCAGTACAAGTCCTTTGTTTTCCAAGGATGCTCAAAAGCATAACAGTATAAGTTGACTTATACTCTTTTTCCTGCACTAGGATCGAAACGTTTGAAGATAGTACAATAGTATAAGTGTACTTATACTCTTTTTCTCACCAAAGATTTCGTCGGTAGAAGTTACACTATTTGTGCAATCGCATTTATGATGTCATAGAGATACATTTGACTTATACGCTTAGTGCTAACTTTTAGTGCTACAAGAGCTTATTTTAAAAGTGACATGAACTGTTTTGATCGGATTCCTGACTTATACTCTTTTTCCTACCCACCACAGAATTATTATTAGAAAAAATTAAGTATTACTGACGCAAACAATTTTGAAAGATTTTCTTGTTGTTTAATATCACTATCGTAGTTATTTTAACATAATATTCGACAGCGTTATATAATAATTATACGTACAAAAACCAAAGGGTGAGCTGACGAAGCCTCAAACAGAGTAGGTTAATAATACCTTTATTAAGTCTGCTATCATCATGGTGGCTGTCTTTGTCTCTCAACAACGAAAGCCCGATATCACGCACAGGAGATCGCGTTAATACGAAAGATCGCACGCATCATAACCTTTAAAAACCCAGATTCTAAAGGATTGATTACATACCACAATTCACAAAAGACAGACCTACAAAGTATACCCAAAATTTACATAGTAGTTTTCTAATTTGTATGTCAGTTATTATGTTTAATATTACAACTCACGTATATAAAGTTACATTTATTACTTTCCTGCAAAATAAATTGTGAAAGCTTGTGGGCACTTCCTTTCTTACAAAACGCTGTTTAGTTAGATAATGCTTGTAAGTGCATAGTATTCGTTTTTCTGTTAAAGATATAAGTTTACTAGGGAAATTAACAGCAAATTAATTTAACTTAAGATAACTTTTGTAAGGAAATTGATGACAAAGTTGAATTTCTGAATTTGCAAAAGGTAATTACAGCAAAATTCAATTACACTTTCTAATTAAAGGTTACCAGTCGTATATACATTAAGTTTGCTGTAAGTATTTGTAACTGGGGAGGAAGCTCTATCACCACAACCATCATCACCAAAAATCACCAATGCCTAAACATTTAAGTCAAATTAATGTGAAGTTTGAATGCCACAGATGTGTTAGTACGAGCAAAAGATAATCATACTAACCCCTCCTAGTCTTTACCCGCATCTCTACCACCACCAATTTTTTTACGTGTTAAACACATGAGTTAAATTTCAATACAATTACTTTCTAACTATTGTGTGATTGCGGCCAAACAAGGACGTTTTCGGTCTTAGATTAATTTGGAATTTTTTGACCGATTCCCATAACATTCGTACTAGATAGGAAAATGAAAAACATAAAGATAAAAGCTCTGGTTACAAAACCCAAATTCATCTTTTGTTATCAACAACTATTTCATCATATATTTTCTTAATTCTGATTGGCTAACGCTTTCCTCTATTTTAATTTTAACTTCGAAATCTTATAACTCTTGAACCCCTTAATCTATCTTAAAACTAAGAACATTTTTGAAATCTAGACAAAATTTCGAATAAAATAAGTCCTTACACGATCTATTTGCTCTACTTATTAAACATGTTAATTTTTATATTTATTTCTTGATTATTACTAATTTTATGCACTTTTCGGGCCTGGAATTGATTTCCACATGAATGTGAGATGCTACTACATGTAAATACACATCCTTTATATGCCTAAGGCCAATTTGAAAGGAAAATTATCTGAAATTTCCATATACCCTTAAAAACTAATTTTGGTAAAATTGTTACTAATATAGTGATTTGTGACTCGAAATTGAGGCTAGTTTATTATTTTTACCTCTTATAATTTATTTAGGCCAATTGGTCCCATTCTATAACAATTTTATATAAATTTTATGCGAGGAAATGACATAACCTTAAATCAAAACAGTAATTTTAAATGTTAAATTTTACATTCTTAGGCACTTTAAATGTTTGTGAAAGTGTATATCCTTATTGTATATGTCTTATATTAATTTATTTTCACTCTTTTGGAAGTTTATAAGTTCTAATACGACTTGTGTAGAATTGTTAAGTATCACTAATTTAAGTCTGTAAATGTTAATTATTCACAATAACTCCAGAACTGCTGGATTATTTATGTCTTATTGTTAATAACAAATGTACTTATTCTTTATCTACAGCCCGTAATTCATGTCTTTTGGGAAAATTATACTTAAATAAACCTACTAACTAATAAGGAAATTGATTTATTGCATTACATTATATATACATACTACATCTCACAACAATAAGAACAAAAAATTTGGACATTTCTATTTAAAACGTCACTTTTGACTTTTCGTTTATTTAGTAGAAATTAAATAATTTCAATTGTGGTAAATTTAATACAATCGTGCAAAACACAGTATGAGCATCACGAACATTAAGGGTTGTATCGGTCTCCGGCCAAATTGGGGGCTTCGCTATCGCCAGCCTCCAAACATGGCCGTCGACCGGTAAATGTCCCTTACTGTTCTTGATACTCAATATACTGTTTATTAACCAAATCAACGCCGTTACTAACATTAGTCATTACCACCCTAAAGTGTGATTTCTATTCTCGCTCGGGTTGAACATCGCATTACGGTTTTCGCTAGCTCTAACTGTTTATAAATTAATTGTAGTTACATATTATTAACTATATCTTATTGTTTTAGTTAATATGGGGCGTGAAAGGACCTCACCTGCTACTTCTGGTAAGTTTTTACATATTTACCATGTTTAGTAAAAGTAATTTTAGGAATGAATTGGTTACCAGAAATTAAAAAGAAGCCAAGTGTATTCCATGTCTTTCTAATTTCTTTTTTACTTCTTGTACTCGTTGCTGATGCAATACGACACCAGCATAAATTACCCCTTTAACTCTGTCAAAAAAATACCGAATATCCAATTTGGTTTTCCTATGACGTCGCGTCTACAAAGGAAACAAATAATTACTTCCAGAGTGCACACCTTTACTATATACAAAAGTGTTCTCTAAACAAAAATTGCTACTAAAATTTAAGCCTAAGGCCGTGAGGTATGCGCACAGTGTCAAAATTAAATTTGCTTAACTTGACTTGGGAGTTTATATTGTTTTAAGTTTATTTCTGATTTCAGTTTAACACTTATTAAGTATAGCAATCAATAAAGTTAATCAAAAGCAAGAACACTAAATTTTACTCTACTATTGTTCACTCAACTAAAATTAAAGCAATTTTCGCCATTTTTATTCTTTGATGGTACCTTTAATATAATTTTAGGAGAAAAGGACACGGGACATTTTTTATTCAGATGTTCCTTGTTTACAACCTAAAAATATTTTGAGCCCTGCAAGGCTTCCGGTTTCGTCTGTACATGACCATACTCAATTATTTTAAACGGAACACCCTATAAATTTTAATATTTTTGAAATCCAGATTCGATTCTAGGATAAGTTTGTTTGAACTGTCACCTACTTAAGTCCATTCATTTAGGGGAAAATATATGTTTTAAGAAAATTCTCTCCGAAATTAATATTCAGTAAAAAGATCATAATTATTCGATCATTGGCAGCAGAGCAACAAAATTGGAAATTATCATAAACAAAAGAGCCTTTTATTTATTGATATACTGATTTCGAACGAAATTGGTTGCAAAAGAGCCGTACTGACTTTTTTTGTAACGACCACGGAAGAAATAGCGAAAGCCGACTATTTTAAATGGAACGCCTTGTACATTTTTTCATTACTGAACTGATTTTTAAGTTCTCTTTGATTTTTGTTAAGTATGTCGTATATATCTAAAGTTAATAGTTTCCGCGATAATAATCTTAGTTTGAATTATTTTGTTTTTTCGCCCAATCCTCAAAATAAAATTAAAGGAAGCAACAATAGTACAGTAAATCTGGAGGTGGAGGTGGAAAAAATTAGTAACCAACTTATCTCAGCGGGAACGTTTAGATAATTATCTCCTATTTAACCTCTCAAAAGTCTCATTCGGTCCCAGCGGGGGAAGTTTGAAAAAATCGCCGCCATCTTGGATTTTTTGTTTTTTTTCAAATATCTCCGTTTGCATAATTTTTCACAAACAATAATGAGACGTTTTTGTAGAGAATTCAATTTTAAATATTTTGTCTCTTATCATTTCTTTCTCTAAAGTAAATAATAACAGAGATAGAGCTATTTTTTACTGTATGTTATTTTTCACTTTCAGTATACCTTTTAAACCAAAACAACAAGCTGTGTAACATTAATATACATAAAATATGTATTAATTTAAGCCTTAAATTTATATACATGCTATTAAAACAGTTCTTCTATGACGCCATCATGAGCGTCATTCTTCTCCGCCAAAAAACAAAAGTTTGTGCAACTTATTCCATAATATTGACCGCACTTGGAAGAATATTTGAGACCCAGTTTTCTGCAGGAACAGTTTTTAGAGCACTGACTTTCTCTACAATTGCAAAAAATCAATCTGGATAGGGCAGGAGGCGCTACATCTTCTCTGGATTGTATAGGTATCAGGTTACCTTTCTGATCCTTTGTCCACCCATACTGCAAAGGATCCAATTTATTACCAATCCATTCTTGGATCTAAAAAACACAACTTATCATATTTGCAAAAATTCATTAACCTTTACAATTACCTGAAAGTATGCCCTAAGCAGATGTTATACGGAGTATTCAGTTGAAGGCATAGTAGCTAAATTAAACGTAAACTTAAGGCCTTGTCTTGATGTGATTCTATTGTATAAAGTGTAACTCAAATGGTTAATATCTTTAATACGGATTATTCAGTTATAAAGCTTCAAAAGATAATTTAATCCTGACTGAAGGAAGTCATTTTCGCTAGCATTCTTGTCTAAAAATATGCCAAGGTATCGACAAAGATCGTTCTTTTTTAGTAGGGATAGGTATATTTGTATTGATTTATTGAATAAAAAATATGTAGTATCACAGCCTTATATGGCATGTAAAAACAATATGTGTTTTTTCAGATATCTCAGTTTGTCTATCTTTGATATTTTGTTACCTTTTGCTGCTTTTATTTTTCGAATGATGTATAAGCAAAACCATTATATCAGTGTCCTCTGAGACAAGTGTGACATGGATAATTCCACAGCTATTGAGGTGAAAAAAAAAATCTCCATCCCTTGTCGCTTCATGCACAGTTACACCTACGTCTTCAAAATAGATTCGAAGTATCTTTATAAATAGCATGTTATTGTGACTATTCTTTAGAAAATCACCTTGTGTTACGATTACTGAAGCCTGGGCATGTATGGAAACTTCTAAGCTGCCCTTTGATCTGCATCTTTGTAGACTGTCTTTAGTAGATATATCCTTTTCATAGCGAAGACTATCACACAACTCTTTTATTATAATTGTGATTTACGTAATTAACATATTGCAGAAAAATATCATTATATGTGGCTGGTCTTTGCCATGAGACTTTGTGTAGGAGAAACCCTCCAGCGATAACTTAAACAGTATCTGATTGAGGGCTACTGTCTGGATTATGAATCTTTACAAGTTCCTGAAGAAGTTCAGATTTTGTTCCTCTTCTCAAATTCCCATCTTTAAAAAGTGACAAAGGTTATGGCGATAGTTCAAACTTGAAGCAATGTTTTATTGCTTCCGATGTTTTATTTGAACAAATTATTCTGTTGAAAATTTGCATAGAGTTAAAGTCTACATACGTGTTATGGTTTGATGCTACTATTCATTAAAGCACAGTTTTTTTTATATTTTCCTTTCTTTTGCATTGAATCTCAGTAAACATTTTTCCAATATGATTATTAAAAATGTTTCCCCTATATTTTTTGCCTTGTCACAATCTACATTAGGAGAAGCTATTATTCCTGTTGAAATGGATAAAAAGTCAGAGCACTTAGAAGGGTTGTGATCTTGTAGCCACTCAACAATGTTCTTTATATCACTTTCATTTCGCCGTTGTCGGGCGTTAGTTAAATCCAATATGTTAATCCGAAGATGCTGACTTTACTTCAACCAATTCTTCTAGAGATGTGCAAATAGGGATACATGATGACATACTTGATATCCATCTGGCTAAAGAGGAATCCGAAAATCCACGAACTTGGGTCAGGCCTCCTTGAGTTTTCATTGTTTGCTCAATAACCATATAGCTCCACGTTCCTGACCAAAATTTATTTGTTCGGCGAATGGTAAATAATCATTGGCTTACAAAACGCTGTATTCTTCATCATTGATAGATTTTAATTTTTCCATTTGTAGTAAATAAAGATGTGTACATTTGACATAGTTATAATGTCCAGTTGCAGAAAATATAAGAATAATGTGTTCAATGCCGGGAATGCGAAGGCACCAGAGACCCATTATTTCAGCTCGCATAAGAAGTTTTACTACATTTATTAAATACCAGTAATTTGCCCATAATTTTCCCGTTCTGCTGATGTTAGCTAATTCATCAACTTTTTTGTGAATTCTATCTTGAATTCCAATAAATATTTGATTTTCTTCGTTGGCGTTTAGTTTGGGATTGTCATAAAAATGTTGAATACTATGGATATTATCGTCAGATAGTGAGAGTACTTCCGGGTGGCTAAGATAATCAAAATTAAAGCTTCATGTATTAGGAAGTCCCCGTAAAGCCACAGAATAAGCATTGCCACTCATCATATGTTGTACAGTATTTTTCTCACATACAGTTTCTAACAACTCTTCTATGCCACTTCCGGTCATAATCTTTCCAACACTTCCCATAAACGACATTAAAGTGTGAAATCCTCCAAATCTTACAATGACAGAGGATACAATATCAATTCTATTTGAGCCTTCTACGATATCTATAGCCTTCTGAAAAAGTGGTTGGTCAAACGTAACAATACAAGATTTTCCATACCGCTTACTTTTTTCGGACGTAAATAAAAGGGCTGTGTAAATTGTGTTTCAAGTTACCGGGGTCCAAATTGCTAAATGGCAAGGGTATTATACTTGTATCCATGTTTAGGGAGTCAGATTTAAGGGTAGACATAAATGCACGCCAGGATATTAATGAAAAGATAAGACCTTGCCAGTTATCCACAAACTGTCTAGTAGTAATGGTAAATGTTTATCCTTAGCACGTTGCTCCTCTTGCATGTGTGTCATTACAACACGACTAAATGCTGTTTTTGCAGGTTTTTTGTAGAACTATAACAATGAAAAGGATTGACAGAGTAACAAATTATTACACCATAATGTTACATAAAATCATGCGCTGCCAAATTTTCCAATATTTGAAGCCAAAACTCGATTCTTTGGCCTAGGAATAGTTTCAATGTTGGAGCTATTAGAAGGCCAACAACACATTATTCCCTCCATCTAATGAAAAGTTCGATGACTATCGATTGTTCTAATATTAAAATCTGCATTGTTATACACGAACTGCACAAAACTTTCGTCAGAAATAGAGTCTTTGTGATTAGTAATCGCCGAGCTTTCAAATGCATATACGTCAATCAAATATCTTGATGCAAATTTTCGATGGAATTGAATTCCTAGGTCGAACATCACAGGTAATAGAAATGATTTAGCGCGTACCAAAGAGATTATAAAATTTTTCATTGCGGACATTCTAGTGTGATACACGAGACTTTTCTTATCTTTTAATACTAATTCCTCGAAGAAAACATTAAGCGATTTTGGAAAATACCTATTTCCTCCTGATTTGACGTCATCACAAGAAGGATACTCATCCAAATTAGTAACCATTGCCCTAATGTATTTTTTTAATATTTGGGCGGCTGTTTTAAAAATGGAAACCGGTTCTTCTTTAGGTGAATTGTATCTATTCTCTTGTTCTTTTAACCAATCATGAGATACAAGTTGTTCACATATTTGTTCTTTAAACATATCACCGATACTTTTCCAGGAATATCCGTAACTATTAATTTATTGTAAGTTCTGTTATGAACGAATAAGTTATGAACGAAGTACAAGTCGTAGGTTTAAGTCCTACTCGAGGTAAACTTTTTATTTATGTATTTAATAATAGTTATTAATGATACTAGTTCGATATGAACGTCATAATGAAACGCGTGTAAAGTTAAACCACGAGGCGTTAGCCGAGTGGTTTATTTACACTAAAGTGTGGGGGTGCACCATCATGCATAAACCACATGCAATTTACATGGATTCACCAAAATGCATTTTTCTCGAAAACGGTAAGGTATATCGATTTCGCATAAGAGTACCTTTTTTGTTGCTAAATGATAGGGGAATGAAACTATTATAGTAAAATTCCAAATTTTCAATACTGTCAAAAATTGTGTTAATTTAGAATCTTAATTTTGGCTTTACCTGTACAATAAAGGTACAATTAATTCCAGTTAAGTGTCAAAAAATGCCTTTCTATGAGGTAGTTCGGGTGTCTAAATTTCATGGTAATGAATGAAGCGGTTTAAAAATTATCATTGAAATTCAATTTTTAACTTCTGACTTTGAAGGCTGATAACTCCATAACGAAGACAGATAGGAAAAAAATTCAAATGAAGACTAGGGTTATTTTGAACCTCTCTATACGTCCTATCAGTTTTGACCACACCTTTCTGGACACCATGTATAACGTTTGATCTCCAAAAGAATTTATAATTTAAAAGCAAGTCTAAAGTAAATAAACTGAATGAGAAAATATTTTGAAATATGACAATATTTATATATATTTAGTTGTAATAATGTATATAAGAATGAAAATAATGTGACAATTTTTAGTTGATGCGTAGCCGTAGTTTCTCCCATGTGAGAAACTCGAAACAAAATTTCCTTTTTCATTCCAGAAATGCAGTGCCACTAACTTATACACTACCTACTGCCTCTGCAACTGTAATGCAATTTAGCAGTCGATACATTAGTACTATACCGTACAATAATAACTATTCATTGCATTTGTAAATTTTTCAAAAAACATTGCTGTCTATGCAATTATAAAAAAATTATGAAGCATCAGATACTGAATGGTATTTCGTTAAAGCAGTGTAAAAATACTTACAATACTTTTATTTGTTAAAGTGCAAATACGAACTTAGTTATAAGTAAATATGCAATTAAAGTTAGATAAACTACTAAAACAGTTATTTTTCTCATTCACATTTTTATCTTCATAAGGCATGAGTTCCTAAACTTGTCCCAAGGCGCTAAATAAATCAATTTTATTAAATCTGGCCACATAGGAATTACATGTGGATCGATTACTCCATATATATTATCCATTATAATTTGATTTATTACTGTACGAAAAGTTCAAATTGATACTATAGTACTAAAGTTTTATATAGTTTACAATTAATATTTTAAAATACATACTGTGTTTGTTGCTCTTATTTTACTAATTCGTGAAATTTCAGTAAAGTGGGCGTTGGAAAGCAATACTTGTTTAATCGACGTTCACATATAACTGTAACTTTTAAGGAATTTATTTCAGTAGTTTAAAAATTTTTTTTTGCTGTTTCAATGACAATTTTGTGAAACTGTTCTTTAAGGACTGTGATACGAGGAAACATGTTACACCGAAAATTGCAACTCACGATAGTTGTTATTAATTAAAGCAGAAGAAAATATATTAAAATATGTTCTAAACTAGACCAAGTTGATTGCCTGTTTTATTTTATAAGAAACTGTTACATAGTTACATCAAAAATGCAATAAATAACAAATAAAACCCCCACTTTTGTTTACTGTGGTAAAACATATACACCGTTGTCGTAGTTTTCAAATTTAACTTTCAGTAAGGGTTTAATTAGAATATCTGATACTTGGCTACTTGACTTTACATGAGAAACCTTCAATAAACCATATTCAATGCACTGTCGTATAAATTGGTACTTCACGTCAATCTGCTTAGTTCTCTTGTCGTTATTAACGTTAATTGTTTAGGCCCATGTATACCAAGAAAGCTGCAAATAATTCGGCTTTCGTTGTAGATAGTGAAATGCAATTTTGACGATGACAAGACCAGGTGACAGGTGCTGTTGTTGTCATTGTGATATATCCACTTGTAGAATGCCCCCTCTAAAACTCTAAAAATCTTTTTAACTGTGATCCAACGGCTTCTACTTGGATTAGGTAGTAAACGACTAACTTGGCTTACAGCAAACATAATGTCTGTGTGATACACTTCCTCCAGAAATCTTTGTAATGTATCCAGTTTGGGTTAAAACATCTTATTATTAATACTTTTCCGTTTATCTCAATTCCAACACAAATTCAGGACTGCAAATGGCAATTTCAAATTTATTGTGAAGATCATCTAAAATTTGAGTTGTTGTAGATTTATACTCACCCATTATAAGTTCATCATCAACATATAACATTAAAAACATATTTTTATTATTTATTTGGGGTCTAAACACGTATTCATCAGTCTCTAATTGTTTGATCCCATATTCTGTAATGAATTGTAGAAACTTTTGGTTCCAACAACATGGTGATTGCTTTAAGCCATATAAACCCTTCTTTCATGCACACCAATGTAAGACCAACACCTTTGACTTGAGAATACCATTTTGTTGTAAGTCTTGTCTTGTATTTGTTCACATTTTTATCCGGCTTGTATTTAATTTTATAAATCCACTTGCACCTAATTCATTTTATCGACCATCACATGTTGACTTCTTCTTTATTCTCTGCTGTAATGTTTGGCGTTCATTAAAAATAGCGGCACACGATATTCCTATATCATCGTAAGTATAACGAACTGTACATTTCTGTGTCGCGATTTCTAACTTGACGACTACATCCTTCTGCGTCACTTTTTATTGAACCTTCAACTTGGGTCTATAATTCTTTACTTGAACTACCCATTCCGTTATGTGTGTGTTCGATTTCCGAGAACAAATTTGATGCGTCATTAACATATTCTTGTATACATGCTGAACTGGTTGCTTCATTAAATGCAACATTTCTTGCAACAATAACCTTAGTATTCGCTTAATACAACCTATAGTTAGGTCTATTCCCCATCATCACAAACTAAAATCTTCTTATTGGGTTTCTTATCAACTTTTCTTCGAAATTGTTTTGGTATAAGCACATACGCTTCCGTTCCAAATTTTCGTAAATGATCCAATTGTATATCCTTTCCATAAGGAGATTTATTTTCATCCGGTTTAGATAATCTTCTATTTAATAAATAAGCCGCTATATTTACGGCTACCGCCCATAATTAAATTAGAAGACGACTGTGGTCTAACACTACTATGGATCTAATATCCTTTCCTGTTCTGTCTTCTGTTCGGGCGTATACTGTGCACATGTTTCATGAATAATTCCTTTCTGTTTAAAATAATCATACATGATATACATATTCGGTTACAGGCTCGTCAATCTTTGTTGTTGACTTAGTTTTAACCACAACAGAATTTCGTAACTGGTAGTACTAATAATGAATGGGTACACTGTTTGTTGAATATAATTGTAATTGTAGAGGACTTATACCTCTTTCAACTATGTTAACGCAAGTTAATATTACGCCATTTTTAGCTTCCAACCTACATATACATATATAGGTATAGAAGGTTATGTAGAACGAAAACACGCACCTACTTTAAATTTTGTATTTAAGCTTGTTTTCATTTCTCCTGGAGCTGATTAGATTTTGGGAGAAATTCAGAGGGGGTATTAGGAGCTGTTTTTTTTATTTTTGTCAAACTGCTGTATATTTCAAAGATATAAAAATACCAATATATAGACCTTAATCATATGCATTAATTATATTCTATGAATTTTTTTTATACATCTTGTAATTTAACGGCGAAAACGTTCCTAAGGTAGAATTTAAGAGTTAGTTAAATTTTTTTCAATATATGAATAATTAATTTTATAAGAAAATGTGTAGACATATTTTTTAAAGAACATTTAGTTTTACATAACTATTCTTTATAAAGTTTCTTAATATAAAGCTAAATAAGTGTAAAAATTAAATAAATATTATTGAAAATGCTTAAATGGTATTATCGATATTTTTGTATTTGGTAACCGAATAAGTTCGTGCGGTTTTTTATGGTAAAATAATAGTAGATTATTATGTAAGACGTATAAGTTGATCATTATTGAGCTTAAGTTTTGCAGTTCAGGCGACATATTGATCAACTTACACGTCGAACGCAATATACTATTTTATCTTCAAGCCTCAAATGAGTATCCTTTGGAGTGATGAATCATGACAAGTGTGGGTTATTCTGACAGATTGCTTCTATCTGAAATTTTCTATCAAAATCACATTGTCCAAGCCACATTATTAGTTTCTATCTCAAATTTTCTATCAAAATCACATTATCCCAGCCCCATTATTAGTTTCCATTTCAGGACCATTATTAGGTTCAAATCAATAATGGCGAGAGGCGTATGTGATTTGAAATACACAAATGAAAGACAACTTAAACTATCGATATTGACAGTAGTAATGACAAGTTTATTAGTCTCTTGAAGATAAAAGTATTTATTAACTAACAATAATACGTTAATACTTATGGAAGTACCCACCATCACAATTAATGATCTTTTGCCAAAGTAACACCAATTTTGTCAGCCAAGTTTAGAAACTGTTTCCCGGGCCAATCTGGCGGTATGCGATCTGGCGTTATCCTGTAAGAATCGCACTTTCTTCCGATTAACTAATTTTTTTGGATGAGTCGTGCTTGTACTCGCTGAAGCTGTTCACAATATAAGTTCGCGGTGATGGTTTGACCCCATTTCAAAAATTCGTAATGGACTCTTTCGGTCGCTGTCCACCAAACACACAATAAAGTCTTGTTTGGGTGCAAGGAAACTTTAGGAGTGTGTGGTATCGAATTAGTAGGCGACAACCAATGATTCGAACGCTTAGAATTGGAGTATAATATCCACTTTTCATCGTAGGTTAACAACCGATGAAGAAATGGTTCATTATTGTTGCGTAAAATATTTTCCGAGCAAATGGTAAGACGACTTAGTTTGTTATCGTTTGATAACTCATGTGGAATTAACTTCCACGTCTTTCCTAGCTGATGAAGGTGCAAACGAATGGTTTCATCATTTACATTGAGCGTTTCAGCAAGAGCTAGGCACATTATACTAGAATTTGGCTCCACAGGCTGTTTAAGATCCTCGTTGTCTGTCATCTGCGGTCTTTCATAGCGTGTTTCATTGGTCAAGCTGAAATTTCCCGACGAAAATTTCTTGAACCACTTCTGTGCTGTTAGATCACTTACGGCATCATCTCCGAATGCGGTAAAAATTTTTCTCGCCGCAACTACGGTTTTAGTTTCAACTTTGTATTCATGGAGTAGACAACCGCGAACTGTGGTTTTATTCGTTTCCATTTTTAACGATTCAAATTCGTAACTAATCAATTGTCGCCAAATATATGTACCCGACAACCTAGGATTCGCACTAAAGCGAATGGCAGATAACAAACACGTGCTATCGATCAACAACTTAAAAACATTCATGGTACTCCGCTGAATACAAAAATTTATTGGTTATCTGATAGAGGCGGGCGGCTTGCGAATTATTTTAAAGTTAGCATCTATATGTCTATCAACATCTATCTGACATGAGGTTTTAACGTCCATCTGACATAATTATTTGTTTTTTTTTAATGTTACCTGTATTCGCTATGAACGTATAAAAAAAGGAAAGGAAAGGTCACGTATTTCATTTCCTCACCAAGCGGGAGGGCGGGCTGCTTGAGCTTTCCGAGCTCCTTCAGCCACAATCATGGATTCCCAGCATACATACATACATTACGTATATATGTATGCTGGGATTAAGGATTGGTGTGGTCAGCATAGGATCGGAAGGAACGGAGTTAGGGTTCTGAGGGGGAAAATACTACCCCAGCATTCGCCTAAGCAGCCGCACGTGGTGTGCATATACGCAGTGACCATGCCGCTGCATGTGTATGAGGAAAACCCCCTGAAAAAAACCTTATACAAGGTAGACGGTAACGGAAATCAAACCCATTACCTCCCGAATGCTAGGCAGGTCGGGTCACCACGTATAAAAATAAGTTGTATTCATATCTTTTAATTTGTATTCTGTAGGTTGGAAAGTCGTGTGTTGTTCCACGCCAGATATTTATTTTACACACTTTTATTTAACTCACACTGTTTGTATGTTGTGTGGGTCAAAATTTGTAATCGATTTGAAACTCTCCAAAATGATGTATTCCCGATGACAATACAATCTTTTAGCATTTACGTTCATAACAATGTTTAATTAAACTGTAATTAACATAAATATCTTTCATAAAAGGTTAAGCAACGTCGGGCGCCGTCAGTACTTGGATAGGTGACTGCTTGGGAACACCGCGTGCCGTTGTGTTTTTTATCGTTTTATTGTATTAACGATGTGACTATTTTTTTTAGTTTTTTTTTATAAATTAAATCATAACTAATTATTTTAAACAAATTATGAATTATGAAATAATAGATCTTGGATTAAAAAATACGGTGTAGCATGGTTGATAAATTGATTTAAATATTTGACTGAATAGTAGAAAATAATACCGTGAAAAAAGAAAATTTTTTAAAAGCCACGCTTTGATTTACGATTAGAAAGTGCACTAAAAAGGAGAAAATAGTTTTTTTCTTTGCACCAAAATATGATCAAAAATCTTTACGACAAAAAATAATTCATTTCTCTCCGTCACGTGTTTATAATATGAGCGCCCCACGCTGTTATTTTTAGTCGTAAAGATTTTTGATCACATTTTGGTGCAAAGAAAAAAACATTTCCTCCTTTTTAGTGTACTTTCTACGCGTAAATAAAAGCGCGCTTTTCAAAAAAGTTCCTTTTTAAATAGTATTATTATTTATATTGTAGCAAATCAACATGTAAAAAGTGACCATATATCAGTACCTATCTTAATACCATTATTGATGTATCTATGCTTTTCTTGTATTGAAAATGTACAGATTTATGTACGTGTTTGTTAATACACTATAGTTAAATCCAAACAAAGTGGCGCGCAGGTCATTAATGACGCATTTTCATGTCTTATGTGGCTACGTTACCGTCGCAAATTGTATAATAAAATTAAAAAAAAACAACTCTAAAGGTAATGCAATTTATATAATACCTTTGAGATAAAACAATGTATGCGTACAAGCTTGTTTTTGTTGGGTTTAGACGCCTCTCAATGTGAAATTTTGTGATAAAATTTTAATCAACAGGCCAGCAGGCAACAACGTAACCTAGTCACTGTCAGAGATGGTGCAGTGTTGCCATTTTTATTCATCGATTCATCGATATTTTGAGGTTACGGATGACATTCTGATAGGCAGATTGATTTTTATGGTCAACAATTTGCAATAGTGAGATCTGTATTTTCATTCTTCGGTTGCCAAAACGCCCAAGCAAATGGATAGTCGATACAAAGAACTGGTCATTAATTAGCTATTTCGAGCAAGAAAAAGAAAGAGATAATAATGATCTACGGTTGCTCTTAAATGCTGTTCGAGAGGTAAAATTTGGATAATACATATAAAATAATTGTACTGTAAGGGTATTTTATTGTACCGTGCAGTTGCTGCTCTAAACGTTAGTTTAAAGACAGTAAGCAGATTATCTCAAGCAGAGAAAAACAATGAGAAACTAAAGTCGCCAAAGAAAGATCGTTGCTATTCTAAGCGAGTTATAAACACAGCAACATTAAATACAAGCGGTATTCGTGATACTATTTATAATATGTACCAAAGGAGTAAGTAATAAGTGCTAATGTACATTTTACAATTGTCTTTTATAACATTGAATTTATTATTAAATTCATCATTAAAGACGTTAATATAATAAAAACGTTTTATCCTGTATGGTTTTAGAACAACACTTAACCATTTAATCACTGCCGTCCCAACTAAAAGATAGGGAATTATTCAATGGTAGTACCACTTCTTTGAGAAGATTGCTCAAAGAACTTGGATTTAAATGGATAAAGGATAATCCACGACGTGGACTCATGTAACTACCGAATGTGGCTTTGAAAAGAGTGGAATTCCTGAGATAATATAAACAAGCTAAGGACGATGCTCTCTACCAGTTTGTATTCCTTGATGAGACCTAGATATTTCAAAATGGAACTATCGGTCGTTCTCGGCAAAATGAAAACTAAAGAGTGTTAAAACTACTAAAACAGATGATGAAAGGTTGTACTACAATACAAATAAGTTTTTAAACTAAAATTTAGACACATTCCCTTTTCAGATATATTATACTTCATGCAGGAAGCGAAAATGGATTTATTAAGGGTTGTGAAGCAATCGTTTGTTCAAAAAGTAAACTTGGCGATTATCATGGGGACATGAACCAGAAAAACTTCTTGAAATGATTCGAATATCAGTTGCTGCAAAACAAACAGAATCCTTCTCTGATTATACTGGATAATGCATTTTATCACAGCATGTTATTGGAGAAAACGCATACCACTTCATGGAAAAAAAAGTTCTATTAAGGAGTGGTCGACAAATAGAAATATCCCCTATACAAATATGATGTTTAAAACCGAACTTTTGCATATTCTCTCTCAGTAAGGACACAAATAAACAGTGTTTATCTGAATTTTTAATCACTCCCCTTTTTTAGAAACAAACCACCCAAAAAATATGTAGTGGACGAGCTGGCAAAACAGTATGGACACAGACTCGCAGTCCTTGCATCCAATCTTATAAACCACATTGGACTTAGAGTTAATACCCACTTTCGTTTGTGGTTTATAAGATTGGATGCAAGAACTGCGAGAGGATCTACATAGGCCAGACGAAACAATATTTATCCAGACGGATACAGAATCATGAACAAGATTGTTTTGATCGAAACAAAAACAAAAAAGAAAAAACGGCGTTAGCTGTTCACTGTTTCCAGTGCAAACACGAATTCAATTTTAAGGGTGTGACCATCATAGCTACAGAACAAAATCTATCGAAACGATGTTCTTAGAAAAAATTCATATCGTTCGGGAGCCAAATTCCATTAACGAAAAAGATTATTCCACCACCAGTATAACATCTTACTATAAAAATGCAATTCGCTAGTGTAGATATATAATCGGGCTCAGTTTGTAAACAATATAGATGTAAGTCCAATTGTGTAAGTGATAATCTAATATGTTTTGAAAGATTTCAATAGCCACAAAAATTTTATAGGCTGTGTCAATTTAACGCTTTTATAATTGTAATATTTCATGTGCTGTCGATAATTTTATAATTAGTGTTTCAATAATTTATTTAATCTACGCCAGTGTCATTATGACATATTTATCATCTTCATTTGGGTGTCATTATGGCCTTCATAATAGCACCCAGTGCCATTATGAACTCATAATAACACGCAAATTTTAAAATAAAAAACAGGTAAAAAGAAAGTTAGTTACAACTTTTACTTCATTATAAAATCTTTACCAACATTTATTTATTGTAAACATTAATTATAAAGTCTGTACAATTTGTTAAATTCAGTCCATTAGTGCGTGAAACTCATGTAAAGCACAAAAGTGAACGCAAATAATGACGTTGTCAAAATAAAAATTGCAACAATCAACAAGCGCGGATACTATAACATCGACCAATATGGGCACTTAATAATTTTGAATTTTTATTTACAAAAACGTTTCTGATATTGTAAACAAATCGAATCTATGCAAAGAAAATCTATTTGGACTGGCGTAGATTAAATTTTGAATGATACACGTTCGATATGAACTTCGTAATGAAACTTGTGTAAATAAACCACTCGGCTAACGCCTCGTGGTTTAACTTTACACGCGTTTCATTATGACGTTCATATCGAACTAGTATCATTAATAACTATAATCTACCTGGGTAAGCTCCTGTACTAAAGTTATTTAAACATATTCGTAACTTCTTGTTTTTTAACTAATACGGCTTTGAAGATGTTTTAATTAATAAAACGAAACGTCAGCGTTGATTGCTTTTTATTAAACGACTGCCTTGGTCCTATAACCAACGATTACACGCATACAAACATACTTGAAGGACGCGATAAAGCATTATTTCATATATATATATATATATATATATATATATATATATATATATATATATATATCTACTGTGTGCTTTGATTTTTTGTTTTACTAAAATACACGACCCTATGGACAGTCGTTATTATTTTACTGTACCGGGTTGCCAGATAAGGATGCAAAGTACTGTTTCTCGGAAACTGTTTGTCGTAGAGAGATTGCGGTAAAAACATTTGTTACTAAAGTGACAAAAAAAAGACCGTGGAAAATATTTTCAAATTTGCAAGATCACCGCCAGAGGGATTTTTGACTGAAATCCACCTAGTAAATGTACCAAAAAATTATATACTTTTTAAATCTCAGCTTTATTCGAGTAATTATTGTTTGCCGTATCTATTAAAATAAAATGGTGGGGGGTGATGCAGTGATTTTTTAAATAAACAGCTGTAACTCCTAAACGACTGAACTGATTTGAATAAACTTAGTCTCGTTTGAAAGAGCATTTATTGCTCCATCAATCTATCTTACTTGTAATATGTCTAATTTTTAGTGTTGCCTCTAGAGGGCGTTTTTTGATATAATATCAGAAAATTTCAAAATTGTCTAAAAAATTAAATGCAACAATATGACTTTTTTTTCATAAAAATGAGATGAAATTATCCCTAACTAGGTTAGTGAAAGCTGCATGTCGATATCTTATTCCTACCCTAAAACATCGAAGAAAGAAAATTTAGATATTCTAAAATTTGAAAAAGTTGATATTACACTGGTATTTATGCTTATTTATTTGTCTTTTGTCAAGATTGAAAAATTTCATCATTTTATAATTTTTAAATAATAAAAGTTTTCATAATTGCAAAAATGAAACGTAATAATAAGATAATATTTAATTTTGAAAGGTATTATTCCAAACTTGCGGAAATCTTTTTATTAATTTTATTTATGGCCCTAAAAAAGACCGATTGTGCAATAATACCTACTTAAGTAAGAATCAAGGACCTACTTAATGCCTACTTAAATGATCGAATTGTCTCCCATCGACTTCGATGCATTGTTGGAGCCGTTCATGCGTGGATATTACAGCAGCTTGAACTTCTGCTCTTGACAGGCTACGAATGCCCTTTCGAATTCGTACTTTCATGTCGTCTCTCGTTGTTGGTGGAGTTTCGTAAACAATATCTTTTAACCGACCCCATAGATTAAAGTCCAAACAGGTTAACTCTGGGATCGGGGTGGCCAAGGAAATAGAATTCCTCGCCCAATCCACCTCTGGTGATATATTAAATTTAAGTGTTCCCGCACATTTATTGAAAAATGTGCTGGGCAAACATCTAGTTGTAAAAAATTCGTAATTTTTCCATTATTAGTCATTTTTCGAGAAAAAAGCAAACACATGGTGGAGTTGCTATTTTTTGTAACGATTTGTATAAACATAGGATTAAATCTTACTCTGTAGATAAATACTGTTTGGAATCAAGTTTTGAAGTATGTGCTGTATCATATTGCAATAAACTGTGTATTATTTGTGTTTACAGGGCACCTTCATCAAAACTTGAAATTTTCTTTCAAATGTTAACTATGCTTTTAACAGAAGTCACACAAAAATTCTCAAACTTAGTAATTACAGGAGACTTTAATATCGATGGTTTACAAAACACTGCCGATAAGAAAAATTTATTCAATTTAATTCAAAGTTTCGGACTTAATAATTTCATCTTTGAGCCTACTCGTATCGACACTAGGCATGGTTATCATGCAAAAACTCAAATTGATTACCTTATCACTAATTCTTCAAACAACAAATGTAATGTTCTTGATTTATTACTGTCGGATCACAAAGCTATTCACTCTGAATTAGAAGTGTCGTACTTAATAGACTATAATGATGAAACTCGAAGTGGTAGATCTAAATCTAAGCGATCTCTCTCAACCAATAACATGAATAATTTTGCATTCTATTATAATAACTATCATGATTTATTTCAAGTCGACCACAATCACATAGATGATTATTACGACGAATTCATTACGCACTTTCAGTGGTGTTTGAATGTAACCTGTCCAAAAAACAAATAGCAATAAATATTTGAATACTGACGTCAAAATAAGTTACGAAGCAAAAACCGAACTAGAGAATCTCAAATCGATTCGTAAATTAGTAAGTGAGTCAAACAACTTAGAACTAAAGACTAAAAAAGCGTACTAAAGAACTTAAAAATAAGATTAAAATAAGTAATGTTAATAAAAATGTACAGCTAATAAATAGCTCTGAAAATAAAAACCGTAGGCTGTGGAAAATAATAAATAATCGTCGAAAGACAACAAACAACAATAACAAAATTGAATTGCATTTAGATGGCAAGACAATAACAGAGAGTACAGAAGTAGTTAGTACCTTTGCAAATTATTTCACTACTACAATACGTTCTAAACTCAGCCAGCATTTTCCACAAGCCTCAATTTCGTGTAGTCTGCCTGCTATTAACAGTAACTCTATGTTTATAACTCCTATAGATGAATTTGAAGTTAGCACTGTAATAGGAAATATGAAAAACACATTTTGTACAGGATTAGATGAAGTTCCTATTCAATTAATAAAATATTGTAGATCATCACTGGCCAAAGATATTGCATTTATAATTAATCAAGCTATTGAAATGGGCCAATTTCCTACATTATTGAAATCTGGAAACATTATTCCACTACATAAAAAAGGAAATAAATTTTGTATTGAAAATTACAGACCAATCAAATTTACTAATTTGCAATGAAGTATAATATTTTCACTGATCGACAATATAGCTTTAGACCCGAATTGTCTACAGAAATAGCAACCGTTCATTTCATTCAAAAAATATATGATCATGTGAACAATGGGAAACATGTAAACTGTCTTTTTCTTGATCTTACCTCAGCGTTTGATACAGTTGATCCAAACTTTCTTTGTGAAAAATTACATTTATTAGGACTCAGAGGAAAAATCAATAACTTATTGATGTCATATTTAAATAATAGAGAATTTGTTGTGTCATATAATCAAGCGAAGTCTGATACTTTTGCATTAAACCTTGGCGTAGGGCAGGGTTCAAATATAGGTCCTCTACTTTTCATTCTGTTTGTCAACGATCTACCCAGTTATATAGCAACAGGTGACGCATTTATGTACGCTGACGATACCACTATTATAATTACTGCAGAGAACGAACAAGACCTTGAAGATAAAACAGAAGTTGTATTAAATGAAATTACACTTTGGTGTCGAAAGAATATGCTTATATTAAATAAAAATAAAAGTGTTTGTCTTACCATACGAAAAAAAGGAATTATCAATTTCACAGAAATTGCTTCTGTAAATAACACCAAATTTTTAGGTACAACAATTGATACCAATCTTACTTTTGAATATCATATTGACGAGTTATGTAAACAATTACAAAAGTCTTGCTATGCTATAGCTAGTTTAAAATCTGAGCTTAACACCACTTACCTTATTAATGCGTATTATTCCTTGGTATACTCTCTTATCTCATACAACATCATTGTATGGGGACACTCTACACATGTTGGCCGTGTCAGCTTATTGAAAAAACGTATTATTAGAGTACTGTTTGATTTACCATCGTGCAGAAGTACTTTTAAAACTTATAATCTTATGACGGTAACTTGCATTTACATCTATAAGACTGCATGTTATGTGCACAAAAATATAGACAAATTTTGCAGGTAAACCATCTCCATGGTTACGATACGAGATCGGCCCACAAGTTATGTATTCCAAAGCCAAATCTATCATTATACAAAAAATCTCCTAATTATGCTGGGTGTATCATATACAATAAATTACCAGACAGTATAAAAAAAGAAACACCTAACAAATTTAAATTTGTGCTCAAGAAACATCTTATCAGCAATTGTTTTTATAGTTTCAATGAATTTATTAGTACTGATTGGAGAGATACGAATGCATAAACCTGTGATATTTCTGTTAATATGTTTTTTATTATGTTTCTTATGTTTTATTATGATTATGTTTTTTATTATTATATAGAAATTATAAATGTATTTGTAATGTAATATTGACAATACCACAGCTGTGTACACTGTTAATGTGTATGTATGCTTTATTGGCTTAAATATATTATTATTATTATTATTATTATTATTATTTTGCCGTAATTACCAGGGCACATCTGTTAATAAAATAAGCAATTCTTTTACCAGAAAATCAAGAAACACGGCACCATTTAGTTCCGTCCAGGATGCCACACCACACGTTGGACCTCGTGCAACCAGTGAGGATTGGTGTCAGCCCAATAATACATATTATGCAAATTAACGTTTCCATCACTTTTACTAATAATAATAATAATTTCGGATAAAAATCCTCTATTTTCCCTAATCATGCCCAACATCCAATGACAATAATCTATCCGTCGGGCAAAGTCTTTATCATGTAAGGCTTGATATAAAACCATATGATACGGGTGCATTCTATAAATTTGATATCATAAACAGATTGTGAAACATTTAAAGTAGTATTTCAGACTTACCTATGATCCTTTCAAATGTTTTGAATAGTAATTCGTGACATAGCCAACGCGAGAGACATTGCTCTCGTACTAACGTGGGGATTTAATGACACGTATACTAAGACATTGACAATATTGTCTTCCATTCTTCTAGCCGGGTTTCTTCGCAACTTTGGTCGAAAGATTCCAGTATTACTCAAATTTTGCACTAAACGCGGAAAAATTCTCGCATCGCGTAGATGCCGATCTGGATATCGAGCTGAGTATACTCTCTTAGCCAATGATGCATTTTGAAGACATTCAAAATATACCGCAATCATATCAACAGCTTCATCATTTGTCAAAGACATTATAGGTAGTTTTAAGGACTTACTTGTGCAACAAACAAATTACTCTGTCAAATTTTAATATTTGTTTACAAGTTGATTTTAGGTATTTGTTTTTTCTCAATGGCGTACTCTTAATATTCTGCCTACTCTGCACTTTTCTGTGCAATGATTATTATGCCCCTACATGTTTTTTTTAATTTTTGAAATTATGAAAACTTTTACTATTTAAAAATTATAAAATGATGAAACTTTTCATTGAATCTTGAAAAAAAGACAAATAAATAAGAATAAAACCGGTGTAATATCGATTTTTTCAAATCTTATAACTAAATTTTCTTTCTTCAATATTTTAGGGTAGGAATAAGATATCGAGATGCAGTTTTCACTACCTTATTTAGGGATGATTTTATCTCATTTTTATGAAAAAAGGTCATATTGTTGCATTTAATTTTTAGAGAATTTTGCAATTTTCTGATATTATATCAAAAAATGCGCTCTAGCGGCATCACTAAAAATTAGACATATTACAGGTAAGATGGATTTAATGGAGCAATAAATGCTCTTTCCAACGAGGCTAAGTTTATTAAAATTAGTTCAGTCGTTTAGGAGTTCCAGCTGTTTATTTAAAAAATCACTGAATCACCCCCCCCACCACTTTATTTTAATAGATACATCAAATAAAAATTACTCGAATAAAGCTGAGCTTTAAAAAGCATATAATTTGTTGGTACATTTACTAGGTGGATTTCAGTAAAAAATCACTTTAAAAGTTTAGGATGCTGGTTCGCCTCCTGGCGGTCATCTTGCAAATTTGAAAATATTTTTCACGGTCTTTTTTTGGCGCCTTTAGTAATAACATTTTTTATTGCTCTACGACGAATAGTTTCCGAGAAACAGCACATTGTATTCTTATCTTGCCACCCGGTACATGTAATATTTGCAAGATCTTTAGTTATTTTATGGTCTCCGATTGATTTGACATTATAGCAGTAATAAACAAAACTCAGGCATACTGTTAAAGGAGTTTACTTTGTTAAAAGATACGTCATCACATTATTTATAGTGCCTATACGCACACAAATCGTCTAAACGTCTAAAAATGTATAGGTCGTTCTTTATACACCCACTCCGCGGTCCAAACAAATAGACCGTTTTTAGTAAAACTTACGTTAATTAATGTTAAAAGCTCTTTTAGAATCAGGACAAGCTAATTGCACAGTTAATTTTTAGCTGTAAGATATAAAACCGTCTAACTAGAAACCATAGTTTTCTTTCCACGTATTATTTTGAGGAAATTGGGTTTTATCCGAAATTTCAATCGTATTTAATATTAGAATATAATGTGTTAAAAACGTACGAAACCATCTTAACCAAGGGTTTCTGTATAACCCATTATTTTATACGCAACTTGAAAATGAGGAAAATTCCATATTAGGGTGTATTTTAGATATAATTTGAGAACTTTAATGTGTATAAATTTTACTTCACATGTATAAAATGGTAGGTACCTACTTCTAGTGTGCATAAAATTTTATGAAGTGAGAAATGCGTAAGTATTCAAGGGTATTATCACCATGTAGGAGATGCTTATTTTATAGATGCCATCATGTTTTGTGTTATCTAATACAATGGCGATAGAATTAATTTATTACAACGTGTGCATTCTGTACAAATTTACTGTTCAAGGTTTCTTAAGAAAATGAAATAATATCGATTCAATGATTTTACAGCGTAATAAAACGTAAGGGACATTGATGCTTAAAGTGCTTTTCATGCTAGTACGATAAAAGTTGTTAATAAAAGTGAAATTTCAAAATATTTAAGATAATGTGACGCTACATAGTTCTTTTTAACACAGTTTTGAGCTGTGAGTGACATCATTCCAAAATCTTTGGCAATCTACACTTAGAGGGGCACAATTAGAATAATCCTCTTTTTCCTTTACTGTCGCATGAAAATATGACAAGAAAAATGATTACTAACTCAACGCTAGGCAACATGAATTAAAGAGTACTAGCTAGTAATATCGACGTGAGAGGTGGGTCTTCATTAGAAAACGTATACTCAACCATTGAAACAAATTGATAACAACTCAGCTAAAAATTGAAAATTTTCAAGAAGGAGCCAACAACATTTTTTTAATAATACGATGAGAGGGTGGAAAGAGTGGACACACAGTGTTAAATTTCATAGATATAACAGAGCCATAATACAACTTGGAAGGAAGTATGTTCTACACACGCGCGTAATTCAATTATGATATTGCTTCTATTCTAAGATCGTTCTACCTCAAATCATGTACATGTATTCAAAAATGCAATTTACATGCATGAAACACATTTAACACAATAATAATACGTTTTCACGTCATTAAATAACAATGTAGGTACACAAACATTGTTCAAACTTCAAGAATTTGGATAGCAGGATGATTTCAATTGACTATCATCAGTTTCGTAACATAAACCGCACAAAAGAAGACTGAAAGTTGTAAATAAAGCATAAAATGGTTAAACAAATTCGCAAAAAGACACGAAACTTCCAAACGCCAAAATCTAAAACATCCTGTACGCCAAAACAACCAATAAAATATCTGGTATGGAACACACATGGACGTTCCTTTATAATAAGTTAATTACGAAAATAGGCAACATTGTAAAAACAAAAACAATAATCTACGTGAAACATGTTTAAAACTTCATGTCAGATATAGATTAATAGACATCTAAATACCCACTTAAAAAAAATTCCAATAGCCGCCCGCTTCTACAAAAATATCGATAATACAGTTTAGGCATTTATAACAGTAATTACATAAGTGGTGATAATTTTAACTAGATTCAGGAATCTTTGTGGCTATAGAAATTTCACGATTGGACGAAGTCCAAGAATGAGATTTCATAATAGCAACAAAGATGAGCGCTAATCTAGTTAAAATTATAAAAAAATTATTACTACGAATGTAATTCGGCGTGATTATTTTTTAAACTATGTCACAAAATGTTAAACAAGTATGTAAGTATCTTTATGAAATAATTAAGAATGTTTACAGTTGTTGTAATTAATGGTGCAATTATTGTAGGTGATTGTACAATTTCCTTGAGATGAAGAGGACGAAACAATGTCTCTTCGTATGTTGTTGATTACGATTGTGAGATGCTCTTCGTCAAGTTGTAGATAGGGTTTGATAGAGCTTGTAGATGAGTGTCCTGTTATTTTTAACAACTGTTGCTCACCTACTCCACTTTTAGCCAGTTGTGTTACAGCAGAAGAAGGATTTGAATGGTTTGTAACTTTTATTTTGCTAGGATCCAAGCCAATATTTTGGGCCGCTCGTTTTGCCCATTTTCCTATTTGGTTTTGTCCAACCGGGAGATTTTTATACCACGCCTTAGATTGTAAGGTCCCAATTCTTGCTTATCGTTACCTTAATTTAAGTTTTGAATTATGTATTATTATTGGTAAATACACTGTGTCTCTTGAATTTCTGGACATAGGGAATTCCCATGTTAAAATAAACTATTGTAAATATTGGCTTCCCTAATTATTTTACAGAAAAATGTCAAATGTAAAACTTCTTAAGGAAAAAAGGCTGCTTCTTATGTTACAATTGCATTTATTTAGGGAATTCCCATGTTAAAATAAACTTTTGTAAATATTGGCTCCCCTAATTATTTTACAGAAAAATGTGAAATGTAAAACTTCTTAAGGAAAAAAGGCTGCTTCTTATGTTACAATTGCATTTACATTTGGTTCATCCGTTTTCGAGAAATTTAGGAAAAACTTAAGGGCTTTTTCGTAACTGGTCAAGATTGCTTTGCTTTAGACAGACAATGCTAACAATAATTATTAATTGTCATTGTAAATCATTCATTGTTCAAAAACAATTCATTCATCATTAAAACTTTATTTGGGACAGATTATTACTTTTTAAAGAAAAATTTGTTTATAAAAATGAATTATTACACCATTGAAGAAAAAGTAAAATTTATTGAATGGCATTACTCTGCCAATTCACTTAGAAATATCAGAGATTTGTACTCGGCTAGTTATCAAAACCGGTAAATTCCAAGTGCACAAACAGTTTCAAAAATTATCAACTTATTCAAATCTACCGGTAACGCTAATAAGCCATGTAATTGTCAAGATATTAAATCTCTGGGGCAAAATGACAGCGATGTGTTACTTAATGTTGTTAAAGATAAGAATAAAAGTGTGAGACAAATTGGGTGCAGTTTAGGAATATCTCACAGTACCGTCTATCAAATTTTGAAGCGACAAACTCCAGTGTTCAAGTCTTTCAAGTATAGCTTGCAGCAGGAAATTTTTGATGAAGATAAACTCATGATGAAACATGGATAGAAACTTTCTAAGTCGTATTTTATTCACCAACGAATGTTCTTTTTCAACTCATGGTATTCATAACCGCCAAAATTTTCGTTACTGGAATACTGAAAATTTGCATTTATCAATAAAGAGTAGAAGTCAATATCGCAACACAATTAATGTATGGATTGGCATACTGGGCCATAGATTAATAGGACCTTTCTTTATTGATGGTACGTTGACTGGAGAGCGTTATCTTCAGCTGCTTCAAAAACAAATTGGCCCAGCGCTGTTAGACTTCAACCTGGAGGAAGACCTTTGGTACCAGCACGATGGGTGTCCAGCATACAATAGTGTAATCGTACGTGAGTTTCTAAACTTCACGTTTCCCGGCTGTTGGATGGCTCAAGGTGGTACCATAAACTAGCCAGCACGCTCCCCTGATTTGGCTCCGTGTGAATTTTTCCTCTGGGGTTATTTAAAAAACAAATTATGCAACAGTCTGATCGACTTAAAAAAAGCAATCTTAGCAAACAGCATCGAAGTCTCCCAGTACATGCTCGCAAACGTTCGGCGAGAGTTCTATGATCGACTTGGATATTGTTTAGCTGCAAACGGAGATTTATTTGAACACTTGATCAAATAGTAGAAATGATGATTTTTTGTTACTTATTTTCCAATTTTCATAATTAATTTGTTTATTTAGAATATCATCTTCTTGTTTATAACAGACTTATTTTATTTGTGCTCCTTATTGTATTTATCCTGACACTTACAGGGCTTATTAACGTTACCGGTTACGAAAAAGCCCTTAAGTTTTTCCTAATTTTCTCGAAAACGGATGAACCAAATGTAAATGAAATTGTAACATAAGAAGCAGCCTTTTTTCCTTAAGAAGTTTTACATTTAACATTTTACTGTAAAATAATTAGGGGAGCCAATATTTACAATAGTTTATTTTAACATGGGAATTCCCTATGTCCAGAAATTCAAGAGACACAGTGTATATTTATATTACGTTGGTACCTTTTTTGTTCCAATAATTAAGTTTTTCCAGTTCAAATTAGCAATTACTGTATTTTGGCGAAACAAGCTTTAAGTCTAAGGTGTTGATTTCAGATGCAGATTTGATGATTCATACAGAGGACCAAATTGCTCCAAGGCGTTTGACCATTTTCAATAAGGAGTTTGTGTGCCACGGTTGTACATTTACTGTATTTTTTATCGAAGCAAGATTCAAGGTGCAAGTCTAAGATGTTGATTCCCCCAGGAATTTGTCAATTTTCGATAAGGATTTTGTGGGTAGAAACTTGCTTATAAATCCGTTTTGACTGTTTTAACAAAGGTTATTTTCAAATCTACATCTTAGACTTTATTAGACATTATTTGTTGTGGTTTTTGCATTTCCGCGGGTGTCCGTTTGAAATAAAAATATCCAAGTATTAGTTATCGCAAACCAAATTAATTAAAGATGCAATGTAAGCGAATGAATACATTACTTAAGATGTTAATTAAAATAACTACCTGCGATTAATTGTCTAGTAAACTCTTCATGCAACCCGTCAGCGGAAAAAGCTCATTATATGTTTTCAGTTTAAAGTAACAATTACTGTTAAGGCAATTGCGGTATTTTTGGTGAGACAAGATTCAAGTTGCAACTCTAAGATAATGATTTCAAATGTTGATTTGGTGAGTCATACAAAGGTGCTGAGACCAAATTGTTTCATACGTTTGACCATTACCAATAAAGAGTTTGTGTCACGCGGTTGTACATTTGCTGTCTTTATCGAAACAAGTTGCAAGTCTAAAATGCTGATTTCATTTCCCCCCAGCCATTTGTCCATTTTAAATAACGACCACTTTGTGTGTTCAAACTTGTTTATACATCTAAGACCCTTTTGACAGAGGTCAGTTTGAAATAAACATCTTAGACTTGAATTTTAAATCTTGTTTCTTTATCTAAGATGTTTGGATAGAAACTGGTTTCAGATCACCATACTAAACTCGTTTCCGATATTACTTAGCGCTTTAGTAATTGGGAAGTAATTAAAATCTGTAAACGCATTAGAACTACTTCGCCGACCTGATATTAGTTAAAATAAAAAATTTAGTGTATAGTCAAAACTGGAAATGAAAGTCAACTGCATTATGCATCTTGAACAAGCTTAACGAGTTGAGAATCAACTCAGACGCAAATAGAATTTAGGACAATGTCAAACTGTCTAATCTAATGCTAGAAACGGTACTTGTGTTGGTTAAAACTGTAACTTTGCCCGATTTCGATCAGCATCTTGTATTGAGGGCTGCTGCAGTATGTAGGGTCAACTTTGGCTGATAATGTGTATAACCGGTATCTTGGAGTGACATTTTGGTCAGGCGTGTTCTTCTTCCGTGGGGTTGACACCTTTAAAATAGGCTTATGGTGAACCCATCGGGTTTCTTTTTGGCTTTCCATCACCTTGCTTGCTTGCGCCATCTCGTTTCCAAGTACCTCTTTGGCTTTCCGACAACATCTTTTCGTGATCTTATTTCTGTGCACCTTTTTGAATTTCAGCTGTCTTGTTTAGGCAGCGAAACCTCTAGCTTCAATTGAACATCTTAGATGTTCGTCATATTTTTGTACCTAGGACCATCTCACTGAAATCTGTTTCAGGTCAGCGTACAAATAAGTCGAAAAGAGTAATCGGGTTGAAACGAATTCTGGAAACATGTTGGTCGGTAGAAGGTAATAAATCAACTAAAGTGATCAGGTTGGAATGAATTCTTCAAACTTGTTTATAAATCTAAGGCTCTTTTGAGAGCGACTAGATTCAAATCTTAGACTTCAATTTTAAATCTTGTTTCTATACCTAAAATCTTTTGATAGGAAGTGATTTCGATCATTTCTAATATTACTTAGTGGTTTAATAATTGGAAAGTATGTAAAACCTATTTATGGATTTGCTTGAAATCAACATCTTAGACTTTCACTGAAACTGATTCCAGGTCAGCATACTGACAATTCGAATAAGATGATCGGGTTGACACAAATTCTTGAAACTTGTTTATAAATCTAAGGCCCTTTTGACAGAGTCTAGTTTCAAATCAACTCACAATTGATTATGTTATAAGCGTTGATTAATACCTCTAATTATGATGTCGATTTAGATTTAAATAGTATCTATCTTAATAAGTTTAAAACGTTCAAAAGGTGCAGTATTTCTAACGCATCGTGTGATCATGACTGTTATTATACGGTAATTATCGTATATGGCTGCAACGACATATTACGTCATGAATACCTTCAATAATACAGCACTTATATGAAAAACAATACAGAGGCCTGATTTCAAGTTTGGTTAGATATATATATATATATATATATATATATATATATATATATATATATATATATATATATATATATATATATATATATTGTGTGTGTGTGTGTGTGTGTGTAAGCTAATCCAAATCAGCAGCAATTTTAAATTGTATTTATATATGTAAGATGTTGGTAGAAACTGTTTTCAAATCAACATCTCAAACTTTCACCAAGCTTTTGTATCTAGGAGATATTGAATCCAGATGTAGACATTGATAGCTAAACAGCAAACTGAGCAAAGAATTTTGCTAATTGTGTAATTCTCAAAAAGAAAGCTTATAATAAATCAACAAATGGTATCCGTCTTCAAAAGCTTAAGACGTTTAGATAGTCATCTGATCATCCACATTTTATACGGTTTAACATATTTCTTATCAGTGTTGGGATTCAATCAATCAAAAAGCTTAAATTGTTTTAATAAAGATAGATATAATGCTATACTATACCTCAAAAATGTAATTAGATTTCCTAATGCAGTTCAAATGAAATTTTAAATCACTCCTTTATTAAAATGTGGTTAATTACATGGATATTGCTAAAGCATTAAGGCGATGCCTACGCAAATAATACGCATTACTTTAAAAGTATTCAAATCAAAATCCATACATTAAATGTTATTATTAATATTACCTCTATAAATAAGAATGTAATTAATGAGTTATGGAAGGCCTAAATTAATGTCAGCCGGCATTGAGTCTTTTTTAACATCCTTAGATTTACGTATATGTCTGATTGCACAATACAAACGGATAAATGATATATTCAACGTCTTACACCTGTTTTTATAACTTTTATCTAATTAAGGTTCTTTAACGGAAAAATATCTGTAATTTCCTTAATAGTGAAAGGGTATTATTTTAATTACATAACTGAAGAGTCCATACTTCATAATAAATTGTACGTTCACCTTATATAACTATGCAAACACATTAACGGGATTTCTTGAACAACAAAAAACTTTACGTCCTATTTTGCGTTCTTTAATATACGATGAGAATTTTTGCCTAGATGTTTTTCCATGTCTTAGCTTATTATGTACTACATAGATGGATAATATTTGACGACGGCATAATTTCGCCTTTTATTGTAACAGTTCATAGTTTATCCCAAAGTATATCCCCGAATACATTTAATATACATAAATCACACATTCACTTTTTATATAACCACCCAATTAGCGGATTTATGTAAAACTCATTAAGGATATTTTATTTGATGTCATGTTTATATTTGTGAATGCTTCTGTCATTTTAAAATTGAAGTTTTTCACAACTTTACCCTTACATCATAATTTGATTAAATTTTGTTAAATGTGTTTTTTGACTGATATTTTTCATTGCTAACTTTCGCCGTTAGAGAGTGTTCGTATTTGTCATCTTTAAGACAGTTTAAAAATATTTAATTTTTAATGACCTAGTTGTTCTGTACTAAAATGTAATTCTTTAGTTGGCTTTACACGTTTCTCAAACTGCGATATTAATAGCAGGCTTACGTTTATGTTTTAATTTTTCAACTTTGACAAAATTGTTTACAACATCTTTAACAATTCTTACAAATATTACTACTGACGAAGATAACTGTAAGTGTTATCGGAACGTTTAGATTGTATAATTTAAAATACACCATTAAAAAAACCCCAAAAAGATAAGTATTTTAATATGTGTGATAATGATGAAAGTTTACAGTTTCATATTTCAGTCCTTTATGGGGAGGAAAATTATCGTTCTATCAGACAATTTGAAAAATTAAGGAAACGTAAAGTACAATTATTATCGTCACTCACTTTTTTACTACGATGCCGAGACCAAAAAATGATCCCAAAGGTTATCTATATTAAAAGAAATTTTAATAACAAACAAGCTAATAATATTTACAGAAGAACTGAAAATGCTCTTCTGCGTAATCAAATACATATTACAAGGAAGTCATTGAATAACACCGATAGAAATCTTTTATATTTACATTTAGAGGTTTCATCTATATTGAATAAAGAAGATTGGTATAAAATTGATTCTAGAACGTTTAAATCTATGGAAATAAATTTTGACATATCATGTCAACGTCAAAAAGAAAAATTGAATAAATTATACAAACAACAAAATAATAGGCCATCTATTGATTATAAAAAAAACCAGTTCTAGACCTTTCTGATAATGTTGTTTCAGATTATGCTATTGAAGCGCTTTCTAAAGTAGGAAATTTTGCGATAACACCAAGAATAATACCTTTTGAAGAAATAATTTCCAATATCGAAAACTCCATTAAATCATTACCTTTTGATCCTGCTATGAAGTTAGATATAGCACCGTTAACATATTACGTAAAAACGAAACCTGCGAAGAGCAACTTATTCTTTCAAAAACTAAAGAACTGATTAAATTATCATCTATTCCTTAAGAAATAAAAAAAGGAACTAACTAATTCAGAAGCTATTTCACCAAAACTATATGGTTTACCAAAAATTCATAAACCTAATATTCCTTTAAGGCCTATTGTTAGTGCAATTGGTTCTCCTACATATAACCTTGCAGAACATCTTACATTTTTATTACAACCTCATGTAGGAAAAACACCCCATTATATTACGAATTCTGCCGACTTTGTTGAAAAAATGCATAGTTTCAAAATTGAAGAGGGTGATATAATGGCCAGTTTTGATGTTGTTTCACTTTTTACAAAAGTACCTCTAAAAGAAACTATTGAATACATTGATCATCTTTTTCCAAAGGACATAACCATTCTTTTTCAGCACTGTCCTACTACAACTTATTTTCAGTGGAATAGTAAATTTTATGAACAGATTAATGGTGCAGCAATGAGTAGTTCCCTTAGTCCTGTTATAGCTAATTTTTCCATGGAAGCATTTGAAACATTAGCGTTGCAAAATACACCTAAAAAACCTTCAGTTTGGTATAGATATGTAGATGACACATTTTTGCTTGGAGACATGGAGAAGAGGCACTGCATGAGTTTTTGTTTTTTATAAATGGTATACATCCTAGTATTCAGTTTACCGTGGAAAAAGAAACTAATGGAAGATTACCATTTCTTGACATACTAATATCTAAAAATAATAATTCACTATCTTTTAAGGTTTACAGAAAGCCGACACCCACTAATAGATGCCTTCATAAATTATCCAACCACGATCCACGTCAAGAAAATGGTGCAATTAAATATTTAGTGGATCGAGCAAAACGAATTTGTGACCCTGAATTTTTGAAGGATGAATATAAATATTTAACAAAATCCTTACAAGATAGTGGATATTCACTTACAGATATTAATAATATTATTACACCTTCTAGACGTAATCTTGAAGAAAAAACAGTTCGTAATGTTGGTACTGCTTTTCTTCCTTTTATAGCTAACCCATTATCATCTTTCGGAGTGTATAAGTTATCTTGTTCATGTGGAAAAGTATACATTGGAACCACAAAACGTAGCTTTGATAACAAGATGTAAAGAACACATGAGATTTTGTAGATTAGGTCAGCCAGAGAAGTCTGCGGTGCCTGACCATGCATTGAATTATCTGTATCATGACATTCAATTTGACAATATGAAAATATTGTCAAGACAATCTCATTATTATGTTTGTTTACAACGTGGAGCTATTGAAATATATAAACACCCTAATAATTTTAATAGACAAGAAGAAAATCTCCGTTTAAATAGGTTTTGGCATCTTATAATTAAAGAAAAGCATAATAATACGTTTTAATTTTGAGTAATTTTACCTTTTGAACTGTGTTTTTCCTAGACCTTGAAGTAAATGCTTTACCAATTATATGTTAGATTTTACTGGATTATTTTATTTGATGTCATGTTTATATTTATGAATGCTTCTATAATTTTGAAATGGAAGTTTTTCACAACTTTACACTTACATCATAACTTGATTCAGTTTCGTTAAATGTGTTTTTTGGCTGACATTTTTCATTGCTAGCTTTAGGCGTTAGAGAGTGTTCTGATTTGTCATCTTTAAGACAGTTTAACGATATTTAATTTTTAATGACCTAGTTGTTTTTTAATAAAATTTAATTCTATAGTGGGATTTATACGTTTCTCAAACTGCAATATTAATAGCAGACTTACGTTTATGTTTTAATTTTGCAACTTTGACAAAATCCCTTACAACATCTTTAACAATTTTAATAGATATTACTACTGACGAAGATAACTGTAAGTGTTATCGAAACGTTTAGATTGTATAATTTAAAATACACCATGTAACGTGCACCGCTGTTGAGCACGTATGAAAAAAAAAAGGAAATAGGAATAGGAAGGCGAAGGGCACCTCGACTACCAGCTAGAGGGCACTTGGATGCGTGGGGAACATTGAGGTCCGAGAGAGAAAGGAAAGAAAGATATATATGTAGAACGAAGGACAGAACGCCACGAGTTTTTAAGTAAAATACAAAAAAAAGGTCCCTTTCCTCAAAACTCGAAACAGAAAAGGTAACTTACAACAATGAGATAGGTAGTTCGATAGGTTTCCTGTAAAAGAAAGGTTATACAAACACAAATTATATATAAATAGCAATAATCGACAAACTAGTACCAAAAACTGTTATTCCCAATAATGTAATTCCCCAAAAAATAACAAAGTTGCAATTATCCTTTGTTTAAATTAAGAAAAGGTAGTACTTACAGTAATTCACTGTGATTATAATAAAAAAACACTGAAATGAAGCATGTAACAAACAGGTCAAGTTAAATTAAAGTAGGGTGATCTCAAGCTAATGAGGTTTGAGTTTATAATATCTTTTTAGTAAAAGAAAAATTATATTTATAGCATCAGAATTGCCATTGCTAATTAAAATGCACAAGCCACCCGACAAGACTTTAAATGTATAGTGCAATGTACAATAATAAAAATCAAATAATAAATTAGTTAAACAATAGCAGTCTCTCAATGAGACGAATATTTAAACATTATACAGTTAATAACGCAACAATAATACATAGAGCTCGACGATAAATGCATTTACCTGTGGGTAATCTATGTTTACAATAAGAAATAATATCTATGCATAAATTGAAATGGTGTAATATTGACTTTGTTTCAACACTAATGCAGATAACTATATTAAATTTTAAAGTGAAATTATTTTAAGTGAACCTATGACAAGGTAAGGCAAGCTGTACATTTAGAGTTTTATAGTGTATTAGCATTCACACACAATGGTGTATAATTATAGTTTAATTTAGCTGTGGGAGTATTCCTTTTGTTGGAGCTAGTTACAGATCTTCGTGATATTCAGTACTATTAATTAAGGCACTTTCCAGTCAATGTGACATTTCACCAAAAGTGAGAATCCAATTGTGTATGTAGTTATTGAACGAGTAAAAGTACATTTATAGTTGTCTGAGTTATCCACAGAGTAAAGTAAAGGTAGAAATAAACGTAGAAGTGAAAGTCGAAGTCAAAATAGAGCTCGAAGTGGAGGTCGAACCTCTGTAATTTATTAAAATAGGACACGAGTAACTCCTTTGAATACATTACCTTCACGAGGTTCACAAAGTAGAAATTCCGAAATAAACTTATGTTTGTAATCACAGTTTTAGATATCGAGATATTGAAAGTATTTTCCTTAAAGTAGGTAGTTTTAAATTATAAGATAGCTGTGGTGATGGCTGAACGCTTTTAATAACCTTTCATATCCGCAAAATGCGTAGAAATAAATAATACCAATTAATCATTTCTTATACTGAAGAACAAATATAAATCCGACTTTCGTCGATGGATGAAATAAATCCAGAAATTATTTGATTCTTCTAGATATCAAAGCATGGTTTGCACCACTTTTAAACAGGAAGAAGAAACGTTCTTTTTAAGAACTCACTAAATAACATCTAATGTCACCAACTGCAACCAGTGGTTCCAAATTCTAAAAAATGTGTGTTAAGTAGGAGTGACCATCCGTTAAATAAGGAGATAATGGAACAGCAGTGAATAAATGCTTAAATAATGTAACATCCGAAATAATGGATATTACAATCATTAAAAAACCCAGAGAATAAGTATTTTATTATCAGTTAACTGTTTCGTGAAATCTGTTTGTATTCGTCTCGAGTTTCTCGTACCAACTTATTATGCTGTACCCAAGAAGTACATCTATCACATGTACTAACTATGTTGTCCTTGCTATGGGTCATCTCATGGAGATGAAAAGCCTCACATTTCTCACATTGCTCATGACCTAATTTGGTGAATGATATTGGCATATCGTTAGTTACTACAGATCTATACAATTCGTACGAAATTTGTATAACTGGAAAGATCTCTAGAAAAGCATTATACATATTAGTAATAGTTATGTCACTGGGTAGATATAACTTACTAGGGGCGCGTTTTCTACGATAATGAGATACACTGGGAGAAAATGACTTTATACGCTGCAAGATGACATTCTTATCAATTGAATGTTTTCTCTTACAGGTGCATCGTTTATCTTTCGAAGGGCTTGATAAATTTCTAAGGATTATTATTATTATTATTATTATTATTATTATTATTATTATTATTATTGCACGCGAATCCCAAGGTACCCAGAAAAAAATTCTTACACACTTTTCGTTTTTCACTACAATCACTTTTTAATTAAAAATGTGTGTATATATTTTTTTAAATCCTGTTACAAAATATTTGTGCGTCTCTTTATTACTGAAAGAGTCTCTGAATAATCCAATAAAAATTGTTTTTGTTGTGCAAAATCTTTTACCCAGTACTTGCGTTAATTACCTTTCTCTCTTCAATAAATTTTAGAACACATCTATCCCTGCACTTGGAAACATATCTTACTTGAGCAGTTTTATTTTCTTATTGCGAAGAAGATTCTGTAACAACCCATTCTGAGTTGTATTAAAATATACCGTAATTTATGTTCTTCGTTGTAAATATAAAAAAAAAATTAATTATTATTGAAATATAGATATGTGGTAGGCAACTTAATTTGCATTTTGGTGTAACTTAAGTGTATATACTTCTTAATGGTTTATACTCCCACTTCTTTAAATTATTTTTTTTCTGCTCATATTTTTCGCCAGATATCTAAAGCGTCCATTTTTTCATTTCTTGATAAATGTTGTGTTGTTTGGGAAGCAATTTTTGGGCTTCCACCTAAATTTTGTGAAAAGTGCCATTGATTTAATGGTAAGATAAATTAACTCGTATTATATTAAAATTAAAACATTTGTTCTTTTCAGGCACTTTCTTTTTTCTACTTTTACACTTTTAATTTTACCGCTTTTGATTGCACAATTAATTCTACTGTTACGTACGCTTTCATTTTATGATTGCGTCTTGCTTTTAATGCAGATACAAATGTAGATCCCAATATTTATTTTGAACTTTCGAGAAAATGCAATAAACATCGGATTGTTCAAGTTTCTTGAAGAGAAATTTATAAGAAGTAAAATTCCATTTTGGTGGTTTACAACGTAAAGCATTGTTATTTCGTGACATTGCGCAATATTTATGTTTAATGATTTTTTAGTAATTTAAGGCTATTACAATTAGTTTTTAAGACATATTTTATGTAACCCTAAATAACTGTTAATAAACATAGTTTGTATATTTTTTATTTTTTACATTGTGGTAAAATTTTATTATTGTAAACCTCGATTTAGTTATTCCGAGCATAACTAAAAAATAACTTGGCGTCCGAGATCATTTTTATTAGTGTTACATTGCAGTTTTGTTTTCTATTTTGATATTAAGTGGAAATAACAGCATAGATGGTGGTAATTAAGTAAAACAAAAGCATGAACTGGCCAATTTTAAACTACCGACTGGGACAAGGCATTATTTTTGGTGAATGATTTGTATCTTTAGTTAGTTTAACGATTTGTTATGAGAACATTTTTATACCCATTTATATACTATTATCACATTTATTTTATAATTCTTTTGTTCTGCTGGAGAAAACTTAAATTTTTTTCTTATCCTTTCCTTTCCTCGTTTTGTAGCAGTTTCATTTATTATAGCGAAAATTTCCTTTCTAGTTGTAGGTAAGGCATTATTTTCTTCTTCTATTCTATCTGCCATATTTGTTTGTAGTTCTCCAGATTTATCATTGCTATGTCCAGTGTTGTCCAGGTTGTTTGGTTCTTTTATCATTACTGTTTGTAAATTTTGAACAGGCAGTAACTCAACTTCTTCGATAATGCTCTGGTTGCTTGTGTATTTATTTCTCCCCATAATTTCTATATCAACATTTTCTGTAACTTTACTTGTAAAACTAATTAAATGTTCTTCAATAAAACTGCCTGTAATAATAGGAACATTGTTTTCACCAGTAATTATCAAATTCTCAATATTAAAGGGTGCATCACTAGAAATAGCTTCACAATTTTCAATTATTGCAAAAGCACTACTTATAATTCCGCCTAGTATTTCTTTAGGTAGGCTGATATTCTCATTACTTCTTTCAATATTTAGACGTTTCCTAGTCCGTGGATTTTCAAGACCATTTAGGAGGCCGCTTTTGAGAGAGGAGTTGTAGAGAACTACTTTCATGTGTATTACTTCTCTCTCCCAGGATACATGACGATGCTAGTTTTGCCCCTAAAAGTACAATTTTTTTCCACGGATCATTTTATTTAGAATAAGAGAATAATATTCAATATTCAGTGACACATAAATCGTAATAATAAAACCTATAATATGCCTAGATAAGAGAAGGATTTACTTGTTTAGAATTACTTTATATCCAGGTAAAACATATTAATTAGGGACTATAATGAATTGGGGGCCATTATGTGGCTATCGACAATAAATTCTGCAAGTTAATCACATAACTATCAGTATTACTTAAGACAAAATAACTTAATATATTATTGAAGAAACACTTTTAATAGTTTGAACTAATTCTATTCACGTCTATAACAATACAACGCATCGAAGAGTCTAATTGAACTGATAACTCAATTTGTTTGGTGCAACCGTTACCACATTACAACGGTCGAAAGTCGTTATGAGCAAAAGGGAAGAGAGCAGTATGTAAGTACATACGGCATTTACAACTGATGTGCTGACGAATATCCACAACAAATTATAAGAGACAAACGGGTTTTGGACATAAACATCTTAGAAATCTACATTTACCAGTAAACAACGCCACATGTATCCACATGACGCGTTTATAATTGGCATTACTGAGCGACAAACCCTACATGCAGCTTTATTCTGATACATGCGGCATTTTTTACTAATAAGTAGGCAGAAAAAACAGTTCGACACAAATCTCGTTATTTTAGAATTAAGTTTGTGACGTTCGTCGACAAATTTCTGGTAGCTCTTGTAGAGCGTTGAGACCTTCAGGACCGTGATTCCAATCACTAAATGATTTTTAGAACACATTCAGGTTAAACGAGTTTTATTAAACAATAATGATATAAAATAAGATTAATACTAATTATGAATAACAAATATACAAAAAAGGACTCCCGTTAAATAATAAAAAGCAAATAAAATATGATTCTGGAGACCCTTCAGGATCGGGACGATACTACCCAGTTTACACTCCGCTGGATGCGCCATTTCTGTTTATGACTGAAATTATACGGATTAATTGCAACAGGTGGTTTTCAAATTTAATTGATATAAGAAATGTTAATTATTTCGGTAGTTATTAACGATGTGTATTGTTTCTGGGTTATTGGCAACAGGATTAATTCGGTGTGGAAGTCAGGTGAGTACAATTTTATATAATTTTATGTAAATACAACAGGTGTTTGTCACATGACCAGGAGGGGTGAAAAGTTATAGCTTGTAAACTTGGGGTCTGATATATAGGGTAGATAATGAGGGACGTGTAGTTATGTGTATGGCAAAGATAGGGAATTATTATAATAGGATTGCAGTCCTAGAATGAGGGTTCGGGGCAGAACCTTCGTTCACCTTCTATCTGGATGTGACGGTGGTTTGGGGTTGATTATTTCTCAAAGAGATGACTATTTGTTCATGGCCTTAACCTCCGTTCAAATAGTGATGTGTGTATTTGTAATTTAAAAGCCCATATCGGTGCAACGCAATCCAATAATGATGGTTTAAATTACAATCTTTTTTTTTAATTCTGTTTCACTTTTGTGACGGAGTAATGAATTTACGGTTGAGATCTTAAGGGACGCACTACGTGATAATACGGGGTGGTACCTCCGGCAAATCTCGTACAACGTTTCTGTGGCAAATTTATATCCCAAGCTCCGTGCTACAAACAGCCAAGCTTGTTTGATATAAATGTGCTTCCGATATTGTAGTTCGAAGTAGAGGAGCGGATTTATGGATGTCTGGGGAATGTTGGGAATGGTTGTATGGATTTGGTGGTGAGAGTAAAATCAGTAAAGATGGTTGTGAAGGTTGGTGGCCGGTCAGGTGGGTGTGTCGTATGAAGTAAATATGAATATAAATAGGTGTGTAAATGTCTGGTCAGGTGAGAATGGTATAAATAAGTAAATGTAGGAGTAGGTATATAATTAAGGGGTAGGTTTATATCTGGTCTGGTAAATAAGTGCAAAATAAGTCTGGTTTGTACAAAGTAAGTAAGAATACTCTTTTTAGTTTGGCTGGGGATCTGGTATATATAGGGTAACTTGGAGGGTGGGAAACAGGATAACAACTGATAACATTTTTAAATAATGTAAAAGAACAGCTGTGGAAACAATTTGGAGGATTGATAAAATTTATTTCTAGGAATGGAAAATTGGTAAGGATTCAGGCAGGATCATTACAAGTTTTTTATTATTATTAACTAACAAATAGAAACAATTTTGATTTTGTATAGTAAAATAAGACCGCACAGAATTCAAAAATATCATTAACTCAATTTGCTCTAAAACTCGACATGCGGCTTTCTTTCGAAGTAGGGAAGTTTAGCTGTTTTATGAGATGGAATCGGGTCCCCATTATTAGAATACTATTTTAAATTTCAAGTTAATAGAAATAGAGAAGGGGGCCCAACAATGGGGCGAAGACCCGAGAACAAGTTCCGGAGCCCTAACGCTGTCTTACGAGATGGAATCGGGACCTACAGGGACCTACATCCACTTTTAAAAATATAACACTAGGTGGAGCCACGATCAACCTCTATTAGTTTTAAAAATACACCGATAGATGTCGCCAGAAACAAACAAAACGAATAAATCTGAATATAACGATTTAGGCCGCCAATCAATTGCCGCCAAAACAAAAATGGCCGTCATAACAAAAATGGGCGCTACAACAAGAACCGTCGCTAAAACAAATATGACCACCAAAACAATCAGATACCAGGGGGCGTGGTCTACCCTTAGGTACTCCAATCAGAGCACTCAGCCTGCGGCTCAGAATCAATCAGTGGTAAGTGGACGTGGCCACGTGGGGCAAGGAACGGGCCACGCGACCCCTTTTAATTGTCACGTCATCGAATAAAGGTGGTGCGGAGAAGGTGGGCCCATTCTACTGTGTACTAGCAGATAAACAATTTCACAAGCGTATGGTGCTGCTCAGATTTAAGAATTAAATGGGTTTCTTGATAATCAAAGCAGTAGAACGTGCTACACGACGCATTGTAATGACTTAATTAAATAAATCCACAAGGGTCCGCTCTCAGAAGCACGTCTGACGCTTTTGACGTCTAGTCTAAGTAACTTGAAAGGCCCAAAAAACTACCTTTACTCTGCATTTTAATAAAAACGTTATTTTACTATCCAATAAAAACATTATATAAGATCGAAAAGCTCCATTGGTTAGACATATTCTCAAAAGTTTGTTACCACGAGAGCTCAAGGATCAAGTGGAAGTGGCAAATGACAACAAGGTAGAGAAAGTATCTTAAGAATTATTTTCTAATTTATTTTTACTGTTGAGTTATATTTGACTAGATTATTCATTCCAAACACAGGAATAGGTTTGTTAAAACAAAGAAGAGGTTGCTACAAACATTCCCGGAAATAATCATTAGAGGTTTACTATCAGTATAATCATTACAGGCTTGATTCTGAAACCTACTCGTCTCTAGAAATAAAAGCTTTGGAAAGTTAAAAAATAATTAGAAAATCTCAAAAAATCGACAAAGTGACTTTTATTTCCTTTAGAAGTAACGCAAAATAAAATTGCAAATTTGTTTAAGTTAGGAGACATCTCAGGTAGTACTTGCTGTGGCACTGACTGATCAATCAGAGTCTAGAATTTACAGTGCTGATTGTAGCTATTTGTGTATTAAGAGCGCAAAGTGATACATTGCCGCTCTGAGCGAGAGCGGCAATGTCACTTTGTGCTCGAATTACACTCATGATTTTTCTACAATCAGTGTTTCTATAAAAATGTTTGGTAAAAATTAATAATTATGGATAACCTCAAACTTGACTGTTCAGATTTCAAAACGTGAGCATCACTTTGCGCTATACATGTGTTTTTGTAAGAATGTTTCTTAAAAACTATTTTTATTTTTACAATGTTGCTTATTTTCGTAATGAACTTATTATAAAAGAGGTAGCATAATTATCCTAAAAAAGTGTTATTAAAATTATTTCATTTTTTAATTTAAATTTTGTAGGTTGGAAGGTCGTGGGTGTTCCACACCAGATATGTATTGTACGAGAACGATCTTAGCATCATGCGCTGGTCACAAAATAGTCGACGTCTGTCAAATACCCCTCAACGCACACTTTTGTCAAAAGTCGCAGAAACACTAGGCGTTTCTTTATTAAGGTTTCTATGGTAACTACGCGATCGTTTTAGTTACTATGCCGCTCGGCAAAGTGCAACTTTGCGCTTTCTTTTGGAATCGCAAATTTGTACTTTTCGCTCGGTTGTAGAAAAAATATATTATAAGTGTCACCGATAGATTTTCCCAAATGTGAAATCTAGCAAAAACGTCAAGCAGATCTTTTTTGTCGATCTGTACGTGTAGGATTGATCAAAATCGTATCTTTGTGCATGGGTGCACGTGTGCCCGCACGCATGCATACGTGTGTGCGTGCACGCGTACGTAGCTGCGTGTGTGCGAAAAAGCGTGAGCGTGCGCGAGCCAGTGCGAGTAAGTGTACGTTCACATGCGCATGAATGTGCGCGGGTGCATGTGCTTCTGGATGTGCGGTGCATGTGCGTGTTCGTATGCGTACGGGTGTGTGTGTGTGCGTGTGCATGTGCGTGTGCGTGTGCGTGTGCGTGTGCGTGTGCGTGTGCGTGTGCGTGTACGTGTGCGTGGAAGAAATTATAAAAGTTAGAAACTTGATCATTGGCATTTATTGTTTTCGGTCAAAGGACCACGCACTTTTCTTATGCAAACCAGAGCACCGTCAAATCGTCTGAATTGTTGATATGTAATAGTACTTGATGTTTTAATCACAAGTCTTCATGCGCCCAATTCTTATGGCTAGTTTTCGATATACAAGGCGTTGAAGGTCAAGATGCCGAAATTTTTAAAATGAGTACCAAAAAGTCCCTTTTAAATATTGTTGAAAGTTTTTGGCTGATATACGTAGCAAAAATATACACTTAATGATCACAATAAAAATATTGATAGTTACAGGGCGATTCAAGCTGTCACAGACTTTTTTTGGATAAAGCATGCATTTTTACATTGCAAATATAGCGTAAGACAACATTAAAAAAACAGTTCCGTCAAAGTGTCTGAATATTTGATATAGTGCACATCTCGATGTCCTCGTTCAAAACTCCTGATAATAAAATTATATCCTATGGCCATTTTTCGAGATATTAAACGTTTAGTCTATAAAATAACAATCCTTATGGTAACAAAAAATAACTACAAAATACGGGAAATGTTAAAAATTATTTATTTTCACATACTGCGTTAGATTATGGTACTATTTTACTGTTTAAAGGTAGACTAAAAGAGTCATACTTACAGGGTGATCCCACTTGTAAGATGACTAAATCCAGAAATCCAAAACAGATGCTAAATAATAGAAACTAGCTACATATTACCTACTTAATTTATAACTAAAAAAATCTTACGCTTCAATTTGGGTTATAAATTGGGTTTTACGTATAATACAGGGCCATTCAATACTCCATTATGCACTCGTATTTACCTATATGGTAGATGCAAAAAGGACTATTCACTTGATCGGATTACAGGTAAGCCGAACTGTGACATATTTGAGTTTCTCTTATTGAACCTACAATTTAGATGTGAAGCTCGTTTCCACATCACCCGTGAGGTAGAGCCTTTGGTGTGTTTTTTTAAGTGGTAACCCCTTGTAGGCCTATTCCACTGATATTTATTTCAATTGTTAAAGCTATGGGAAAAACTGTAGTTACTTTATGAGTGTATCACTCATAAATTAAATTAAAGAAAAAGAAGTTCAAATAAAGGATTAACGAGCAAATAACTGATTCAATTGAAAAAAACGCGGTAATGTCAAGAATTAAGTAACATTAAAATATTTAACGCTGGTTGCACTTTAAATATCTTCTATTATGGGACCGAGAATAATATTTTCTGGTAATAAACGGTTTTCAGCATCCTTAACAAAATTTAGTAGACGTGTTGATTGAAACATATTTTTCTGGTACCTAGCATATCCAAAAAACCACAAAATCATAGCAATATGTGCATAAGTACTTAAAGTTCTCGCACCGGACGGACATGTGCAGTAGTAGTAGAAAACTGGAGGATTGTCTTCATCAGGTTTCTAATTCTAGAGTAGATTCTAAAACGTATAAAATTGGGTTCCTCTCTTAATTCATGAATTTCTAAAACAGTAGGTACGCTCTTTGTCGTTTATCTTGTATACATGATGGGCTTAAATAAAGATATGGGCCAACTAAATCTTTTAGATATTTGATATCTAACCGAGGAAATTCAGGAATATGCATATTATTTAGTCTCTGCTAGTAACCATTTCTTAAAGCTAGATTTTCAGCTTCAACACGTTTTCGGATAACATTTACATCATCTAGTTTATTTAACGTTTGAGTTGCCATCTCAATTGTTACCGGTATATTTATTATTGGATGAAACTTATTTATTAATGCGCCCGCAATTAGATAAAAATCACGCAAGTGGGCACCATAATGGGTAGATATGAATCCTTTTAAAAACTTAAAAATAAACTTAAAATGTACATTTTTGGATTCTATAACCCAACGCATTTTAGTTATCAGTCTTGCTTTGTTAACATCACTAGTAGATAATTGACGTCGGTTGCGTGGAAGTAAAGCTGGCATATAAGAAATGAGACCCAGATCTTCAAATCTAGCAATGGCGTCTCTGTAGCATCTATCTACTATTACTACATCTCCGTCTTCAAACCAGTTTCTCATTCCACCAATATCATTTTGTAAATCGTGCCGTAGAATCGCAGCATCGTTATTTCGTGCGTCAGAAAAATAGGGACCGTTAATTATTAGAATGTATCCATCCGGAGCCACTATAATTTCTGGCTTAACTAAAATGCTCCTTCTTAAACGAGCAATATGACTGACGTAATATTCTAAAATTAATGCTCTTCTCAATGGAATTATATGTACAGTCTACATTAACAGTTCCTCTTGGCTTACCTGGTGTAGGGTTATAGAGCCTATTTACAAATTCGGGTACATGATTGATTATAAAATTGTCCCTGGTTATTGATCTGAATCCGATGTTGTTAGGTACAAATCTTTGCATAAGTGAGAGGCGAACATTAGATAACCCATGTCTTAACTTAACAAGAAAATCTAGTAAATATTTTTGTCTAATATTTCTTATATTACCATATTGTTCAGTTTATTCACACAATGCGAACAGTTCTTGAAAATTTTCTTTCGAAATTGACGTTAAATATTTATATTCCTCTAAACTAAATGAATTTATATCTTCCCAATTTGAATTAGCAGCATTTCTTAAACTGGACATAAACGACTGAATATTATTTAGAAAATACGGTCTATTCACAAAACGCAATCCACTATGTAAATTATTCATTACAAAACCTGAATTATCTAGATGTATTTCACATATGTTTAAATCTTCCGGAGCATAAATATTAGAAACAAGAAATATATTTGCTCTACATTCTGGAGATACTTTTCTTACATTACCTTGCACATTACATATAATGCAACCACTACTGAATTGGGAATTAAAACATTCAGTCTGAGGCAATTCGGATTATTTTGAATCTGTCTGAGGTCCCCTGTAATTTCCTGATAACAATTGAAACAGCACTTTGCTTCATCTAGATTCTCTTCCGCAGGATGTCCGGCAGTTTGTCGTCTATAAGTTGCCATGTTTAGAAAATCTAAGTTATCTCCTTCGTTTAAAGGCGTTGTAAGTCGAACTGGAAAGTTTCTGTTACAAACATAACAATTTTTTCTATTTGCAAAAGCCATATTTGCTACAATATTTAGTTGAAACACTACAATTTTAAAGAAAACAATAACACAGATATGTATTATAAACGATTCCAAATGAGACTTAAAACTCAATGACAGGTAAATCTTTTATTTATCATAGCACACTAGATAAATATACCTATACAAGAATACATACATAATGTCTTTACTTGGGTAGTCATCAATATTAACAATTTAATAATAAAATAGTTTCCATTAAACGTGTAAACTTCTATGAAACATATACAGGGTTAAAAATTATTATTAATTTGAACTTATTCGTTCATAACAAAAACTTATAATAATATACAGGGTTGTTCAAATTTTTTTGATAATAAAATCTGTGTTATTTAAAACAATAAAACAGTGATTTAAGAAACCGCTTTAACTAGCAGTTTGAGATTTATCTGATCTTGTTGATTTTTTAGTCTCTTTTTTATCGTTCACAATAAGTGAATGCATTTGCGTTGAGTTTTATAATAAGTGTCATTTGCAGTTGTTTTGAATAACTTTATTATTTTATTTAAAATTGTAGTGTATGAACTAAACATTTTAAGAAATATGGCATATGCAAACAAGGATAAAACGTTGTTCGTGATTGAAACTTTTAAGAGCGTCTTACGATGGGTTTAAATAAAGAATTTTTTTTTAACATGGCAACTTATAGAGAATTACGAGAGAATCTTGTTTCAATTGTTATCATGCAATTGTAGAGGACCTCAGATAGATTGAAAATAAACAAAATTGTCCCAGACTTCGTAAGGAGCAAGATATAATGTAAGAAAAATATCAACACAGCAGAGCATCAAATATTTTTCGATTTTTCAATATTTATGTACCTCATCATTTAAAGAAATTCATCTAGATATTTCAGATTTATTTGGACTTCGTCTTCATTGTTTAATCTATGCTTATTATTATCAAATGTGTCCGTATAAAGTATCTACGGTTTTCAAAAATTACCACAAACATGTGATCATTCTACAATAATATCAGAGGAATAGTCCTACAGCGCTTACCACTCAAATTTGTCATAGTTCGACTTACCTGTAATCCGATCAAGTGAACAGTCCTTTCTGAATCTACCATATAGGTAAATACAAGCGCATAACCTGATTTTTGAATTTATCTTCAAACTTTAAAACTTTTTTGTAGTGGAGTATTGAATGGCCCTGTATTATATGTAAAACCCAATTAATAACCCATATTGAAGCATAAGATTTTTTGAATTATAAAATAAGTAGGTAATACGTATCCAGTTTCTATTATTTAGCATCTGTTTTGGATTTGTGGATTGTGGATCTTACAAGTGGGAACACCCTATACGTGTGAGTCTTTTAGTGTACCTTTACACAGTAAAATAGTAACATAATCTAACGCAGTATGTGAAAATAAATAATTTGTAACATTTCCCTTATTTTGTAGTTATTTTTTGTTACTATAATAATGGGTATTTTATGGACTAAATGTTTAATATCTTCAAAAATTATCCATAGGATATAATTTTACCATCAGGAATTTTGAACGAGGACATCGAGATGTATACTATGTCACATATTTAGAAACTTTGACGAAACTTTTTTTTTAATGTTATTTTACGCTATAGGTATTTGCAATGTAAAAATACATGCTTTATCCAAAATAGGTCTGTGACAGCTTGAATCGCCCTGTAACTATAAATATTTTTATTGTGATCATTAAGTGTGTATTTTGGCTACAAAACTTTCAAAAATATTTAAAAGGGACTTTGGGTACGCATTTTAAAAATTTCGGGATCTTGCAATTCAACGCCCTGTATATCGAAAACTAGCCATAAGATAGAATTGTGCTCATGAAGACTTTTGATCACAACATCAAGTACTATTACATATAATTCAGACAATTTGACGGTGCTCTCGTTTGCATAAGAAAAGTGCGTGGTCCTTTGGAGATTACTGCAACAAATTTAGTTTTATATCTTTAAAATTAAGGGAAGTTAGTATTAATCAAACCACAGTTTATACATTTTTTTTTAAAAACGCCTGGAACGATTTTGATTAAAAATTTATATATAATATTATAGAGCTCACCTATAAGCTACTGTAGGCGCGAAAACATATAAGAATATTTACCCTAAATGTTGTCACATTTTTTATGCAATGCTGTAACAGCTGCGATGATCTTAATCAAAATTGGGATGCCTAGTAGCATCTCTGTTAAAGCACTCTTTTAAGTACAGCTCTCTCTTGTACAGGTATCGGATGTGCATTGTCTTAGAAGTCTTTACAAATAAAGTTGGTATCAGTCATGAAATAGTTGTGTTTGCAGTTTCGCCTCTATATAAAAATACTTGTAACGAAGTATCTATGAATAACATAACCTACAATATTGACGTGTGATTTCTGAAATACAGCAGAGCAAACATTTCATTAAAAAAATTGATGATTAAGAGAAGTCTCTAAATGTGCTTCAACACGATTTCCAAACTGTAGAAATTATACTTCTAGGATACGTTACCTTTCGTTTCAACTACATAAAATCTTAGGACTACCAATTACTAAGTAACCTTGGGAAACTTTCTGTTGTATTTATGAAGGAATATATTAATGGAATCCCGTAAAAAAAAGTTATGTTTTCTGCAGTATGTGATAAAACAAATTTATACACTTTTCACTTTATTGAAGTGATTTTTTAATGCAATGTAGCTATTTATAAAAATGTTCTACCATAAAAAATAATTTACTTTTAAAGTGGTTATATAATGGTGTATAAAAAAAAAAGTTTCTTAAAGTCCTGGCAATCCTAAAAGCGTTGCACGTGACATATGACGTAAAATCAGTACCAATGTAATACTAATATTTAGGATTGTCATTAAAGGTAATATTCTAGGGTAAACTAATTCTACAAGTTGGCAGCATCATAAATAAAATTACAATGTTGCAACCAAGACATCTGCCATTTATTGTCGTTTATTATTGTGTTTGTTAGTTCCATTTCGTATTTTATTCTATTTCGTTTCTGTGAAACTTTTCAGAACAAATTTGTGTTATTTTCCGTTGTGTGACCTCGCCTAAATACGTGTCCCAAGCATTTAGGTATTCATAGAAAGATTGAAAAATAACGGGATGCAGAGAGCCCTTTTATTCCATTGACCTCTGTAAGAGAGGTAATGTATTGTTTTATGTGTGTAGTTAATCTAGTCGTAGTCTTGTTGTAGAGGGTAGCTGTTTCTTTAAACGTCAATATTGCTACTGTTAGTAGAATACCGCAGTCTCTTAAAAAGCATGAAATAGTTCAACCAGTCGCTAGATCCCGTGTGCGATTCGAAATTTGATTTACAGAATGTATGAGAATCGTAAGTGGATATCATTTTATTGACATTGTAGCCAATGAATTTTTGTTTTGTAGGCGAACATATTACCGTACAAATTTTATGGGAGAAATTAAAAAACGATCAACTTTTTGAGGGATGTCGAAGGCCTTTACATACTGTATTGCGAAACATAGGTTTTCAATGGAAAAAAAAGATCCTGGAAGAGGTTTAATGGAGCTACCCGATATTGTTTTAAAATGAATACGTTTCCTCAAATTGTACTGTTTGAAACACGGTTATACGAATTTGTTTTTCTAGACGAAACCTGGATATTTCAAAATGGCACTGTTTGTCATTCTTGGCAAGATGACAATTTAAAAACGGTTAAATGTACAAAAGTAGATGGCAAAAGGTTGGTTCGAAATAATGTTCATGGTATATTTTATTAAAGTTTTTGTCATTACATATATCGTTCTTCATGCTGGAAATAAAAATGGCTTTGTACCTGGTGCGGAATTGATATTTAATTCAAAACACCAAATTCCGATTATCATGGGGAAATGGATGAAAGAAATTTTTACAGTGGTTTGAGCACCAGTTGTTACAGAATTTAAGTCAACCATCCGTTATTTTAATGAACCACGCATCATATAATATCAAGATTGGTTGACGGAACAAAAAATTCCGAATTATTACAAGTAGTTGCCGAGTACGTATAAAGTATTATAATATTATTAAATCACTTTATGTATAATTGTAGAAACAAACTACCAAAACTATTTATTGCGGATCAGCTGGCGGAAAAGTATGGTTATAAAGTACTTCGACTTCCTCCCTATCATTGCATGTTTAACCCGATTGAACATATATGGGGAGTCACAAAATCATACTATAATAAACACATAGGTAGGGATGGAAAATCAGTTGAAAATTGCTTAAATATGTGGCAAGAAGCATTAGCGCAGGTGACACCAGAAATGTGGGACAACTCGATCCAACATACTAAAGGTCTTGTTTAACAATGGTGGGATCGTGAAATAAGATTCGATCCTGGTGATATTGCACCTATAATAATTCGTATACATCAAAATGAATCAGATAGCGATTATGAAGATATTAGTGATTAAGTAATTGAACATCGTGTGAACATCGGCTGGTCATTCTAATAGTTATTTAAGGAATTTACTGTGAATTGTATCCACCTTGATTCAGTGCAATTTATATTAATTAGTTGTACAGTGTGTTAAAATGATACCTATTTATAGTTGTTATAAGTCGGAAATGTTAAATTTACTTATTTTATAAATTAGACTTGTCTCGTAAATAATTAACAAAAAAATAAATAATTGCTCTATTTTATTTTTACATATTTAAGACGTTATCGCCATGATAGTCATTCTCGGACCAAATCAAGTAGTGTGACCACCGGTGGTCACATAACAACCAAAATCGATCATTTCAGATTAAAAAAACAAGAAACTTTTAACCCGTTCAGCTTTTTATTCGTTGGATGCATTTTGCGAGCACAATTTTAAGTAAGCTAAAATTAATTTAGGAGTCACTATTCTATATTTTATTCTGTAACTTTGACATGTGTAAATGGATTAATCTCATAATCACACAAATAAACTAAGAAAGCAATTACGCTTATCCTAAAGGAACTGCAAAGAACCATAACCTAAAATAACATAATCCATATGACAACATCAAGTACTATTACATATAATTCAGACAATTTGACGGTGCTCTCGTTTGCATAAGAAAAGTGCGTGGTCCTTTGGAGATTACTGCAACAAATTTAGTTTTATATCTTTAAAATTAAGGGAAGTTAGTATTAATCAAACCACAGTTTATACATTTTTTTTTAAAAACGCCTGGAACGATTTTGATTAAAAATTTATATATAATATTATAGAGCTCACCTATAAGCTACTGTAGGCGCGAAAACATATAAGAATATTTACCCTAAATGTTGTCACATTTTTTATGCAATGCTGTAACAGCTGCGATGATCTTAATCAAAATTGGGATGCCTAGTAGCATCTCTGTTAAAGCACTCTTTTAAGTACAGCTCTCTCTTGTACAGGTATCGGATGTGCATTGTCTTAGAAGTCTTTACAAATAAAGTTGGTATCAGTCATGAAATAGTTGTGTTTGCAGTTTCGCCTCTATATAAAAATACTTGTAACGAAGTATCTATGAATAACATAACCTACAATATTGACGTGTGATTTCTGAAATACAGCAGAGCAAACATTTCATTAAAAAAATTGATGATTAAGAGAAGTCTCTAAATGTGCTTCAACACGATTTCCAAACTGTAGAAATTATACTTCTAGGATACGTTACCTTTCGTTTCAACTACATAAAATCTTAGGACTACCAATTACTAAGTAACCTTGGGAAACTTTCTGTTGTATTTATGAAGGAATATATTAATGGAATCCCGTAAAAAAAGTTATGTTTTCTGCAGTATGTGATAAAACAAATTTATACACTTTTCACTTTATTGAAGTGATTTTTTAATGCAATGTAGCTATTTATAAAAATGTTCTACCATAAAAAATAATTTACTTTTAAAGTGGTTATATAATGGTGTATAAAAAAAAGTTTCTTAAAGTCCTGGCAATCCTAAAAGCGTTGCACGTGACATATGACGTAAAATCAGTACCAATGTAATACTAATATTTAGGATTGTCATTAAAGGTAATATTCTAGGGTAAACTAATTCTACAAGTTGGCAGCATCATAAATAAAATTACAATGTTGCAACCAAGACATCTGCCATTTATTGTCGTTTATTATTGTGTTTGTTAGTTCCATTTCGTATTTTATTCTATTTCGTTTCTGTGAAACTTTTCAGAACAAATTTGTGTTATTTTCCGTTGTGTGACCTCGCCTAAATACGTGTCCCAAGCATTTAGGTATTCATAGAAAGATTGAAAAATAACGGGATGCAGAGAGCCCTTTTATTCCATTGACCTCTGTAAGAGAGGTAATGTATTGTTTTATGTGTGTAGTTAATCTAGTCGTAGTCTTGTTGTAGAGGGTAGCTGTTTCTTTAAACGTCAATATTGCTACTGTTAGTAGAATACCGCAGTCTCTTAAAAAGCATGAAATAGTTCAACCAGTCGCTAGATCCCGTGTGCGATTCGAAATTTGATTTACAGAATGTATGAGAATCGTAAGTGGATATCATTTTATTGACATTGTAGCCAATGAATTTTTGTTTTGTAGGCGAACATATTACCGTACAAATTTTATGGGAGAAATTAAAAAACGATCAACTTTTTGAGGGATGTCGAAGGCCTTTACATACTGTATTGCGAAACATAGGTTTTCAATGGAAAAAAAAGATCCTGGAAGAGGTTTAATGGAGCTACCCGATATTGTTTTAAAATGAATACGTTTCCTCAAATTGTACTGTTTGAAACACGGTTATACGAATTTGTTTTTCTAGACGAAACCTGGATATTTCAAAATGGCACTGTTTGTCATTCTTGGCAAGATGACAATTTAAAAACGGTTAAATGTACAAAAGTAGATGGCAAAAGGTTGGTTCGAAATAATGTTCATGGTATATTTTATTAAAGTTTTTGTCATTACATATATCGTTCTTCATGCTGGAAATAAAAATGGCTTTGTACCTGGTGCGGAATTGATATTTAATTCAAAAACACCAAATTCCGATTATCATGGGGAAATGGATGAAAGAAATTTTTTACAGTGGTTTGAGCACCAGTTGTTACAGAATTTAAGTCAACCATCCGTTATTTTAATGAACCACGCATCATATAATATCAAGATTGGTTGACGGAACAAAAAATTCCGAATTATTACAAGTAGTTGCCGAGTACGTATAAAGTATTATAATATTATTAAATCACTTTATGTATAATTGTAGAAACAAACTACCAAAACTATTTATTGCGGATCAGCTGGCGGAAAAGTATGGTTATAAAGTACTTCGACTTCCTCCCTATCATTGCATGTTTAACCCGATTGAACATATATGGGGAGTCACAAAATCATACTATAATAAACACATAGGTAGGGATGGAAAATCAGTTGAAAATTGCTTAAATATGTGGCAAGAAGCATTAGCGCAGGTGACACCAGAAATGTGGGACAACTCGATCCAACATACTAAAGGTCTTGTTTAACAATGGTGGGATCGTGAAATAAGATTCGATCCTGGTGATATTGCACCTATAATAATTCGTATACATCAAAATGAATCAGATAGCGATTATGAAGATATTAGTGATTAAGTAATTGAACATCGTGTGAACATCGGCTGGTCATTCTAATAGTTATTTAAGGAATTTACTGTGAATTGTATCCACCTTGATTCAGTGCAATTTATATTAATTAGTTGTACAGTGTGTTAAAATGATACCTATTTATAGTTGTTATAAGTCGGAAATGTTAAATTTACTTATTTTATAAATTAGACTTGTCTCGTAAATAATTAACAAAAAAATAAATAATTGCTCTATTTTATTTTTACATATTTAAGACGTTATCGCCATGATAGTCATTCTCGGACCAAATCAAGTAGTGTGACCACCCGTGGTCACATAACAACCAAAATCGATCATTTCAGATTAAAAAAACAAGAAACTTTTAACCCGTTCAGCTTTTTATTCGTTGGATGCATTTTGCGAGCACAATTTTAAGTAAGCTAAAATTAATTTAGGAGTCACTATTCTATATTTTATTCTGTAACTTTGACATGTGTAAATGGATTAATCTCATAATCACACAAATAAACTAAGAAAGCAATTACGCTTATCCTAAAGGAACTGCAAAGAACCATAACCTAAAATAACATAATCCATATGACAACACTGTCGACATTTTACTGGTGACGTGCAAAGCTTTTTGCTTTGCCTGAACTTTATACCAATTTTCACGAGCCAGAGCAGTTGCGTCATAACTAACTTTGTTTCATCACCACCTTTAGAACCCGCTTATTGTGCACGAGAGGATGCAGATGGAACTGATTTAGGTTGGCAATTCTGTCCGGTGTTGTCAAGCATTTCTGACATTAAACAATTGACATAACATAACTTACATTTTGTTATTGTGGTAAAACAAACATAATCCCTAAAGCTGAGATTTAACAATTGTCAAACTGTTATTGTTCAGAATCTGACATCTGACAGTATTAATATTAGTAACACAACTGATCTGACTTGTGATAACATTAACATTATTGCTAGTAAAATTAAGAATCCTCCGATCGCAACATGTAACATAAAGAAAAAATGTTCATCTGATGCCGCCATCACATGACTTTCTTATGCTTATGTCCATGTTGTGTTAGCAAAACGTATACAAAGTAACGAGGAAAAATATTTTTAATTTCTTTATTTTCTTGCTTATATTAAATGTGCAGCCATATCTATTTCTAATATCCACCGTGGTAAATAAATGAAAAGTCTTAAAAATGTATAAATGACAATATAGCTCTGTTTAGGAATGTTACCATCATGCAATTTCGCATAATGGCAGTCACCAAAGCTGTATTTTTATAATTTTAAATTAACTAAACTCTAACATTATCAAAGTCGAGCACTTAAGGTTTTAACACTTACATATGCACGAAATTTTTATACAATATATTGCACATGTTCACAGTTTTATAATGAATACATACAAGAGAATAAACACAGAAACCTAAAACTCTCTAAATGTAAGTTTTAGTACTAATTTAACCTTGAAACATACATAATCTAACTTATAAACATTACTGCAATCGAATTAAATTTGGTGTATTTTTTAGAACATTGATTAAAGAAGCTAAACGATAAATATAAAACATGACTGTTTGTAACAAAAATGTATCATCGGTAGTATACCTATAGATATATTCGATGAGCAACTCTGTAATTTTTATACTAGAGTAATTTTTTGATTTAATTGATCGTTAACGCTTTCTATGGAAAGCTTTTAAAAAACCTAAATTGAATAATCCTTAGCAAAGATATCTTCACATTTTGCTATAAACTTGATGGTCCTTCCGATACAAAAAGTATAATAGGGATCTATTATCTTTTTTAGCATTTATTCATTTCCCTGCGACGAAACAGATTTAAATTAAATTTTTTAAATGGAACAGTTTTCGAGATAAACTTCAACTACGTTTTAATGTTTTCTACAAAGTATCTTTATTTGTACGCGAGCGCAAACACACACACACACACACACACACACACACCACACACAGAGACAGACAGACAGACAACCACGCAAGCACGTACGCACATATCCACGGGCACACACGCACACATACACGCAAAGCCGGACACACGCACACGAGGGTGCCCGTTCACACGCACACACGCACACGAGGGTGCCCGTTCACACGCACTCACGCACACACGCACACGCGCACACGCCCACGCACGCACGCTCACAAACACGCACACGTACAAAGGTACACACCACACACACAGCACAGTTTGCACGTACACACGCCAACGACACACACACACGCACACCACACACACACACACAGCACACACACACACAGACACACACACACCACACGCACACACGCACACACACACACACACACGCACATTCGCAACACGTACACACGCCCAAACCACACACACACGACACACACATACACCACACACACACACACACACACGCACTACGCACACCACACACGCACACACGCACACGCCACACCACACACGCACACACGCACACACGCACACACACACACACACCACACACGCACACACGCACACAGCAAGCACTCACGCACGCACACACGCACACAAGCACACACAGGCAGCCGCGCACTCACACACACACACACGTATACATGCACACTCGCACACACACGCACACAAGCACACACTCACACACGCACACACGCACATACGCACACTCACATACACGCACACACGCACACGCGCACACACGCACACACGTACACACGCACACACGCATGCACTCACGCACGCACACACGCACACAAGCACACACAGGCAGCCGCGCACTCACACACACACACGTATACATGCACACTCGCACACACACGCACACAAGCACACACTCACACGCGTACACATGTTACACGCGCACGCACGTATGCAGGCACGCACGCACAATCTCACTCACGTACCTCCCCCCCTCCCCTCACACACGCATTCACTTGAGCACGATCGCACTCACGCACGCTGGCACGCATGCACGAACGCACCCACCCATCGTCTACCAACCCGCCCACAACTTACCAACCCAAACATATAATTTTAAAAGAAATAACAAACTAAATTACCCAGCAATCTTGACAACTTACATACAGGAAGCATATATTTATGGGGCTTTGTGGACTCAAAAGACCCACATTATTATTACCAATATAAAATATGTAATTAACAAAATCAATGTGTAGATAAGAAAACGAAATACTTTGATCTCACTTACCATTTTCTTAAAATCCCACAACAGAGAATTTATAACGTAGCTTTCGCTTTACTTCACAGTGGCGCGCTCTGCTCTATTTCTCGTTACTAAAGTTTAATTTGGTATACTTCCTACTTGACTCCGCTCCACGCTCCGCACCTGTTGGCTTGGATCAAAACGAAAATGCTCATCTTGTGGAAAATATAAACAGACAATCGAGAAAAGTAATTTTTCGCACAAAATGAAAAACTCAATCAAATTAAATTAATATCAAGATAAAACAAATTCAAGACTAATCCTACCGCCCACTAAAATGTACCTGGTGATTTCCAATTGACAAAAAAAAATTCTATCTATATATGTATAATCCATAATTAAACTTAATTTTGTTAAATATATAAATAGGTTGCCACCAGTTGGATTTGAACCTACGACCTGTACTTCGCTAGAGTACCACGCTATTTAGAATTTACGTACATAAATACAAAATTTACATCGATTGGGACTTGTATCTGGATAGCAAAGTAAAGGTCGTAGGTTCAAACCTTACTCGAGGTAAACTTTTTATTTGTATATTTAATAAAGTTAATAATAATTTTTAATTACATTTTTACGTTTGAACTTATTCGTTCATAACAAAACTTATAATAACACAATAAAACTCAATGGAAGATAGTACTAAATATCTTGAATAAAGAAAAAAAGAAATACGGAAAAGAAAAGTAACATTTTTTAAGAATCTATTGAAAGCAGAAGTAGGCACTGTTTGACAGCCAACTGGCTATTAAAATATGCACTCACTAGTTCTTAAAGTGACAGCGCTAACATCATTAGGGTCCTGGTGGCATTTGGTAACTACCCGAACGCCAATGCAAATGAGGCACAATATTACTTTTAATTAATGCGAGCGTATCTACTGTAAATTTTGAAGTTTTGTGAGGGTTGGCAACGCAACAAACGATATATTATTTGTTATGTCTAAAATTTGGTCTGGAACAGTGGATAAGGGAAAAAAAGTGAAAATATGTCCTGGGGATAAATTCAAAGATATGTACGATGTGATTTAATACTTAAAACGAAGTGTAACAAAACATTGCACAAGAAGCAGAAGAGAACCCAAGTAAACAATTTTGCTTGGTTTTGTATCCCTCGAAGCAGGTAGACAATTTGGTGGTTTTTAACTCGGTTTATTAGCTGGTGTATTGTTTGTATAAGAAGTCTACCGATACTGATATAAGTCACTGTGAATATTTCCATTAGTTGCATTTCCAATACAAGTGATTAGACAAATGTATGTTGAATTACCAAAAAGGTAGAAGGTTCAATGAGCTCCCACCTTTAAAAATGTTTAATAGCAAAAATATTGCCATGCGACTCTTACCTTGAGCCGAGGTATAGCAACATAAACAAAGTAACCTTCCATTTAAGATGTATTGTCTCTTGAAGTATGAATGATGACTAAAATTGTAAAGAAAACTATAAAAAAACTTATGTGCTCACGGTGCTTTATTCTTTAAAATCGTCTAAAATAGCGTGTATAATAACTTCACAACTAATCACTTCATTAAGGATTTTTTTTTACATCAGAGAGTTCTCAATTTTCTCGAGTACATGAACCAAACCATTTTATTTCAATAGGTAAGACAGCGACGTTAAGACACGACTAAGTAGCAATTTTTTTTAATAAGTGCAAAAAAAATAAATAAATAAAAAGTAAGGTAATTTAAAAAGGAATATTCCTGGATGGTATTCAAGAATAAGTCATCTACTGCAGTAACTATCAATTAAAATTGATTTCTTAATTAAAACGGATGTCACATGCATAACCTGTTGGAAGAGTCAGTGTAACGTCGCATAAACTGATGTAATACGTTTAACGATTCACGGTGACATAATTTTGTCATCGGATTTACAACTTAAACCCACTTTAATCGTCAAAGTCAAAACTGCAGCAATAAAATTATGTAATATATATTATATATATATATATATATATATATATATATATATATATATATATATATATATATATATATATACAGGGTGAGTCCCGACGGACGCGACGGAGTTTTATGAGAAAACTGGACATATTTCTTGATTTTTGTTGCAGGGATATTGTGTAGGTACACCAAAGCTACATTTTAAAAACAATTTCAAATATTTTAGATCTGTCATGTGACCAATTAAATGATCTTTAAAAAAGAACTAAGGTATTATATACCTTACATTGACCCGAAGTCAACGAAAAAGCCCTGAAAAACCCCTTGCGGCGATATAACGTAGAAATTTTTGATACTCTTTAAATGTTAGCAATAACCAAGAACGTATTGTAATAGTCAGGTAAGTTTTCCATTATATTACGGGTACGTAGATATTCTCAAAACAAATGATCTTATTTTTATTGCATTATAATGGAATTGGAGAATATATTTAAATGTCATTATGGTTTACTTTAAGGAACTTAAAACAGCTCAAAGTCAGTTGTTTTTCTTCACATACAGGAATTGGTAATAGGAGTAATGTCTTTTAAATACGAATTAACTTCAATGAAATTGTTGCACAAAAATAAAAAATCAATTAATCTACGATATAATTAGACAGATTAGAAGAAATACAAGTAACAATGTAATTCCAAATTGTTTTTATTTCATTATTTCCACAGTGCTTGTTCTTTTCCACTTTAATACAAGTCGTATTATCAAGGATGTAATTGAAATTAAAAAAGCGTCCTAATTGATAAAATAAAAACACGTTATTTAGCATAATTGTGATTTAAATGTAAAAAATCCTTTAACTCTATAGATCATTGAAGTACCGCTAAAAATCGAATTAATATAATAGTGGCAGCTTTTCAATCAAAAATGAAAAACTGTTTTTGTACTTATCAAATTCGTTTTCTTTTTCCAACGATAAAAATGGAAATTAAATTAAAGAATTGATTTCTTTCTACCTTTATATTTATTATTCATTATTATTATTAGAATTAAAACAGAATAAACGATTTAACTAAAAGTAAACACGAAACACATATAACAAAATAATTCTATCTAATCGTAGTTTAATAATTAATATAAAATCAATTAATTTTCATTATAAGCCTACATTCTTCGACGCATATTGCCTATTAAAATTTGGCAAAGGTTTCCAAAACGAAAACTTTCCTAAATCCTACGAACATATAACATTACAGCATCAACAGTCCTTTCGCGAATGCCATTGTAGTTATGATCGTTCCAATTCCCTACCATATCGGCGCAAAGGTTCTCGATTGCATTTAAATCTGGAGATATACTGGGCTAATGAAGCAATTCTGTATTGCCAGCATTATCTACGAACCAATCCATAACCCGTCGCGCAGTATGGAAACTGAAATTGTCAGTGACAGAAGTGATTGGTCATCACGTTCTTCTTCCGGGTATAAAATATTAATTGAAGGTAAAGGCTTCCAATACTTCTATATACCGAGTGCAGTTAAACGCTGGCCGAGATACTTGCACCAATTCTACAGGTCCAGCGTTGCTGATCCATCCCCATACAACTGTAGACGTACGCCCGCTTGTTGCTAACGTCATAACGTATCTTTGATTATGCCTTTGGTTATCGGGGCGCCATAAAGTGACTGGAGCATCTTGCGATGATGAGAACGTCTTTCCACAAGAGACCAATCAACCAATCGTCGACCAATCTCTCTCCAAATTATTATGACAGAAATCAAAACGAACTGCAGCATGCTTTGGAGAAGGTCTAATCTTCCTAGCCGGTTTTTTGAATTAAATCCATTTTCATGTAAAAGTCTCGATATTCTCTTTTCACTGCAATGGATTTGCAATCGCTCCTTAACTTGAACGCAGTTAGTGAAAGGTGCATCTTAAGTTTACTATTTCTTGATCCTGTTGTATGACGGTCGCACGTGCCCTTCCAGGACGGTGAGTCAACAGTGATCTTTCACCGCCTTTTTGATATCGATCTCGCCATCTTCTTACTTGTCTTCTCTGAAATTACGAATAAAACTAGTCTTATACAAATCCAATTAAAAAACGTGCAAAAAATGGAAGCAAAAATAATATGATCAAACTATGAAGTAGACATACGTAACAAAATTACTTACCGATAGGTTCACTCTTCAATAAAACCAAGAATAATTCCCCTTTGCTGTAATGAACTATCGGTTTGCCTTAAGCGACGTGGCATCTTCTCTTATTAAAATAACGCTTCACAATATAGTTACGACAGTCAAGACGGGTTATAACTAAATATTTAATAATCATATGTTCTCCTATTTATACCCTAATTCTATTGTTACTTGTAGTAATTACACGTAATTACTTGAATGGTATTAATTGCTAAAATAAAAACTGATTATTTGGCATAAAATTTTCCATAGGTGGGGTGGCGTTACTTAATTTACAGACAGCCCAAATGCTTTTCTAAGAAACCGGAAACACTAAAAATGTTAATTTAGGTTTGTTAGGAAATTTCAAAATGAAATATAATCCCCACTTGTGGGAAATCGAGTCCTGAAACTTTTATAAAAACTTTTTTGTATTGTAATTTAACGAATCCTTTTCAATTCATTGGTTCTATATCGCGCCCTGAGGGAGTTTGGACCTGCTTTGAGCAACAAATCAATAGAAAATCTACGTGACCAGTTTTGCATTTAAAGGGATGTACAAAATTTATGTGCATTTTTAAAACTACTTCGAGGATGGGCTTTTTCATTGACGCCTGGTACACTATATTTTCGTAATATGATATATACAATCCCAAATTATTGCAGTTTATGCAAGTGTACATCATAAAACTGACCTAAACTACCTATCATAGAATATCACAAGTTATAAGGTATAAATGATTATAAAGAGTTTACAAAAAAGAAATGCATAGTATAGCATAATAATAAATATTTGACAAACACATAGGTAAAGCACATGCAAACATGTTATGGTCTCAGCGTTCAAGGAACTCTTGAAGGGAATAATAAGTAGTTTCCGTAAGGTACCGTTTAAGTGTTCTTAACTGCGAGTATTGTGAATATCGCGTATGTATTGCGGCGCGCTATTATAGAGCCTAATTGAGTTGACAAAGTAGGAATTGTAGTATACTGTGGTTTTACAAAGTTCGTTTTTCAAAAAGTTATTTCTTGTTTTGTGGATGTGAATATCTGAGTTTTTTTGAAAAATAACGTTTATTATTAAACATGAATACACATATTCATATACAAGAATACCATAAATTGTCATAGTTTTATGAATTGGTTTACAACTGTCTTGTGTACACAGTCCAATGCCTTCTTTTGTAATTTTAAAATATCTTTCAATCTATGCGTTTGTCCCTAAAAGATTAGATAGTAGCGAAGTGTGGACTCAAAGCAAAATAAACCTTCTTTAAAGTAGAAACGTCATGAAAACACTAAATTGCTTTGCTTAATGTTGTTGCGTCTCCCCCAATATGATCTTTTCATGTAAACTGATTGTGTACGGTTATACCTAAAAGTTTAGTTGAAACTACGTAATTAATATCAAACTTGGTCATACAATTTTGAAGGAATTCTGTTTAAAGTTGCTCAAACGCAATCTACTTCGATTATCACCAACATTCACAGGGGTTTGGCTGCTCACAGACAAGCACGCACACGCACACGGTCACACAGATGCACACTGATTAGAATGACTTTCCCTTTAGATGGGAAGGTTAAATGACACAGCAAAAACTTTAATTAGGTACTTTAATCAATCCATTAACATAACTACTGGTTGGTTAATATGGTTAAAATTTGTTAACAATTGTTTCCTAGGTTATTATTACTGACTAGGATTTATCCCGGGTGTCCGTTTTCAAACGTGGCCATAGGGATTTAACATTGATTTTAATTTTTTTTTGAATTCCTGATCGCAATTCGGCGTACAGAAAATATTTTCGTATCAATGGAATGAGAAAATTATTACGCATCGAACGACATCAAAAATTAACTCATTTTCTTCGATTTTTATTGAAAAATTCTAATTTTATTACACACACTATGAAGGAATTGCTAATAAATATTATAACACGGATGGGTTAAAATCAAAACTTATGACATGTATTCAAATAAGCCTTTAACAATTGCCTTTCGTTTATTAACCCACACTCTGCAACGATTGCTTTCCTCAAAGAATTAATATTTTGGTGGCGTTTTTTATAAATCTTACTTTTAAGGTGGCTCCACAGAAAAAAGTCGCAAGGTGCTAAATCAGGAGATCTGACTGGCGAGTTTATGGTAACATTTCTGCCAATCGAACGATTTGGAAATGTATCATTTAAATGGTTTATGACATCTATAACGCCATACGGGGGGCAGCCGTCGTGTTGAAACCAGATTTCCTGATTTTCTCTTGCAACTTCCTCCAAAGCAGGACCTACCTCATTCACTAGAAGTTCTAATAAGTTTCAGCATTTAAATTTCCATTAATGTCAAATGGGCCGATAATTTTATTATTAAAAGTTACAGCCCAAATATTAATTTTTTGAGGGTATTGGGTTCTTGTAGATAAATTGATTCTTGGGTTTTCTTGAGCCCAGTATCGAGCGTTTTGCACGTTACGTTTATTGTTTAACGTAAAAGTGCACTCGTCCGTAAACAAATTGACGATATAAAGCGACGCTCCTGATTCGCACGCTCTTCCATCTCTTCGCAAAATATAACTCCACTTTCCTCATCCGCTCGAAATATCCCCTGATGACATTGGGGTTTGTATGGATGATTTCGGTGCTTTTGTAGTATCTGGTATACCGCCGACTTTGACGCATTTCATTCGCGGCTAATTTCCCGTGTGCTGTATGTTGCTTGGATATTTATCATACCCAAAACATATTCTTCCAATTCAGTGACTTCCGCGCCAACATTCGTTCGATTACCTGTATTATAATCGTATTATTTAAATTTTTGCAAAAAACAATGCTAGCTTTTGATTCTGCTGATTGTGCGGAAATAGAATTCGCCCACATGTGAGATTTGCATAAAAACCTGAGGGATAATGTACCGTGTGAATGTATTACAATTGATTATTTCTTCGGACAGTTTTCAGTGAATGTACAAAGTAATTCAAAATGGTTACGTTCATTTCGCATCGTTGGCGTCTTCTTCCGCGATGGAACCTTCGACGCGGCAAAGAAACGCACGAAATACTCAATAGGAATAGGTGAATTTTGATCTCAGCGCGAATTTATTGTGACGTATTGGCAATATGGCAGCCAGAAGGTATAGAAGCGAGTGTCAAATTTGAGGGGTTAGTTAGTTGGTTAGAGGTGTTAGATAGTTCTAGCAGAGCTTGAGTAGAAGTCGCGCGCGTTGCATAACCATTAGAATCGTTAGTGTAGGAGTTTATTTGTGAAAATTACAGTGTTAGCAGAGCAAGTATAGCGACTGCATTAACTCATAAGGGGATAAATCATATGGACGTTCCTAAATAAATAATTTAATATATTGTGAGTTGAAGGAAAACATTAGTAATTGTCATCAAGTAATAGGCAGATTAGAAGTTACCGCAGCAAATATTTTGTTATTAGTGATCAATTGTGGGACGCGTGGCCTAATATTATTATAAAAAAGTGAAGGTAACCGTTTAAGTGACCGAAATAAAAGTTTGTAAAATTTAGTTAAGATACTGGTGATCATCATTCACATTGAATGTGTATAATCGTTAGCAATACCTAATTGATTGTATAAAAGCAAATAAGAACTTTAATGTGTATATGGAAGTATACGTTCTGAAGGGAAAACATCACAGTATAAGGTGATGTGATGTTAGGCTAAATAGTCCCATACCAGGTACGCGAGGGAACAAACCATAGACAATGCGTTAGTGAGTACTACAATCGAGTACGTAGGGCGAATACGGCTACCTCTTGTTTTGTGCATAGTGCATCTAAGAATCTAAAAATAACGACCGAAAGCAGATCATATGGACTACAACTATCGCACCAAAAAAGAATTAATTAATGTAATACGTAGAGAATTAGATTTAAATTTTATTGAGCCAAGACAAGTATGGATTATCTTTTAAGTACATTTTTTTTGTTATTATTGCGTTAATTACAGTTCATTCAAAGGAAAAAGGGCAATCGAACTTTAGCTATTTTGTTGTTTTTAGTGTTAGGAATGGGGCAATTTTAGTCTTAACATATTGATGTGTTTGGTGGTTTCTTTAAACCACGCCGTTGTATATATTTACGTGCGAATTTGTCAATATATATCCACTGTTTAATTTATTTTGTCGTTTATTTGTATCAATTGTGTGCCTAACTGGTTACACCTTTAGATACGTCAAATTAATCTTTGTATATTTTCGAATTTAAGGATCGATTGAAAATTGCATAATGAGCCAGATCGATCACAGAATTTCATTTTGGCTTCGAAATATTAATGCAGAATGCTACTACCAAAGTACTCATTATTATTTTTTAATTCAGCATAAATTAATTTTGAAGTATTAAATATGAAAATTTAAACATTCACCATTATCACACATAATACAACACTTATCTCTTCTGGGTTTTTTAATGGTGTATTTTAAATTATACAATCTAACCGTTTCGATAACACTTACAGTTATCTTCGTCAGTAGTAATATCTATCAAAATTGTTGAAGATGTTGTAAACGATTTTATTAAAGTTTAAAAATTAAAAGATAAACATCAGCCCGCTATCAACATAATAGTTTGAGGGACGTATAAAGCCAACTAGAGAACACTCTCTAACGGCGAAAGCTAACAATGAAAGACGTCAGCCAAAAAACACGTTTAACAAAATTTAATCAAGTTATGACGTAAGTGTAAAGTTGTGCATTCACAAATATAAACAAAACCCTTACAAGATAATATATATTTAGTTACAGCTATTAATAACGTTATTACACCTTCTAGACGTAACCTTAAAGAAAAACCAGTTATTAAGGTTAGTATTGCTTTTCTTCCTTTTATAGCTAATGTTACAGATAGAATTGAAAAAATCCTAATTAAATATGGCATTAGGACTAGTTTAAACCTACAAGAAGAATTAAAGAACATTTAAGATCACTTAAAGGTGTGTCAAAGCCTTTATTATCTTCCGGAGTGCATAAGTTACCTTGTTCATGTGCAAAAGTATACATCGGAACCACAAAACGTAGCTTTCATACAAGACAAGACAAGAACATATGAGATTTTGTAGATTAGGTCAACCAGAGAAGTGTCTTATGACTGACCATGCCTTGAATAATATAAATCGTGACATTCAATTTGACAATATGGAAATATTGTCAAGACAAATTCATTATTGTGTTCGCTTACAACGTGAAGCTATTGAAATATATAAACACCCTAATAATTTTAATAGACAATAAGAAAATCTCCGTTTAAATAGATTTTTTGCTGTGTTCTTTCCTAGACCTTGAAGCAAATGCTTTACCAATTATATGTTAAATTACCACAGCACTATAATTTAACATAAGTAGTTGAAATTAAGATTAAAAAATTACAAAAAAACCTTCTGCATTATGCTTTTCATTGTTAATAACACTTGCACTTATTGATAAAGATATCTCTTTATTAGATTTAACTGGATTATTTGATTTGATGTCATGCTTATATTTGTGAACTTTACACTTACATCATAACCTGATTAAATTTTGGTAAATGTGATTTTTGGCTGGCATCTTTCATTGTTAGCTTTCGCCGTTAGAGAGTGTTCTCATTTGTCACCTTTAAGACAGTTTAAAAATATTTAATTTTTAATGACCTAGTTATTCTTTACTAAAATTTAATTTTATTCGTTTCTCAAACTGTTATGTTGACAGCAGTGTTTTAATTTTTAAACTTTGATAAAATTGTTTTCAACGTCTTTAACAATTTTAACAGATATTACTACTGACGAAGATAAGGTAAAGTAAGTGTTATCGAAATGTTTAGATTGTATAATTTAAAATACACCATTGAAAAACCCAAAAAAGATAAGTATTTTATTGAAGTATTAAAGTTTAAACCTATTAATGAATGTCTAAATACGATTTTAATGATAAAGTAGTAATAAAATATAAAGATATTATTGTTGATACAAGCACCAACCGCTCTATGTTTGAATTATTCAGCAATCAACAAACATTTTGTTGAGGTAACAATTTATTATTGAACCGATTTCGTTTATTTTATTTAGAATTTTCTAAATTGGGAATACTTATTTAATTCAAAGTTTTATAACAGTTAGAAATATAAATTTACAGGTGTACGAGGGATACTTAAAAAGTTTTAAAGTTAACGTCTTACAATTAGGAATTTTCATTTGTACTGGGCGTGCTTAAAAAGTTTACGACGACTCGTGTATTTCAGAATTTTCTTAAGCTTTTTGATCAATTTATTTTGAAGTGTGATTGAATTTCAATGGTTAATGGTTTTACTGAGTAGGATGCAATACTGACTTCCACAGTAAGATAGGATTAATTTAACATCCGTCTAAGACTATTTATTTTTGCAAAATTTAAGTTTGTCGTGGCGCCTAGAGGCAATTTTTCCCGGACTGAGCTTTGTGAGTTGTAGATTAATGGTAACTGTAAGGTGTTTGAAACTGCTTTACAATCATTTTACTTCTTATATCGACCACGTCCATTTCCACTGTAGCTGGTTTGGCAACCCGCTTATTTTGGTAAGCATATACGACGCCTAGTGCGGCTTGAACGTGTGACAAACTCATATTTATAAACATAAATTATGGCAACTCATATTTAAGAACTTTTCTATAAAAATCGATAATAATTTGATGTTTGATATCATTCGATGCGCAATAATTTTCTCATTCCATTGATACCAAAATATTTTCTGTAGGCCGAATTGGCGAGCAGAAATTCACAAAAATGTTAAAATTAATGTTAAATCCCTATTGCCAGGTTTGAAAACGGACAACCGGTATAATTTGAATTCTATCTTCAGAACATAAATATGACAACGACTGAAAAAGATCCTCGTTTTCAGTCCAAGTGTACCATAACGTCATATAGTTTCAATTCTATTTTCTCTACTGAAAATAACGAAGACTGAGTCGTTGTCAGTTTATTTTATTCACAATTTTAGTTTACCTTCATGAGGTCGTTTTATATCAAATAACGAGGTATGATTAATAGGATTCCTTATTTATTAAAGTAAAAAATCCTCATTCTGAGATTAGATACCTTTTTGACAAAGACAAATTTATTTCTAGCATGTTCTTATTTCTCATATTCTAAATAAAATCCCAACGGCATGGAACGCTACGGAAAGTGGCAAACATGATTTGAAGTATACTAGACAGTTGTGTGGGGAATTTTACTTTTTAGTAAGTAATGAAATATTTATAATTTTTGATATCAAAACAAATATTTGTGCTTTGATAATTACTTTAAAGTGCAAACCTACTGTAGAATAAAGTTTGGTAGATTTCAAATTTAAATGCAAAATTTTGAGTGTAGCAAACAAATGTGGTTCAAACTAGACATATATTAATTAAACCTTATATAGTAATTACGGACTTTTACATTAGAATGCATAAAAAAAAGAACATATTGAGAAATTTCCGTATTAAAAGTTGAACATGTAGATTAAAAAGTGTGTTTGCAACAACATTTCATCCTTTATAAACTCGGCCGTGATACAAGTTTACAATGTTGGTAAATTGATGCTCTAAAAACATTGCTACGGAAATACTGAGAGAAAATTTCTTAATGTAGTCACCATTTGTTATACGCACAGTAGCGTATAATGTTTTAATCAGAGGGGCTGCATTTAAATTAATACAATGCAAAACAAAGGCTTTAATTCTAAAAGCAACGTTTTATTGCGTTTTAAAATTAAGCGTTGGAAGTCGGAGTTTGGTTAGTAACTGTGCATCTAGAAAGCGCGTGAGAAGTTATTATGATTAAAATATTTTTACTGAAATAAAACATTGTTTGTAGACAACTGTAGCTAAAATGTGTATGTTACACTTTGTTTAAATGATTTGCTCTCTGATTACGCTGAAAATGATTCTTTGTACCAATGTAACTTTCTTTTAGTGCACCGTTGCTTTTGCTTGCATGAATTAGTAGTTACTTCACGTTGTGTTAGTATGTAGAGTAACTTTTTTTAACTACTTAGCTTTTTGGTTTTTTTATGGTAAATTTTTGTATTTATGTTATACAAATCTCAACGTTTCGATAACAATCCTCCTCAGTAGTAATACAATCTTTCAGAATTGTTTAAGATATTGAAACAAATTTATGAAATTTGAAAAAGTATAAAGCCAACTATGAAATACAATTTTAGTAAAGAATAACTAGACCATTAATAAATTAAATATTGTTAAACTGCCTTGAAGATGACAAATCAGAACACGCTATAACGGTCGAAGACAATAAGCAAATTTTACAAAATGTTTGAAAGATGAATATAAATATTTAACAGAATCTTTACAAACTAATGGATATTCCCTGAATGACATTAATAATGTTATTACATCTGCTAGAGATAACCATAAAGAAAATTCAGTGCTTAATGTCGGTACTGATTTTCCTCCTTTTATAACGAATGTTACAGATAAAATTTAAAAAATCCTAATTAATCATGGCATTAGGACTCTTTTTAAACCTACTAGAAAAATTAAGGAATATTTAAGGTCACTTAAAGATGTTTCAAACCCATTATGATCTTCCGGAGTGTATAAGTTGTCTTGTTCATGTGGAAAGGTATACATTGGAATCACTCTTTAGAGGGTGATTTCTCACCTTCAAATTTATTAAGGATCTAGTTATTCTTTACTAAAATTGTATTTCATAGTTGGCTTTATATGTTTATCAAGCTGTTATATCAATATCAGGCTTATGTTTGTGTTTACACTTTTTCAAATTTATTAAATATGTTTCAACCTCTTAAATAATTCTGAAAGATTGTATTACTGCTGATGAAGACAACTTGAAGTGTTATCGAAACGTTTTGATTTGTATAACGTAATCACAAAAATACACCATAAAAAACCCAAGAAGCTAAGTATTTTAAACATGTGTGATATTTTTTCTTTGTTCTGAGAAATGGTTATGCACAATTCTTACTTTCTAGATTTAAATTATACCTTAGGGGCGCGCAACTTATAAGCAAACCCTCATATTTTAGAGAATAAAGAATAAAGAATTACCAAAGTTCGTGTTTGTCTATGTAATACTTGCTAATTAAGCACATGTATGAAAACGAGTTTTCATTATAATGTTTTTGTAAGAATTGAGTCAAAAATATACGAGGGTAAGGTGAATAGTTCTCGGCCTGACACAGAGATGGCGCTCCAATCAGGAAAAATGTATGTTTCCTGGCTGGGTGCACCTGTCATTAGTTCGTGTGACACGTTTCAACTTGTTCTCTCAAGTAGTTTGTTTAAACCAATTTTTGCAGTAGACGTCTTGCGTGTTTTTCGTTTAAATGGAAAAACTGGAATATCGTACGGTCATAAAATTGTTCGTTTTGGGTGGATTAACCCCTAAGGAAATTTATACGAAGTTGACAAGTTTACGAGGACTCTGCTCCTTCCATGTCAACCCTTAAAAAGTGGGAAGCTGAATTTAAACGTGATCGCACATCCCTCGAAGGTGACGTAAAGTACGGCCAAAAACCGCAACCACACCAGAAATCATTGAAAAAACGCATGATGTCGTGTTGCACCGTAGGCGAGTAAAAGTGCGTTAACGGCTGTGGGGATATCGGAAGAAAAGGTTCGAAACAATTTGCACAAAGAATTAGAGATGCGAAAGCTCTGCGCATGATGGGTGCCGCATTTGCTGAATACAGATCAAAAGCAAATGTTCAAACTAGTAAAAGTAAACTTTTACTAGTCGGAATAATGTATGATTGGCAAGTCAATTGTAAACACCCTGTATATAATTATGACATTTTCTTTGCATTATAAGAAAGCTCTATCTGTGTACTTGTTCTGATACAAATTAGATAACTTTTGTTTTTCAACGGTTAAGGAGGTACATTTTCAAAGCTATCTATGTAATTTCAACTTTTTTTATAAAAATCGACATAACTCAAAAACGGATATATTTCGGGATAGGGAAATATGTTGCGAATTTGTTAGGAACAATGTGTAGAATTCAATAAAGTAATAATATACAGGGTGTTCCATTTAAATTTTTGTTATTATAGTTTGGTCATCTTTAAATAATCAACCTGTATACACGTGAATAATTTTACAATATGCACACAACTAAACTATAACCATATCCCAAATTTTATTAATCTAGCTTATATGAAACGGAAGAAATAGAAGAAGGCACTCTTGTTGCCGGACCCTGTATATAAAAATTTACAATTCGCAGATACAACATTAAGAAATAGTTTCTGCGTATTCGTCACAAATTGGACGAGAATTTCTTGCTTTTCTTTGTTCTTGTCTCTAGGCGCTACATATATGTATAGCATGAACCCATAACTTTTTTAGGTGCAGTTTTACCCTGGCGGCCAGTACAAGACGCTCCAGGTATATTTCACACAAGTGGGTGACCAGTCATTGCTTCTATGGCAATCTTTGTCGAAAATACCTTGAATTCTCAGTCATTGTTTCTATAGAAAGCTATGTCCTAGATCCTGATGAAACGTTCGGCGGCTGTGGGAAATCTTTTTAGATGAAGGGTTGTTTTTAGTATAAATTAGGTAGCTGGATAGACATCCAATATCAATCATATTATAAAATAGGGTAGGTATCCATTTAAGGGTTCTCCGTTTCGTAGAACAATGTGTTAGCCTTTTGTCCATGTTATCTATCCCACTCTTGGTGCTACCGTGGTAGTGAATTATATCAGGTTTTTCTTTTGGTCCACTGGCACATCGTTATGCACAGTGGAAAGCAAGATGACAGACTTGTTTTATTTTAGGCACATTGATTCACTATCATCGAATCGGATAAAACCGGTTATTTAACAAAATCTAGTAACTGGCAACGTTGCCCGATACAGTGAGTATGTATCACATTTCCATAGCTCAATTATATGTTCTGAACTAGATTAGCGCACGTCAGCATTTATTAGGATTATAAATAGTGGTTGAAGTGGTTTAAAGATTTTAATAAATTAATAAAGAAATAAGTGTAAAATGTTCTGCCTTTGTCCCAGTCGGTAGTTTAAAGTAGGCTGATTCAATCTTTTGATTTGCTTAATTACCACAATTTAGGCTTGGTTATATCCACTGAACATTAATAGAAAAAACTGCAATGTAACAATAATAACAATGATCTTTAATTATGCTCGGAATAACTAAACCGAGGTTGTTTACAATAAAAATTTTATCAAAATGTAAAAAATAAAATATACACAAACTATGTTTATTAACAGTTAAAATGATAGGGTTAAATAAAATATATCTTAAAGCTAGTTATAGCCTTATATTACTAATTAATTGTTATAAATATAAATACCTGTTCGTAAAATTCTGTACACAAACTTTTTAATAACTTCTGGTATCTAAACGATTACTGAAATGTCAACCAAGGTGATGTCATCTTTGCACCAATATTGCGCAATATCTCGAAATAATACTTTACGTTGTAAACCACACCCAAAATAGAATTTTATTTCTTATAAAATTGTCTTCTTAAAATTGAATAAACCAATATTTATTGCATTCTTTTGAAGGTTCAAAATAAATAATGGAATCTACATTCAGATCTGCATTGAAAGTAAAACGCCATCATAAAATGAAAGCGTACGTAACAGTAGAATTAATTGTGCAATCAAAAGCGGTAACATTAAAAGTGTAAAAGTAAAAAAAAGAAAGTGCCATTAAATCAATGGCACTTTTCACTAAATTTAGGGGAAAACCCAAAATTGCTTCCTAATCAACACAACATTCATCAGGAAGTCTAAAAATGGACGCTTTGGAAGTTGAATGATGTAGCCGTGCGCGAAAAATTTGCGCAAAGAATTAAGTCAACGATAACGCATTGCGCGAACATATTGAGCAGAAAAAGTAATTTAAAGAAGTGCGAGTATAAACCTTTAAGAAGATATGCACTTAAGTTACACCAAAATGCAAATTAAGTTGCCTACCTCATACTTACAAATCATTAATAAATAAAATTGTTTCTTATATTTACAACTAAATGAACGAAGAACATAAATTACTGTATATCTTAATACAACTCAAAATGACTTGTTACAGGATACCCAAGAATCCATAGAATTCTGTTTCAGTAAGGGTGGGCCGATTTTTCGCAGGTTTATCGGGATGATCACCATTCTATCTTAAGCGCGCGCCTACACACTCACACACGCACGCACGCGCACGCACGCCCACGCCACGCCACGCTAACGCCCACGCCCAAGCCCACGCCCAAGCCCACGCCCAAGCCCACGCCCAAGCCCACGCCCAAGCCCACGCCCAAGCCCACGCCCACGCCTACGCCCACGCCCACTCCCACGTTCCCGCCCACGCCCTCGCCCACGCGCACGCGCAAACTCAAACGCACACGCACACGCACACGCACACGCACACGCCCGCGCCCACGTCCACGCCCACGCGCACGCGCACGCGCACGCGCACACGTCTACGCCCACGCCCACACCCACACCCACGCCCACGCCCATGCACACGCCCACGCCCACGCCCACGCACACGCCTACGCGCACGCGCACGCCCACGCGCAGGCGCATACGCACACGCACACGCACACGCACACACACACACACACAAATTTTTTGTGTTTACAAAATTAGCCATTGTGACTTAATGCGACCTTCGCAGATCAATTATTATGGAAGACTGAGAGAAACATATTTGGGAAAATATTGCATAAGATAGCTATCCTGATTTTCAATTAATTGTGCATCATTATTCATATTTGGAAATTTTCTTTTCACACATTGAGCATTTTTTATCCATCGAATTTCACCTTTTTTTAGTAAATTGATACGTGTCTATTTCATGTATATTGCTAATGTCTACATTTTCATAACTATCATTTGCAGCATGTGCTACCTTATTCTCAATATTCTCTTCAGGGTCAGGATGGAGATCACCTGTACGTCTTTTTTACTGTAGGTATATCCTAATCTTCACGTTCACTATCATTTAAAAATTCAACATCGGAAAGCCTCTTTTGAAGTTCTTCTAATAATTGATCATCTGTTAGAGGTTCACTATATTTTGGTATGTTATTTTCTACTACAAAATAATAAATTAACAAAAATTATGAAAAGTTTACCAGCAAAAAAAAAAATGAGTTGAGTACTTTTGTCTACAATTGTAGACAAATATTTTACGGAAAATTTTCATTATAAAAAAGCAAAGTATTATGGCATCTTATAATAAATATAACAAGTAATACATTAATATTATAGTAGTTATAAGGAATTCATTATACTTAAGATATGTTTAACAAAATAAATTACAATAGGTATGTAAAACTCACGTTCACTCGTTGCCTCCATCTTACCACTTGTTTGACTAATTCCCTGTTAGATAGTACACTTGCTGCAACCGCAACCAATCTTATACGAGAGTAATATGTGTGGCCTATGTTCCCACCATATCATTTAATAAATTTTGTATTTGAATTTACATATAACTGCAGGTAAACATCGTGTCTACAAATGTAGACGCCGTCACTGAAAGTGTTAAATATGTTTACTCAGTTAACACTGAACCCATATAATATATATATATATATATATATATATATATATATATATATATATATATATATATATATATATATATATATATATATATATATATATATATATATATATATATATATATATATATATATATATATATATATATATATATATATATATATATATATATATATATATATATATATATATATATATATATATATATATATATATATATATATATAATGATCAAAATATCAGAAAAATCGCTGACATATGACAAAACAACAAAAATTTTAAACTAATAGCAGTATTCTTAAGAGTGTAACAAGTAATACATTAATATTATAGTAGTTATAAGGAATTCATTATACTTAAGATATGTTTAACAAAATAAATTACAATAGGTATGTAAAACTCACGTTCACTCGTTGCCTCCATCTTACCACTTGTTTGACTAATTCCCTGTTAGATAGTACACTTGCTGCAACCGCAACCAATCTTATACGAGAGTAATATGTGTGGCCTATGTTCCCACCATATCATTTAATAAATTTTGTATTTGAATTTACATATAACTGCAGGTAAACATCGTGTCTACAAATGTAGACGCCGTCACTGAAAGTGTTAAATATGTTTACTCAGTTAACACTGAACCCATACAAAATAAGTATATATATATATATATATATATATATATATATTATATATATATATATATATATATATATATATATATATATATATATATATATATATATATATATATATATATATATATATATATATATATATATATATATATATATATATATATATATATATATATATATATATATATTATATATATATATATATATATATATATATATCAAAATGATCAAAATATCAGAAAAAATCGCTGACATATGACAAAACAACAAAATTTTAAACTAATAGCAGTATTCTTAAGAGTGTATATAATGTCAAAGATTTAACCAACGACATTTTTATAAGGTGTTTATAAGGTAACTTACATATAGCCTGTCCGGTAGAACTGAACGGGTATCGGATTAACAAGGAAGATTGTCAATATATGGTTCTATTGTGCTTGAAACCGCCTTAATGCTTTGCTGTCTCGTACTTATTGTACGTGACAAAGAAAGATGGATATATTATGAATAATGCCTCTATTTCTGCCGAACAAAAGCGTTTGCAACTTTCACACATAATGACAAGGCAATAAGAATCAGATGCAGGTAGAATAGAAATTCAATAGGTATAATAAAATGCCAGTGGTTCTCAACACTGCTTTAACATTATATAATTTGTGAAGAAATGCAACTTTTGTATAATAAAATAATAATCGATTACTAATTACCTATAAGTAATTTCAATTGACACCTTTCACTTATACTTATAACAACAATAACAAATACATTTTTATTATAGTTAGTAAATATTAATTAAATTACAAAGATATACTTTTATAATTAAATGTAAAAATTATAATTGTCATTCGGCTTCAGATTCATCACTTCCTGAGTCATCCAAATCTTGGAAAAGATCATCGTCATCACTTTCTTCAGTGTTAACTGTGAAAATAAGAGGTCTTACTTCATCCACAATCTCTTCATTAACAAAAGTATCTTTAATTATTTTATCCGTATGATCAATACATTTTTGCCATATTTCCGCACTAACTGTTTTTAATGCGTCGTTCCACGTATTAAGAACATCTTCGTCTTTTCCGGATGTCGCAACGATACTTTTGTCGTATTTGTTCTTAGTAATGCCCCATACCAACTCAATTGGATTGAAATGGCAATGATACGGGGCAGGCGCAAAACTTCATGTCCATATGATAGAGCTAGCTCATCGATTACATATTTTTCGCATTGGTCTACTTTGTTTCTTTTGGCCAATTCCACTAACTCTGCCTTTGTCATAAAATTTTCCCACGCTATTTTTTAGCGGTTAACCATTGCTGTATTTCTTCTTTTTCCAAGAAACTTTGACTGCCTTCTCTGCCTTTCGAGAATGATAACTCGCATTGTCAAGGACAATTATTGATGGTTCCTCTAATTTTTGTAAAAGTGATTCCTCAAACCATTTTTCGAACAATTCTGCGTTCATATTATCGTGATAATCTAATGATTTATTTTTGTACCGAAAATTAATTGACTTCCGTCGATAAAACCGTTTCTGTTACCTGCTTCAATGATAATAAATCGTTTTCCATCTGATGATTTGTTCGGTTGATGTAAACTCTTTGCACTGTTATCTTGCCAAGTACATTTTGACGTACTACCTTTACTAAATATCCACGTTTCGTCTGTAAAACAAACTGTCTCGAACTTTCGGAGTTAAGATTTTGAGATACTTTCTCAGAAAAACGTTTCTTTTGGCGACAATGTGGCTTTGTTCACACAAACCGCGTCTATTGTTGGTTTTTGGAATTTAAAGCCCATATTTTTAACACTAGAGCCAAACTGGTTTTCCTATTTCATACGCGGTTCTCAATTTTAAAGTTTAATAATGAATTTAACGTTACGTGTTCCTTCTTCGCGTACATCTCGTATATTAATGCACGAATTGTTTGTTTTCCATTTTCTGGAAAATCTGTAGTGCAAAGTTTGACACGCTGTTTTTTCACTGGAGGTTCCAACTCGCCGCCATTTTTTTTAAAGCACAGATTTTCCCCACCGTCGAAACCGAAAGTTTTAACGCGTTTGCTGTTCTTTGTTGAACAGAAAATGTAGATAATAGTGGACCACCATTTTCTTTTCTTCTTTAAAATAATCGACTGTATTTAAAACTAATTCGCGAATTTCTTTACTCAACTTTTTCAGCATTATATTAATGGTTAGTTTATATAAACGCTTACTCAAAGAATAATGATAATATAGATATTGCAGTTGTTTTATTTATACCTATATGTACCTACTAAATGGTATAATAATCTATTATTAATTACTTATTGTTACAGTATTGCATATTTATTTGGATTCTTTTGTAATTGGAGTACACTAAAACGTCATTACCATACTTAGGTATACAATGAACTTTCTAAATGTAAATTGAAATACCTATACTTAATCGAATATTCATTATTATGAATGGCTTTTATAAATGTTTATTATAAAAACTTGCATTCTTCCATAAATTTTAAATGTAATGTTAAAGCAGTGTTGAGAACCACTGGCATTTTATTATACCTATTGAATTTCTATTCTACCTGCATCTGATTCTTATTGCCTTGTCATTATGTGTGAAAGTTGCAAACGCTTTTGTTCGGCAGAAATAGAGGCATTATTCATAATATATCCATCTTTCTTTGTCACGTACAATAAGTACGAGACAGCAAAGCATTAAGGCGGTTTCAAGCACAATAGAACCATATATTGACAATCCTCCTTGTTAATCCGATACCCGTTCAGTTCTACCGGACAGGCTTTATCTAGTAATTCTACGTATATTGGTCAAACTCTTAGGAACACTGATAGTAGATATAGATAGTAGATTAAATTATACCAAAGTTGAAAATGGTTAACTTATGTGTCCACTAGTTTCTGTACTTTTGTGGTACAAAAGAGAAACTGGACATATTAGAAACATTTGAAACTTATAACATAAAAGGCGGTACTTCTACTGCACGAACAGCTTGATTTTATACATTTACCGTTAACACATATTTTAAATATAAAATAATAATTTAACACCTTGTGACGTGTATAATTTTTTATATGATACTTTCGTATACTCTTATTCTTTATGTAATCCTTTTCATGAAATTTAGATACAATTGAGAAATTGAAAATAAAGAATTTAAAATAAATGAAATTCTATTTTTTGTTGACCCATAATTTATTATAACATTAAATAATGAAATTCCTACAATAACAATCAATGAAAATCAAAAAGCGTACATACTAGAAGCCTATTTCCGTGCTGGTCACATCATTGATGGTCACTGGCACGCTTCTGTTCAAGGTTGTTTGGATGACTTTCAAGAAAACTTTCCTGAAGTGCAATACTACCAGTTTTATGATATTTTAATCCACGGCGTAAATTTATTCCATAAACCAGGAATCGTTAACAAAAAGGTAATTAATGATTGTCTTAGGAAAAGAACTGCATAAGTCATAGCAAATGTGCAACAGATTGTAGAAAATGTTCCGACCATTACTATACGTCTCCTTTCACAACAAACCTTCGCTCTTAATATTAAAAATTTGCCAGAGGTGCTTGCCAATATACTGATTACCCTCTCGCACTTTTTTTCATGAAGCGTGGTTCCATATTTCCGGATATGTCAATTCTCAAAATATAAGAATGCGGAGCTTCGATAATCCTCACTTTTTTAGAGAAACTTTAACTAATCCCAAGAAAATAAGAATTCTTGTAGGTTTATGTCGACGACGATTGGTAGGCCACATTCTCTTTAATGACACTCTGACCACCCAAAGATACTGGAATGAAATTGTTAATAACTACTGTATATTCACCAAAATTTCATGATCATCTAATTAGTCAAATATCCCATTTTCTAAATGGCTATCGACATCTTACGACATAAGCCCTTTTGATTTCTTCTTCTGACCACACCTTAAAAACACGAATATTAGAATCCATTTTGGATAAACTTACTGCAGAAATAAGAATGAGATGCGAAGAAATAAGTAATTCACCGGTTTTCCTGCAGTGAGTAATCGGCAGTGTTAAACGTCGAACCGGGTTATGTGTACAACAAGGTGGTGGGCACTTCTAGAATTTACTATGAATTTGTGTAATTTTATAACTACTGCAATATTTTGTTTATAAATTTTATGAAACGCACCATTTTGTTTCGACACCGTTAGTTTTTAGTTAAATATTAAGATAAAATGCCTCAAATGCGACTTGCGCCACCGTTATTTTCTTGGATGTGTTTATAGCACCTACCGAAAATGTGAAATAGTCAAAGCCTACTATAATTGTAATGTTAATCAACTGTTTAAAGCAAAAATCATTGTCTGCTAGTAACCCTAAACTTTTGTATAAAATTCGCAATGTATAAAATGCAAGATCGCGAACCTCGATTCGGCCCTTGCGGAACTTTATTGTGTAAAGACGTATTCTATGACTGCTGCCTGTTTAACGCTATCTTCCTCTTTTTGTGGTTAAGGTAACTATTTATTAAACAAATTGCTTTATTGACAAAACCATATCAAAGCAGCTTCCTGTGCATGATGTAATATGTCAGGATAATTTTTGGATTAGTATTAGCAGCTAAATTATCATCGGTTACGTTTAACATGGCACTTGTGGTGCTATGTGGTCAGCCAACTCAAATTTTAAGCAGCAAACATGTGATTTAGGGTTTAGTTTTAGGGTATTTCAGTAGACTGTTATATGACCTGTCGGTAACATGAAACGTTTGTCAACTAGATGTGCCTCATCCTTGATTCGCAGAAATAAGCATGCCCTTAATGGGAAAGGGATTTTGTATTTAAAATATCGGTAGAAACGCGGTAATTCTGTGACGACCCTGGACAATACAGATGGTGACATTCAGTAAATAAACGTTCTCTTTAAACAGTTGAAATTATATCAATGTATACATGACCATAATGGGCGACTTTTTAGTTAAATAAGTCCGCCATTATAAGTCAAAACCCAGACGCGATCAGCAAAACGCGATAACATTGGTCCTTCGAGCCGGATGAATTAATTAAAACGTAAAAGTGATAGTGAATCAGTGGTTAACACGCGTTATAAAGTTTATGGAATTCGAGGCAATATACGCGTATCTACACGCAAAAGACAAGCCTTCCACTGAGCCAAGGAGGATCATAAAATCAACAACAACAGATAAGTAAACAGTAAACATAGTATTCTTTTCCCGTATATAATTCATTACTTACGAGGTCGTCTTCATATTGTAAATATTGTTTAAAATTAAAATTTATGTGGTAAATTTCAGTAAGTATACGTTATTTTATTATTTTGCGCTCAGTTCAAGGCTGGACATGTTAAATTAAAAAGCTTTTGTAGAAATCGAAAATATGTTAAAGTTTAAAGAATTCGTTAACGATGACAAACGAATATGAGTTAACCGCATTAAAGAAACAGATAAACTCTCCGAAATTAAAATTAGGCTAAAGGTAATTGAGAGTGTTTTAGAACAGTTTGAATTCGATAATTTTGAAAAATTGTATTATTCAACAATAGGGCGCGCGGTTGATATGATTGAAGGCAAAGGTAAGCTAACATATCCTGAAAGTATAAATTCAATCAATCAGCAAATAGTTCCTGTACTATTAAATTGTCAAAACTTGAGCTAATAAAGTTTGACAGAAATTTTAATAAGTGGTTAGATTTTTATAACTATTACAAGGCAATGATACACGAAAATCTATAGCTTTCTCACGTTCAAAAACTGGATTACTTAAGGTCTTGTTTAGAAGGTGATGCAATTACGGTCATAAACGCGTTAGAATCGACAGACGAAAGTGTAACAACTCATTTACGTGCATTAAAGGCATTAGGGGAACCCGTAGATCATTGGGATGCGTTATTAATTTATAGTATGACGTTAAAGTTGGATAGGAATACGCATAGGGAATGGGAAAAGTCGGTTAAGGGAACCGAAATGCCCAAATTCGTAAAATTCATAGAATTTTTGGAACAGCATTTTCAAATATTACACAACACGGCTGTATATGTTAATTTTAATAAACCTTCATATTCTGCAGCGTACGCGTCAAACAAACCGATAAATTATGTAGTTAAAAGGACAATTACATTAGCAGCAGTCAAAAATTCGATGTGTTTAAAAATATGTCAATGGAAGATTGAAACACTAGGCAGATCAGAAAAATTATGCTTAAATTGTGTTCATGTAGGACATAGAAACCATGAACGCAAATGGACAGGTTGTAAAAAATGCGGTAGAAAACATAATACGATGTTTCATTTAGATTCGAAATTAACAAGTAATACCCAACAAGAAAACAACAATGAGCAAGTAAGCGGAGCTGCTGTAAACGCACAAGCGTTAAGTACAGGGGTTTGCGGCAACCAAATTTTAATGTCAACAGCAATAATTAAAGTTAGAGCAAAAGACGGAAATATGCTGCCGGCAAGAGTATTGTTGGACAATGCGTCTCAATCCCATTTTATAATGACTAAATTCGCAAATCAACTACAATTTTCTCTAGAACCTACATACTTACCAGTTAAACGTTTGAATCAAATCGAACCACGGCACACAGTTAAAGCGGAGATCTATTCGAATCACAGCAGTTATCACGAAATATTGTAATTTTTAGTTGTACCTCAAATTTGTATTAATTTACCTAATTATTTTATCAATCAACGCGTACTGGGGATACCTCAAGATATTCAACTTGCAGATCCAAAATTTTATGATCCAAACCAACTAGATATTTTATTAGGCGTTGAGATATTTTATGGTCTCATGAGTATATGTCAAATTAAGCTTCCACATCAAAAGGCAAAATTACAGAAAGCGAAACTATGATGGATAATATCTGGAAAAATTAACACGCCAGGTATAGGGTTGCCACAAACTCGTCAGTGTATGTTGACTTTTAATTTGTTACAAAATACGTTAAATGAATTTTGGGAAATAGAATAATTGCCCAATAAACATTTTTTATCCGAAGAGGAGTGTCAAGGCCAAGAACATTTTAAACAAAATACGAAACGAGATCCGCTTACAGGAAGATACATCGTAAGGTTACCTTTTAATGCTAACATTCAAAATCTAGGCGTGTCACGAAACTTCGCAGAAAAACAGTTTTATGCGTTAGAAAACAAGCTTTCCAAAAATGTCACTTTAAAATCTGAATATGTTAAGGGAATGAGCGAATCTATGTCATTGGGGCACATGGTAGAAATTAAAAGCAACGAAATTAAATCACATCACTGTTTTTTACCTCACCATCCTGTCATCAAGGAAGCTAGTACCACTACAAGATTTCGGATAGTTTACAATGCTTCAGCTAAAATCAGCACAGGTATATCACTAAACTAAAAGATTGTTTAAAGGTAGGCGCCGTGGTGCAAAACACAAGTTGGGATATTATTACCCGATTTAAGACTCATCAAATCGTCATGATAGCGGATATAGAGAAAATGTACAAACAAATTCAGGTAGATCAAGCAGATGAACAGTACCAATTAATTTTCTGGCGTGAAAATGAATGCGATACCTTAAAAACTTACGCGATTCCAGTAGTTTTATTTGGCAGTGTATCTACACCGTACACGGCAACCAGAGTTTTGCAACAATTGGCAGACGATGAAGCATTTAATTTTCCAATGGCCAGTGCAAAACTCAAGGCAGATTTTTATGTTGACGATGTTATGACAGGTGCAAACACCATTGAAGAAGCGCTCAAATTACATAACGACTTAATGAATCTGTTACGTGTTTGAAAGGGGAGCTGGAAGAAAAAGGAAAAAGGAAAGGTGTCTCTGCTCATTCACAGCTAGTGAGCACACCGAACTAGCTCAAAAGTGTCGGATAGGGCGGGGTGAGAGAAGAAGGATGTTGAATATGCCGGCGCCAAGAGCCGCTCCCCTAAATAGAGATGAAATTCACCGCTGTCCCGACTCTTGGACAGTGATGCAGAATGGAATGAGCAAGGAGATTGTAGGAAAAGGGAAGTACACGAGGAAATAGGAATAATAACACTGCTGTAGTGCAAAATAAATAACTATATAAATATTTTATTTTTAAAATCAAAACTAAATAGTTGAGGGTGTGGATCCAATTAATCCACAACAAAAACAATTGATGTTAATATCACAAATGTACAAAAAAAGAAAATTAAATACCGTTCGCAAGCAAAATAATTGGGTTCGTCACCTGTGAACCAGTAATTGGTTTATTTAACTTTTTTTTTTAAAACAAAACTTAAACAATTCCCCTTTTCAAGGGAAGGCCTTCCTTTGTGTACCTAAAAGAGAACATATATCAACGCCTATACAAAGCGTAAATTATTACCAAATAATCAAAAAAATAACTTGCGGTGGTTTACACAAAACAGATAATAAAGAAATAAATTTTTATATTGAGCACAGATTTTATAGCTCAGCAAACATTTTATCTTTTAAACAATAATGAATCAAATATGTATGGAAATTTAATAATTGCATTAATTTCAAGTAAAAAAAAAGGTTAATAATTAATATCTACACCAAATGCAACAAGAACATATGTTTATATAAAGGTTAGTTAAGCTACTTTTACGCATCCCAATTAAAGTGATGCTGCGCACAACACAAAAATGGCAGCCAAAGTAGGTACAATTAAATGTTACTATTATAATTACAAAACAAAATGAGGGAAGAAAATAACGGTAAAAGAACAGGTAACGAAGGTCACCTGGTTGTGAAGTGAAAGATTAATTATACAGAGATAAGGATATAGTGATAACAGGTATACAAATATAGGTTAAGATATTATTGTAACTGACTAATTGTTTTACATTATTTTTAGCAGGTGTACTTTATCATTACTTGTCTAAAGCTTTACGCAAAAGTTATTCAATTAAATCTCATGTGATAATAGAAAAAGAATGATCTAACCTTTGTATAAGCAGGTAGTAATTACGTTCAGTCGATGCCCTCGGATCACGAACATATGCAGAAGTTGTCACGATCCTGTTTTATTTTAGTTACGATTCAGAAGTTAAACCAGAATAGTGCTTGAATGTAGATAATATGGAGGTATTAGCTGAAGTTAAACCGTTCAGACTAAAAGGAGAAGGTAATTCGTTGAAGCCAAAAGAAGAAGGTAATTCGTTGAAGTTAAAAGTAGAAGGTACTTCGTTGAAGCCAAAAGGAGAAGGTAATTCGTTGAAGTTAAATGTAGAAGGTACTTCGTTGAAGCTAAAAGGAGAAGGTAATTAACATTATGTAAGTAAATAATCTTTATTCGTTACCCCTTAGATGGAACGGGCCAAATGAGATTCTATCGAAGTGCTTTCCTTGCTTTACGAAAGCATCAATAATTTATGTCTTGATTAAAACGTCTCCAAATGCTAGGAAAGAAGTCGGGTATTACTAACAAATCAGAGAAATTCACCGGTAACTTACTCGATCTGGCCGAAGAAAATTTTTCTAAAACCGCATGTAAGCGAGCAACAAACTTGCAGATAATGATTAGAAAGGCACCAATTGTTTTATTGCAAATTATGCTTCTTGAAGATATATCCGATTATTTAAATCGTATCGTACTATACAGTAATTTTTCAAGAAGACATCAAAAATTTTCAGCTTGGCAAAATGGACGCCACAGGAAAGAAAGAAGACGTAATTTTTATGTTAAAGTTGTATTATTCAAAATCTATTGTTATCGATATTTGTCTATACCAATAAAAACAAAAATTCTAAATTGTGATTTCTTTACTAACGCCATCTAGAGAGGACTTCTAAAAGCTTGTAATATAGTTCACCTTAATTACCTATATTTTAGGATACGTCACTAGAGGGAGTAACAATGCAGATTTTAAATGAAATGTTATATAAATGTGAATTTATAACGTTTGAATAACCAAAGGTACGAAAATTTATATTAGGCTAATCGTAAAATTATTTAGAAATATTATGTGGTTCAAGTTATGAACAGAAACAACGTAAGCATTCCTAGAAAGAAGGTTTGAGTAAACATGTACAACTTGTACAGAAATTTACAGTGAAATAGCAAAGTAACGTAAATATACAAAACCCAAATTATTTCGTTACAAATCTTACGAGTGCTGGAGGGTTTTGTTTACGCAAGTGGAAGTCAAATCGCGAAGAAATTGTGAAGGTCATGCCCGATTATTCGGCGAACACCATTTCGATGCCAAAATTAAAGTTATGTGCAGCATTCCTACTCGCGCAATTAATCAAAATGGTCTCGCAAGCATTTTATCAAAGGATTGACAATATTTATTTATGGTCAGATTCATCCATTACACTATAATGGATAAAAACGCCACCGCATTTATTAAAAACATTTGTCGCCAATAGGGTATCGGAAATTCGAGAAATCACGAAAACAATGCATTGGAGGTACACACCATCATTAGACAATAGTGCCGATATATTGCCACGCGGTGAATTACCAGCAGATTTACTCAACAATGAATAATGGAGGAAAGGCCCAGAATGTCTAGGTAAGGATCCTTCGTACTGGCCCACAGGTATAATGGAAATGGTTCCTATGAATTAGAATTAAAGCCAACTATTGTATTACAAACATCAATAAAGAAAAACGAGTTGCTGAGATATTCGTCTATTCAAAAGCTCACTCGAGTTATGGCTTACGTATTAAGATACAAAAATAATTTATCTAAAAGGAAGCCCAAACTTGTGAGACAGCTAACCATCACCGAGTTAAATAACGCTTTTAAACTTAACGCAACAAGAGTGTTTTTTAAACGACATGTGAAATTTGTCCGAGTTCAACGTGGTAGATAAAAGTAGTAATTTAAAATCATTGAATCCATTTATCGATAATAATGGAATAATTCGAGTAGGAGGACGATTAAAAAATTCAAACTTACTAGAATTTAAGAAATATCCCATAGTTTTACCAAAACATCACATAACGAATTTAATAATAGAGGAGCAACGTAAATTAAGTTTACACTCTGGGATATTAGGGACGTTAAATACAGCACGGGAAAATATTGGCCGATTAACGGGAAAAGCATGACGAAATCAATACTTAAAAAACGCGTAAAATGTTTTAGGGTAAACCCTGTACAAAAGGCTCCATACTTCATGGGTGATCTCCTCCGCAATCGAGTAATTCAAAGTCGACCAATTTTAAATGCAGGCCTATATTATTGTGGCCCGTTTTCTATCAAAGAAAGAAAGCACGAAAATCGCAAAGCAATAAAAATGTATGCGCGTATCTTTGTCTGTTTTGCCACTAAGGCAATTCATATAGAAATTATTAGTGATCTAACTACGGAAGCCTTCGTTGGTGGTTTACGTAGGTTTTTTGAAAGAAGAGGAAATTTGTATTCACACTTTGTTGGTGCACAAAACGAATTCGACAAGTTAATTAATAACATAATGATAAGATGGAATTTCTAACAAAAACGTAAGGTGGCACTTTATGCCTCATTTTGGTGGCCTGTGAAGAATTTGAAACTTATGCAATTGAAATCGAATCCATTTCAAATTTGAGACCCATTACTCCTTTATCCGATGATCCAACCGCCCTTCAAGCTCTCACCCCCGCACACTTCCTGATCGGGGATATATTTACTAGTTTGCTTTATTCGAATTTATTAGATGTGCAATGCAATCGTTTATCAAGATGGCAACACATCCAATACATTAAGCACCATTTTTGGAAAAGATGACGAAACGAGTACCTCCACCAATTGATGCAGACTAAATGGCAATCACCAGACGCGAGTGATATTAAAATTTGTCCTATGGTTCTACTTAAAGAAAACCAAGCTCCACCGCTGCATTGGCCTCTTGGACGAATAGTAGAATTATTTCCTGGACAAGATGGAAGGTGATACCTTTACCCATAGATTTGGATTAAACAATACTAATGCGTATGAGAAAAGAACAATTTTCGTATTATATGGACTTTAGAAATAGGTTAATAATTTCGGTTTGATTATTAATATATTACTTGTTGAATGCGTATATTCAAGGCGGGCGGTATGTTCAGCACACTGAAATTTTAAGCAGCAAACATGCGATTTAGGACTTAGTTTTAGGGTATCTCAGTTGGCCGTTATATGACCTGTCGGTAACATGAAACGTTTGTCAACCGGATGTGCTTAATCCTTGGTTCGCAGAAGTAAGTATGCCGTTAATGGGAAAGGGATTTTGTATTTAAATAATGGGTAGAAACGCGGCAATTCTGTGACAGACTCTGGACAATACAGATGGTGACATTCAGTAAATAAACTTTCTTTTTAAACAGTTGAAATTATTTCAATGTATACATAACCACATTGGACGACTTTTCAGTTAAAGAAGTCCGCCGTTATAAGTCAAAACTGTAACAAATTTATTGTAATATATAATTTACATTAATTATCCATCGACGTATCACTTCATATCTACGAGAAAAACATCGTTTTCAGAAGCAAAACATATTACAATCATAAGCAAATGGTTCAACTTCATTTTTAACAACAAATCAAATTTCTGGGGCACATTACTCGTCCAGAAAGGTCTTCAGGAAAATAATTTTAACATCGGCTTCGAAAGAGAGGGATATTTGTAGCTCCGGCAACCTTTTAAACTGACCTGTATTGATCAATTACATTACTGCTACGGACTACACCATTCAAACAAAGCAGCGTCTTTACAAAATATAAGATAGTTGTAATTTGTATTTATAAAAATTGTATTGTTTTGTAAAGATTAGTATTCACATTACACACAGTTTCCCATATAATTTTAATTCAAATTGAATCCACGTTTCTCTGTGGCTGAACGAATTATATGTAAGTACTTGAACAAATTTATTTTTATATATAATTTAAATTAACTTGTTTAGAGGGAAATGTTAACATTAGTAGTTAACTGATATTTGGGTACACATACACACACACACACACACCCACACGCACACGCACACGCACACGCACACGCACACGCACACGCACACGCACACGCACACGCACACGCACACGCACACGCACACGACACACACGCACACGCACACGACACGACGCGCACCGCACGCACACGCACGACCACGCACGCGCACGCGCACGACACGCACGCACGCACGCACGCACGACACCGACGCAGCACGCACGCGCGCACGCACGCACGCACGCACGCACGCACCACGCACACACACACACACACACACACACACACACACACCACACACACACACACACACACTGACACACACTGACACACACACACACACACCGACACACACACACCAGCACACCCACACGCACACGCACTCAAGCCCGCACGCACACGCTCACGACACGCAGACGCACGCACACTCGCACGCGCACGACACGACACGCGCACGCCACGCACAACGCATGCACACGCACGCACACGACACACTCGCCACGCACACGCACACGCACAGCTCACGCACGCACACGCACGCACATCAGCACGACACGACACGCACGCACACGACACGCACACGCACGCACACACGCACACCCACACGCACACGCGCACGCGAACACAGATATATATATATATTATATATATATATATATATATATATATATATATATATATATATATATATATATATATACTACAATAACTAGGAAAAAATAATAGATAAATTACTTGGTTAAGGTTAGGGAAATCCTAGTTCCATCAGGCTTGAAGTTGTAAACCCACAAAAAACGATGTATAGGCATCATTTTGTAGAAATAAAACTTCGTTGGTTTTATATATTGTTATGAATACTATCATAACATCATGATGGATTCTATCTTTTTAGAGTTGCTTTTGATAAAAGTTTCAATATTAAGTAAACTCACGCTGAATTAAATATAATGAACTAATTCGTTTATGAAAATAATTGACTCTTCGTGTATATAAAATTTTATAATAAGAGAGCATAACTTCTTCAATTAGCGAATTTAAGTACTGTGAAATTGAGAAAACATAATTTGTCGTTAGTTTATTTACAAGTTGTATTATCCAGATACCCATGATTTATTAGAATCACATTACGATTCTATAGTGCATAATAGAGGAGCGCTCACGTATACTTGTGACTCTTAATGTATACGAAATATAATTAAATGACAATGTTTGAGCTATAACTGTTTGCTACATCTGGGGAATCTTGTACACTTAAACGTGTACTGTTACTACAATTGCAAACTAAAACAAAATATGAAATTACAGACTACAAAGAAGTTTTTCTTAAATAATTAAAGTGTTTACTTCTTTCATACTTGATATCGACCATCGCAGTTTTAAGTTGCTTATTTACATATTATACAGACAGAATTGCAATGGCAAGGCACCTCACAAATTGTACTTCATTAAGGTACAATTTGTTAATTTAGTCCCTATTGTTCCACGAAATGATTTTCAGTTTTAGCTTTAAAATGGTAACTACAACAATATTTCAAAGGATTGCATGCAAAAAAAGGAGTTAAACAAAAATCACCAATTCATTTTACTTGTATGCTTTTTACACATTTTATTGGAGAGTGGTAATGTTGACACGTACGAAATCAAGAAACGTAATAAATGAAAAACTTTTGAAAATGTAAACCTTCACTGTTATTACATATAATTAAAATACTTAGCTTTTGAGTTTTTGAATGTATTTTTATATTTATATTTTACATAAATCTGTATGTTTCGATAACAATTACACGTCCTAAGTAGTGGTAATATCTTTAAGAATTGTTTAAGATGTTATAACATATGTATGAAATATGAGAAAGGTGAAACAACAAACAAAATAATAACAAGATCCTTAGTAGAATTAAATATTATGAAACTACCTTGAAGATGAGAAATCTGAACACCCTCTAACGGACGAAGATTAACAGTGAAAATGTCATAATAAATGAGCAAATTGTACAAAATTTAATCATTAAAATCTAACTGTGAAGTTGTGAAAAACATTAATTTGAAATTAATAATAGCATTGACAAACAGAAACTTGACATACCAATTAAAGATCTGGCCAAACCTAACAAAGAAATAGTTTTCGTTATTAACTGTAATTGTTATTTGACAGAGAAAACACTATGTAGTATGTTTAATAAGATTTTTAGTTGTAGTCTCAATTTTAATTTCAACTATACATGTTTATAAGAGTGCTGTGATAATTTAACATATAATTGATAAAGCATTTACTTCAAGGTCTAAGAAAAGACACAACAAAAAACCTAGTCATATCAAGCGCTAAAATTAAAATTATGACGTGCATACCATTGTGCTTTTGTTTAATTATAAGGTACCAAAACCTATTTAAACGAAGATCTTTTTTTTGCCTGTTGAAGATATTGGAATGTTTATATATCTCACTAACTTTATGTTGTAAACGAACATAATAATGAGTTTGTCTTGACAACATTTCCATATTATCAAATTGAATGTCGCCATTTAAATTCTTTAATGCATGATCAGCTTCCTAACCTACCAAATCGCATATGTTCTTTACGTCCTACATCAAAGCTGCGTTTTGTGGTTCCAATGTATACTTTTGCACAAGAACAAGATAACTTATGCACTCCAGAAGATGGTAATGGATTTGAAACATATTTAGGTGATCTTAAATGTTCTTTAATTTTTCTTGCAGGTTTAAAAACATCCCTAGCGCCATGTTTATTTAGGATTTTTTCATAAAGCAATACCAACATTAAGCACTTGTTTTTCATTATGGTTATGCCTAGCAGGTATAATAGCATTATTAATATCTTTAAGTGAATATCCATTAGCTTGTACTGATTTTGTTTAATACTTACATCCAATTTACAAAAATGCAGAATCACAAATTCGTTTTAACCAATCCATTAAAGAATTACTTACACCAATTTTTTGACGTGGATGTTGGTTTGATAATTTATGAAGGTATCTATCAGTATGTATCGGCTTTGGATAAACCTTAAAAGATAGTGAATTATTAATTTTAGAAATTAGTATGTCAAGAAATGGAAAACTTCCATTAGTTTCCTTCTCTATGGTTAACTGGATGCTTGGATAGATACCATTTATAAAAACTAAAAATTCATGTAGTGCTGAATAGCGGCAAATAATGAGTAACTTTACGTTGTATAAGAGCGGCGCATCCAATGATAGTTGATGACGTTGTGTTTACGTGCTACCGCTTGCATTTATCACCCGATATAGACGGGTTCAAGGTTGTACAGAGGAAAACTTTATAAACGTGTAAGCGTATATTCATACTAATATACATTTAAGTATTACGCAGTATCACACGATTTAGGGATGTCGTATGGAAACGTTCAAAATATCTTTTTAGATTTCATCCACATCATATTGTCCTGCATTAAGATTTAATACCTCAAGATTTTGATAGAAGGTTGGCCTTTTACAACGGGCCGTTAAATGTGACACAAGCCGGTGGCATTCTGAAGAGCATTGACTGGTAGTCTACCTAGAGTTTCTTTAAAGTCTAGTTATATATATATATATATATATATATATATATATATATATATATATATATATATATATATATGATTTTAATGGTGACGTAAAGGATTTATCAACGCTTTTAAGAATCTTAAAGTGCACTACTTAACTTGAAATAACTTTTAAATTAGTTATAATTTACTAATATAATTATTACGTTTCTTTTACTAATAATTTGAATTATTGCTAAGGTTACACTCCCGTGAAAATGAATGTTCAGAATAGTTATCAAAAATCTGGCAACGGAATTATTAAGTACATATGTATATATATATATATATATATATATATATATATATATATATATATATATATATATATATATATATATATATATATACAGGGTTTTCCACGGTAGGCGTTCGTTAGAAGTTTATGTGGTTAGAAACAATTTAGAAATCTGAATCTTTGGACTTAAGGGTTATTTAATATTCTCTTTCATTCTAAAATATTTTCAAGGTCATGTTACTTCCGGTTATACCGGAAGTCACCACTAACTTCCTTATTTTAAATGGAACACCCTGTATATTATGTTATTTTTGGATTCTTGACAAAATTTTAGGACTGTTTCTTAGATATCTTGATTTTTTAAAATTTTGAAAGATGTAACCCTATTTTCAACACTGCTTGTCTTACTTATTTTTGACTGATGGAAAGTGCTTCTGGAGTAGACAGAAGCATAAGAACTATACTTTTGAAATACTCATTGACAATTGATTTATTGCATACGTGGTGTTCAAAATTTGATGAACTATTAAACAATTTTCAAAGTTGAAAAACTTTGTTAATTCAAATGTGACACCCTGTATATTATTGGATGAATAGATGCAGCATTTAGTTATGCATCGTTTGGCTATAACATTACCTATACCTATTACCGACAATTTTTTTGTTAATTAATATTTTCTAGTTTAATGTGATTTTTGACAGAAACTGAAATGTTTTTCAAAAATAAAATGAACTTAATACAAACTACACAAATTCTATTTTATTAAAACAATGAAATAAAACAAAAAGATAACAAAAGTGAGAGCATAATAACAAACGAAAAACATAAAACAATTATTTGAACATAACTAGAAGAAAAGTGATAAAAAAGATTAAATGAATCATTACAAATGTTCCACATGACCGCCAACTATGAAAATTGTTTAATAGTTCATCAAATTTTGAACACCATGTATGCAATAAATCAATTGTCAATGAGTATTTCAAAAGTATAGTTCTTATGCTTGAGTCTACCCCAGAAGCACTTTCCATCAGTCAAAAAATTTTAAAAAAAATCAAGATATCTAAGAAACAGTTGAAAAAAGGTATAGGAAACCCTTATAAGACATCCTAAAATTTTGTCAAGAATCCAAAAATAAAATAATATACAGGGTGTCCCATTTAAAATAAGGAAGTTAGTGGCGACTTCCGGTATAACCGGAAGTAACATGACTTGAAAATATTTTAGAATGAAAGAGAATTTTAAATAACCCTTAAGTCCAAAGATTCAGATTTCTAAATTGTTCCTAACCACATAAACTTCTAACGAACGCCTACCGTGGAAAACCCTGTATATATATATATATATATATATATATATATATATATATATATATATATATATATATATATATATATATACATATACATAATAGGGTGGTTGAAATTTATTTTACAAAATGTACCAGTAGATTCCCCACTGAAAAAAGTTACTTTTGCTAATAAACATATATCCGGAAACGAATAGTTTTTAAAATACAGTGTCTTAAACGTATTATAAATACATTCATTTCATTTTTTCAAAAACAGCAATCCAACCAAAGCATTTAAATGTTAAAATATGAGTTTAATGATATTAAACAATAAAACTATTATTGAATAAGAAAGGGTACGTGAAAAAATTATAATGAAAACAAAGACAATTAAGTTATAACAATTGATCAAAATTAACCTGAACACATTTGCGATATCGTTGAATTAACAGCTAAAGAAATTAGATGATTATTATTTTTTAAGCAATCACAAGCCTCATTAATACGTAGGGTTAATTGTTACATATTTTCTACACGTTTAGCATAAACCTGATCTTTTAAATAACCCCAAATAAAAAATCTAATACAGTAAGTTCAGGTGACCTAGGTGGTCCCTATCGGCCTGTCCAGCGCCGAGGAAAATCAGTATCACACCAGTTACGTACGTTAACTCCATAGAAAGCTGGAGCTCCATCTAATTGTAGCCAACAGTCTCGTCTTAAGTTAAGAGGAACGTCAAATGAACAACATTATTTTCCAAAAATCGAGAAATAATGCCGAATTTAACCGACGTGGCAAAAAATATTGGCCACACAAATTATTATTTACTACTCCTATCTAAACGTTAACATTTAATTCAGTTTGAAATGATTTGGGACGAATTTCATGTGGATTTTCATGCGCCCATACGTGTAAATTATGATAATTTACAGTTCCTCTTCAAGTAAAAGTAGTTTTATCAGTCCATAAAATCTTTTGGAGAAATATGGTTGTTAATCGTCCAAACGCAAAAATTTAGGCGCAGCGCAGCATCGCCTGCTATTAAATTTTGAACAGGTTGTAAATGGTACGCTTACTGACGTAATGTACGTAACGCTTTTGGTTTTGAGACTTGTACATTTTGAGCACTAAGTTATTTACTAGCCCTACGTGAACTTAAACGATTATTTACTTCAAAAAGGTTCAATTCATCTACCTCTCTACGATTTTTATTTAACCCTACTTCTCGAAAGAGACGATGAGTTTCAGAAAAAACTTGATGGCTGGACTGTCTTCTGGTTGGAAATCTTGCATATTCTCAAGAAGCCTCTAAGGCCGGCCATACACGTTCCGGTATACCGGAAAGGTTTGCCTGTACAGGTCACCTGTGCAGGTAAACCAGAGCGTGTGAGCCAGCCGCACCAGGCATACCTGTGCAAGCGTAGCGACCTGTGCAGGTGACCGGAGAAGAATCGAAATTCAATTCTTTCTATCTGAGCAGGCGATTAGACCTGATCGTGTGTGTGTCACGTCCGGTAAACCTGTACAGGTATAAGGTTAGTTATGACTAGTTCCTTGAGCAGAGAGCACGTCGTTTTTGTATTTAGTCTGCGTGTAGTGATGGTGACTTTTGTAATCATCATGACAAGCCGAAAAAGGAACCAAATCATAGAAGAGTTTATAGAAATATATAGATCGGAACCTTGTCTGTGGTGTGTAAAAAGCAAAGATTACCACGACCGTGAAAAAAGAGATGCAGCCTATGAAAAGCTTGTCATTAAATTAAAGGAGTTAGAACCCGATGCTACAATGAAATCGGTAGTTAAAAAGTAGCGTGCGTAAACAGAAAAAAAACGCCGAGTGTTAATGATATCCGGTTCTTTCACAGACAACATCTACAAAATTGTGGTACATAGATTTGTTTGATTTTCTTTGCGATCAAGACACTACTGCTGCGTCTGAATCAAACTTGGATGACGAGAATGAAATTGTGATCAATTAAGTAAGTACGTCATTAGTTACAGTAATCATAATAATCTAATTAAGCTGAATTTTGTATTAACAAATTGAAGGTTTTCATTTAATTTTCATTAATTAATTCAAAATGTTTTTAACTGTATGAATAGTTATTAACTTCGTCAGATTTCTTCATTTAGTCTATTTTTTGCTTCGAAGAACCCGATTGTCTTGCCATGAAACTTTGTCTTTATTCACGAAGTAGGAAGTGAACTCAGTTCTAACGTTTTTAGCCGCAAGAGCTACGTTCCCTTGGCTCAGACGTTGTAATGCGCTCATACTTGGTTCCTAGGCATCCAAACCTCCAAATACAGTGGTTCCATCGGTGTTCTCCTGATAAGTACTGTTTGGAGGAGCGTACAAGGTTGGATATTATTCCATCAAAAATTGTACAGTGCGCATGTTGCCTTCACCAGTTTTATTGTGTGCTCTGGTTCCAAATTTATTTGAGTATGGAATATGCGAAATCTGGCTGCAAGTATTCCAAAACTATTTTCGACAACGTGTCGAAATTTATTTTTTATAAATTTATAAATACACACAAAATTTTTAAATAATTGTGTTTATTTATTATACATACCTGAAGATACACTTTTTTCAGCACATTGTAGATAGATTCACATGTTTCAGGAATAATTTTGCCAAGAGCTTGGACTGGTATTACAGTAGAATACTTGAGACATTCGTACGATCGACCCGTTGCAAGAAACCTTAAAGTAGCTGCCAGTCTTTCATGGGGAGAAATAGAAGTTCTCATAACTGTATTTTTCTTTTGAATTAGAGGACTTACAAGTGATAGTAGTTTTTGGTAGACTTCTTCATTCATCCGCAAGTAATTACAGTAATCTGATGGATCTGAGCTTAACTCTTTTAATAATCTTCTGTGATTATGTTCATTTCTCTTTGTAAGCCAGTTGTTTACACCAGGTTTTGCGTTTTCGCTTCCTTTTACACTTCATGGCCACTAACAAACCGACTGAAGCGATCGCGTTGTCGTCTTCTTTGCTTGCCATCTCTCGACTGAGTAGAAATCTTCTAGCCTCACAGGTATACCTTTCCGGTTTACCTGTGCAGGTTTACCTGACCGGTATACCGTAACGTGTATGGCTGGCCTAATGCGTTTCCGTTGCGGAACCCATAAATAAAATGAATGTTGGCGTATTATTCTTTATATATATATATATATATATATATATATATTCTTTATATATACATGAGGCTTGAAAGTAAACTTTGAATTAATTTAATTTGTATTAAACTACACAACGATTCACAATAAATAACAATAACTTACAAATAATTGATTTATAACGTTTGAGTCGGATTTTGTTATGGGAAAATAACAAATGTACAGCAACCTATGTTTTTGTTTAATATCATTAAATTCATGTATTAACATTTGAATGGAAAGTAGAACATTAATTTTGATAATATATAGGAATAACGTTATATATTACTGGTAATTTTGGACCAATTTATATATATATATATATATATATATATATATATATATATATATATATATATATAACCAAATTTAAAATATTTATTATACCTATTAATTACATAGGTCGTTTATCAAATGTAATCTTTTTAAATATTTATTTAAAATTAATATAAACACAGCCTTTATAAACCAGAAGGAGAGAATGTAATGACTGTTTAGCAGCATATGTAAGGCAAATAGGAAGATCCGTTAAAACAAGAATATAAGAATACAGTAAATATAGAAAGTTACCAGATTTTGAACATTCATGTCAAACGGGACATACAATAAATTATAAGCCAAAATTACTGCATTTCTGTTAAAAACGTAGGAAAACTCAATTTGTTGGAAACTTTGGAAATTAATAAAATAAACAAAAATGACATGTATATAACTCTTAATGACCAGTTAGAATTAGGTAAATATATCCCCTCTATTAAATATGTAAACCTGTATATTTGAGATATGTGTATATACTGTATCTTATATTGTAAATAGGAACAACAATAACATCGGATCATCTCCTACTCCTTATCAATACTATATTACGGCCAGAACCTCCACCTACCCCAACAACGATCACAAGACCAGACTTGAAGAATGCAAACTGGCACCTATTTAACAAACACATAACCACCTATCTAACAAACACATAACCAATAACCTACCCAACCCAAACTTGACTCACCACAAAACATAGACAGAGCAATACGTGAGCACACCTCGTAACTGATGTGACAAACACGGAAATACCGACAAAAACCATGGATATGAACAGAAAACCATTTCCTAATCATATACTAACCATGATTAAACAAAATGATAAGGATATACAGACAATTCATAAAATACTTAGACCCAGCTCCCAGAACATAGTGCAATAAAATCAACACTCACATCCGACTAGAAACAAACCTCATCACACAAGAGAACTGGATACAAATAACCTCTAACCTTAACTACCAAGACGGCCCTAACTTCTGGCACGAGTTCAAAGTCCTCACCAAACAGAAGGCACCATCGCGTTCCCACCTACTAGACCCTCAAGGTGTCATCATCCCTACCGATCAGGAGAAGGCTGACCTATCCAGCCTACATCTCCAGGACACGTCCCCTACTACGGACGACCCATTGTTCGATAACGAACCTTGAGGGTCTCAGACAGTGAAACGATGCTCCGTATATACTGACGCAAAAGATATATTCCTTAACCCTATACACATACACATACTTGACATACTTTGCAAAGGCAGAAACTCAACCCCCGGACAAGACGGCCAACTCATATTACACAACATACCACCAAACGTCATTACACAACTTACCCTAGTATTCTGCCAACGGAATGAAAATCATACAGTTATGAAGGTCAAACCATGTTCGAACCCCACACAACCCGCCTCACATAGACCTATATCCCTACTGAGCTGCATGGGCAAATGTCTAGAAACTATAATGCGCAGAAGGCTAAGAGACCATCTCGAAGCAATAACTCCACCCCAACCAGCCAATTCGGCTTTAGATCCAACTGCTCATCCCACGATCCACTAGTCAAACTATACACCGACGTCTCCAAATCCCTTAACTGCCCAAACTAATGCCTGGCAATATTCCTTGATACCAAACAGGCATTCGATAAAGTCTGGCACGCCGGGCTGATACACAAAACCCTAGCACTTGAACACCTACCTGCACTACTGACACAACTACTAGACGACATACCAGAAGAGTTCGACAGAATGCTAGGCGACACCCCTTACCTACTCCGCTAAACCCTGCCCCCCAGCCCAAAAAAAGATGACCACCATTCACGAAAATAGTCAACTCTCAAACACGCAAACAAGACAACACACCACACCACTATATAATAGCCTAGGCATATTAGGAAAGTTAGCGGAAAGTTTAGGTACAGTCCTAATCACATTTATTCTTTATGTTTTATGGTCGTTGGACACAATCTGAGGTTTGCTGACAGATATTATGCCCGGAACATTGTTTTTTTTTCGAAAAACGTCCAAATTTGGTCAATTTTTAAGGTTTTTGGGCAAAATTAAAGTAGGCAAAATTTACTACAAGTTTCATATATAATAATTCTTTCTACGTTACGCCGCTAGAGGGCACTAAAAATGGCCAGAATTCCCAAAAATTGAAAAAAACGCTAAATACTGCCGTTTTACTGCTTAGGTGCAAGTACACCAAAACCTGTGCACAATACTGCAGCTGCTAAAAGGGGAGAGGGACTAAGTTGCACTGATCTATGCATAAACTGCGTTCACAAATCATGCAACAACGCATCGGTGACCCTTGACCAACAATTGGATAGGGCTGAAGTTTTAGATCTCCAAGAGGAACTTGGTCTTCAGTTTCCTACCCTTGAGGAAGCCTGAGCAGTACAAGAAGAGCAGCTGCCTATCTCCTCTCGGGCCCACGCCCTAAAAAGGGGCGGATGAAATTCCAACCTTCAACCTGAAGAGATTGAATTACATTTTTCAAAACAATTTCTTGTACATTTCATAATACTTTTTCTGTATGTATCAAGTAATTTTAATATAAATATAACTATACGTAATTCTACGTTTTTTGACTCTTGTCTCCTATTTTTTCCGATTTGATTTGATTTGAGAGATATTTCTTTAAGTTGAGGTTTGTGGTCAGCGGACACACTAGTATGTTTATTTTTGTCTGTGTTTCATTAAGTTTATTATCATAAATAGTGAAAGTTATAATATGGGTCGTTTACACGGAAATCTGATGTAACACGGCAGTATTTAGACTTTTTTCATTGTTGGGAATTATGGCCATTTTTTAGTGCGCTCTAGCGGCGTAACGGTTGGTCGTAGAAAGAATTCTTATACATAAAATTTGTAGTAGTATGTCTACTTTAATTGTGCAAAGCGTGGTCTTTTCGAGAAAACGTATAATTACCAGGATTTAGCCCAAAAACCTAAAAAATTGACCAAATTTGGACGGGCATAATATCTGCCAGCAAACCTCAGATTCGTGTTCAGCGACCCAAAAAACATAAAGGATAAATGTGATTAGGACTGTACCTAAACTTTCCGCTAACTGCCCTTGTGGCAGCTCTAACACATCTTTCCATTGGTTCTGTACACAGAGCGCTTAATCTTCATAAATTCCACCCCTACAAAATCCATTTACTTCAAAAACTTAATGACGATGATCCTGACCGTCGAATGGAATTTTGTGAAATCATAACAAATAAGATTAATTCAATTGAAATTTCAATTAAATATATTTGCTTCAGTGACAAGTCGATCTTTTACTTAAATGGAATGGTTAATCGGCATAATTGTCGGTATTGGAACAATACAAATCCCCATGTTTTTCGAGAAACTCATTCCCAGATACCACAAAAGCTAAATGTATGGGATGGAATTTGAGGAAACGCTGGCATTGGTCCAGTATTCATTCATGGAGATTTGACTGGTCAAGAATAGCTAAACCTGTTAGAGAATGTCATTGAACCTTCAATTGTTGAGAGCTTAGAAAATCAGGTAGATGAACAAGGGAATCAGTTAATTGATGAAAATAAGTTACATATTCAACAAGACGGTGCTCCTGCACATTATTATCGCCCTGTGAGAGAATGACTAAACGAAAAGTATCAAGGCAAGTGGATTGGACGAAGAGGAACTATTGAATGGCCTCCTCGATCTGCAGAGTCAACTCCCATAGATTTTTTCTGGGGATGTTTAAAATCTGTAGTGTATTAAACACAACCAACAAATCTCGATGATTTAAGGCAGCGTATTATTGAAACTAGTAGGGCAATTAGACCTGAAACAATTCAAAAAGTGCCACAGGCATTTGAAAACAGACTTTATTATTGTGTGGATGTTAATGGTGGTCATTTTGAACAACTTATTAGATAATGGCTTATTTTTTCCGGAGATTTGTTGATGAAAGTCAAATAGAACTAAAAGAAACACTATGTAGGAAATATTTGTATTACAATGTTCAATTTACGTTCTATGGCCTGGCAATAAAATATTGTATTTATATAATTAAATTAACTTTAAGCCCCGAAAATGGCTGAATAACCGCCGAAACGTTGATAAGCTAAAATCTGAAAACGTATTGTTTATTTGATATTTACCAACAAATCCCGGAAAAAATTCAGCGCAGCTCATAACATACTAAATTGAATAATCTTTTGTTCCTTCATTTTTGTCGATATTTAAGATGTTTTAGTTGTGCATTTTTTGCCAAACAAATGATACATTTACGTTTATGTTTATGTTTACGTTGTCATAACCTAATTACTTTTTCATTGCTACCTACTATTAACCGCACCTAAGATGAGGGATGTTCGAGAAGCTTAGGTAGTTTATTTTAAACGATGTTTACGCTAAAACAGTAGGCACACAAGGTGTGGTTGGATAGAGATTTAAAAGACCTTTTAAATGATGTATCATTTGATAACCCGTTGCATTAAAAAAAATCTGTGTGTGTCCCCCGAATGGAGGGGGTTAATGTGACATTCACTTCACGACTGCCAAAAAATGCCCTCCTTCATTCAGAAATCGACCTGTCTCGGCGTTTTTGTTTACTTTAATGGGTTATCAAGATATTGAGGGTGGATTGTTTTTAAATGAACACAGTGTATACAAATAAATAAAGAATATTAACATTGCTTTCAGACTCCAAGCAACTAACGTAATTCTTGAAAGGTGTAAACTTACTAAATAAAAAAAGCAATCAAACCTTCCAACACAATGGAAATTAAAAGAAATGACATAATTCTAATAGCAATTTATAACAAGTGTATTACAAAAATAAGCAACATTATAAAAACAAAAACAATAATCTGTGTCAAACAAACGTTTAAAACTTTATGTTAGCTAAGGCTTAAAAAAATTGCAAAGCCGCCCGCTTTTACAAAAAACATCGATAATACAGTTTAAGCATTTTTAATCCTATTTATTTAATTCGTACACTATTTGGCTTTATATTAAGAAACTTTATAAATAAAAGTTACGCAAAACTAGATTTTCTTTAAAAAATATGCATGCACACGCACACGCACACGCACACGCACACGCACACGCACACGCACACGCACACGCACACGCACACGTACACGCACACGCACACGCACACGCACACGCACACGCACACGCACACGCACACGCACACGCACACGCACGCACACGCACACGCACACGCACACGAACACGCACACGCACACGCACCACAGCACACGCACACGCACACGCACACGCACACGCACACGCACACGCACACGCACACGCACACGCACACGCACACGCACACGAACACGCACACGCACACGCACACGCACACGCACACACGAACACGCATACACACTCAGACATCATGCCGAACTTGGCCAAACGTGGCGAAGCGAGCTAATTAATAGATTTAACAATAGTGAAGAGAAAGTCGTTTTCGGAATCTAAATATGTAGGTTCGAAGATGAACAAGCTTTATATAACAAGACTTAAACGGGACTATCGAGTAAATAAACTGAAAATGCTATGACACGTCTTATATGTCCCTATTAAGAGGTAATATATGAGTGAATTGACTTGGTTTTGTATAGTGTGATTCATAATATGTGGGAAAAATTCTAAGAGCGTGTTTCTGGCACGAAAATAAGAAAAGTTTATAACTACAGTCGTCACTTCAGTCATTTTTGTCTTAAATTATTGTCTTCGTAAAAAATATTAATACTCCGTAATTTCAAAAGTACGCATTTCCCGACATATGTTGATATGAACTTCTCTTCGTATTTCTGTGCCAAGAACACAATCTTAAAATTTTTCCCATATATTATGAACCACCGTGTGTATGTAAATAAATTTAGTAACAATCATTTGCGACGGGTATGGAACTTTGTTTAAACAGAATTGTGATCATATGACGCTTCTAATAATAATAATAGGAGCGTTCAACGTTACCCGGTCAAAATAAACTACTTAATTTTAACGGTTGAACATTTTAACAAGTTGAGTGCGACCACGAATTACAACAAATCGAACCGTTGGACCCAAATTTGTATTGTTTTTGTTAAATTGCTTTATAAATGTTTTACACCATATTTGATTAGTTTTGGATCAGTATTTAAAAATTACTTTTTCTAAAGAAGAATTAGAAACATTTCGACCTTATGCGGCCACAAACCTAAAATTTTGTCTCCAGGGTCATACGAGACCAACTTGTTACCAAGTTCCTATTGCACAGTTCCAATTTGTTGCAGACTTACACGTATACTTGTTACTGGAATTTAGTTCGGTAAAGATGAAAAGAAACAACAACGTATACAGCGCTTCTCACAAGAATGCCTTTCTGACGAAGACGATAAAGCAATGGTTGTGCCTGATGCAACTTCAGATGAATATGAACCGGCAAGTCAAAGTTTCGACTCTGATTCATTGTATCACAGTTATCATCTATCTAATAAAAGACTAAAAGTCTCGTATTAGTTTTTGTAAATAGCGGCATTATGAACTTAATGGTAAGTTAGTATTTTTATTTTTGCGCCATTTTTTTACTTATAGATTACCTACTGAAACTAATGGGTATGCTGTGCAAGGCATTGCTAAGAACGTTTATCCTAATGCGCGCATTAAATCACGGAAAGCATCTAATGTGGAAGAAATAGAAAGATTCATTGGAACTATCCATTGGATGCGTTTGTCATTTTCCCCAAGTTCAGAGCTATAGGTAAAAAGAGAAAATATTTACTAATGACACAAGAAATATTATGCCATGCAACAAACAGATTCCAACTGTTATTACACATGTTGCATTTTAGTGACAACAGCGACTAACTCCCCTTTGTAACAAACTAATAAAAGCATTTTATTATCCAATTACATCTGCAGAAAGTATTTGAATTGATGGAACGTTGGTTCCGTTTCGTGGTCAAGTTAAATTTTTACATTAATGAATAAAGGCACAAATTCGGCATCAAGTTGTTCAAGTTGCGTCTAAAGGACCTGCAATATCGGCGTATACTACGGTATATGAACAGATGTCAGTCTAAAATTATACTGGATCTACTAGGTATACATACACCGATACTTGGAACACATTTGTTAGTTTGGCTACTGAGCTATTAAGACGTAATGCACATTTGGTTGGTACCTTACGTATCAATCGTTCAACCCAAAATTTGTCCCTCACCAAAAACTGAAACAGGGCTGCTGAATGAAAACATTCTTGTAAAAAATGAACAAACAATCACGACATGCTGGGGCTAAGTACCAATATACACAGGAAATGGTAAATTTACCTAAAAGAGGTCAAGACATTCTTAAATCTATAATTAGTGTAGACCATAATAATTGCTAAGCGTTTATTAACTCGTCAGATCCAGGTAAAAGCGTATAACTCATCTTTAAGGCGAAACTCGAAATGGTACGCATATCAACAGATGTCAGTCTAAAATTATACTGGATCTACTAGGTATACATACACCGATACTTGGAACACATTTGTTAGTTTCGCTACTGAGCTATTAAGACGTAATGCACATTTGGTTGGTACCTTACGTATCAATCGTTCAACCCAAAATTTGTCCCTCGCCAAAAACTGAAACAGGGCTGCTGAATGAAAACATTCTTGTAAAAAATGAACAAGCAATCACGACATGCTGGGGCTAAGTACCAAATATACACAGGAAATGGTAAATTTACCTAAAAGAGGTCAAGACATTCTTAAATCTATAATTAGTGTAGACCATAATAATTGCTAAGCGTTTATTAACTCGTCAGATCCAGGTAAAATCGTATAACTCATCTTTAAGGCGAAACTCGAAATGGTACAGGAGCTTTTAACTGAAACATCTTTGGTAAATGCCCATTCAGCACATCAAGAAATAGCCAATGAAAAAATGTCCATCAACAAGTTTAGAAAGGATGTCATCTAAGGGTTATTCGAAGACAAAGGAGGTGCCATTCTCAAAAACGTAGAACCTCAACAAGTACCTCGTGTGTTCCAAGATTTAGATCGATCCAATAAAAGACGTTATAGGACCTGCTCTGCACATACCTCTAAGTACCTGGGTTCCAAGGCGGCAGCACAAAAGATACCTCAAAGTTTTCTAAAATGTTCCGAATGCAATAAGCATTACAGCCTTTTGTGGGCTTTGATGTGTATAAAGCAGTCCAAATATAATACTTTAATGTACGCCTTGTTGGTATTTGTTAATTTTTTTGAGTCGGTTGGACAAATATAAAGCATATAATCTTTATTTCATTCATTTTTAATTATAAAAGACAACCAAAAAATAAAACATTTACCAAGATATCGTTTTCTATCACAAAAAATATTTTCCGGAATCAATTTATCGTATGGTGCCACGCAGATTTCGGATTAACAGACCAAATATATAGAACGAACCGTTAAGCCATACTTCTGATCATAGCAATGGTTTACATGCATCACATGAGGACCGCGCGGCTTCACAAAGCAAAATGTAACGGTATTACACTTGGGTCCACGTTGGTGTCATAGAGCTCGTAAGTTCAAAAAATGAACGATACCATGTTATCTCACCTGGCATTCAACGTGTTAAACAATTATAATTCCTGAAATTATGATGACGGTAATATCGAAAAGTCCTGGAGGTCTGGATTTCTCCTGAAGTCACAAACTTCAAAGGCATCGTTTCATGATAATATTCAAAATACACAAAAACAAAAAATGCTGTAAAACAGAAAATGGAAGCGTTAAACGATTAATTGACCACATGATATTTACAAATAATTACGAAAGATAATGCTTATTATATACAAAAATTTGGTACAAAAATTATCATAAAATTTAAATCAAAAAAGGAAGGAACATTCATATAAACTAAATTGGTTCTTTTGCAATTCTGGAACATAAAAGGTAGAGCTAAACGCAAATTAGTACCTAAGAAAAAACATAATACGTAAACTTAGATAACTAAACTTGCCCAAAAAACAGGAAACTATTAATGTGTAAGCTACTTCAGCTCTACAAATTTATATTTCAGTTCTTTATCCGTTTTTTTTAATGTTAGGGGAGTTCACAATCTTTGCTACTATGGTGCACGGTGTGTGGTCTTTCTTACAAATTGAAAAGGACTTAACTTTAACAATTTATTGTAATAAATATAAAGTAACAAAATAATAAAAGTAAGAATATTCACAACTAACACTATTAATTAATTAATTGATTAAAAAATAAGATGTTTTATTCCGGGGGGGCGACTTCCAGATACTTGCTTTACGTCAATGGCGGGAGTACCCTGGGTCTTATAATGTAAGAGCTCTCTCTCTCTCTCTCTCTCTCTCTCTCTATATATATATATATATATATATATATATATATATATCTCCCTCTGGGGCCGGTGTCGTGTACTGTAGTTAGATAAAATTATGCGTATGTTGATTAACCCCAAATTTGTTTGCGCGGAAGTAAGTTACTAATTAAGATGATTGAGTGAAATGGGATATAGAAATACAAAGAAGTGTTTACAGGTGACTAACCCTTTGTTGTTTTGATTATGTTTAAATAAAAATTACCACGTGTTTAGAATGATATAAAGGGTTAGAATTTATTAAGAAGCGTATAAATACCACTCCAATCATTAAAGTAGGGGTTTGTACGGTTGTATAAATTAAAGTAAAGAGGTTATTAAGATATTGTTATTCACAAAATTCATTTCGTACAATGAAAAATATTAACTATGATTGTAATTCGCCCTGGTCTTTTTGTTTGTACTTAGATTGATACAAATTGGGTTCATGTTCATTAAATTTGCAATTACGGAAGTATAAAAGACGTAGATGTTAATACAGGGAGATGGCAATAATTATGTCAGATAAATTGGTGATTAATGAATAATGTTTCATGACTGACCAGGTTTGTTTAGTGAACAGATGGTAAGGTCAACTTAATGGTGTTGTGAACTGGAATGTGGTGATGTTGGGATGAATAGAATGGACTTCAGGAGGTGGTATAGGTGGTGGAGTTTTGTGTCCTGAAAAGTTATTACAATCACAGGAACGGGAGCTAGCGGAGTGAATAAGGAGAAGCAGATGTGTGGTGCTAATCGGAGTGGTGGCTGGACTTGGTGGTGTTGGATGAGAATATGTTGTTCACAAATCTCTGACCTTTTTCCGGACCTTGACAACTGGCACTGGTAATGGTGTCACTGAGTTATTATTAGTACTCCACTCGTAGTAGTATAACTCTGAAAGGACCATACCAGGAGTAACCGTGAATTATAGTCATTCAGAGGATGATGGTTTGTTTGTACGAAAGGTTATTATTTATCCACGACTTGCACCACCGTCAGTAATAACAACGTCTCTCACTAACTTTTATGCACCCTTCTCGGGATGGTAAGCGCCAAGGAGACCGTACAAAAGATCACTTCTGATCGCAATTTGCGTGGATGGAATAATGCTCTGAACTGGGTAGCATAATACAGGAATTAATAATCAGAATATCAGGTAGTGTGAATTTAATCGTACAGGCAGGTTATAATAATAATTTTTAAAATTCAGGTAACTCAGGATACTCTATTCACAAAATTATAGCAGGATATAGGACAAGAATAATAATAAGTAAGTAAAGTTGGAATGCGGGCGTTGGGGTATTTATAGGAAAGGAGTGTGCAACTGATAACATTTAACGACAATGAAATTACAGTTGAGGAGGGAAATAGGAAATAATGTTTAATAGAAATTATTTACCAGGATAGGAAAATTTATTGAAAGGATTGTCAGGATCGTTGAAAATATTTAATAAAAAAGGGCCATTAGTAATTGGTATGATTGTGTATGCAATACTATACAAGCACAGGTATATGAAGTTTCTAGGAATAGTCAATGATATAAGTTTGAATCGCAAATAGTATTTGTGATTCTAATTTGTAATTTAAATATTTATACAAGGAAACGGTCGAAACACTTACAGGTAATAAAGTGATAGCGGTTTAACTTTGTTCATTATTTCAAGCAATTCAAAAAACTGATAGTCTAACAAAATGTTATTCTGTGTACTCCGTTCTATTACAAATTAAATTACATTAAAAGGAGGTAGAACCAGTTTTGCATGTGAAATTAAAAATTGGCAAATTTAAATGAAAAATGTTACTGCTTAATATATTCGTGGGATTATATAACTGATATTTGAATAAGTTATTGAGAGCAAAAGCTAATGTACGTATTGTAATAGTAATTAACGTATCTAGAGTAGTGGCTTAGCCTGAACATTTGAGCATATATTTATGGCACGAATGAGGGCAGCGAAGCGAGCGCTGTAATTTATGCAAAAAGTGCTAAGGCTTGTTACCACTCGAGATGCGTTCATTAGTTTACCGTTCAATGACGCATTAGTTTACAAAAACAAATCATAAGTGCGTATATTAATTTGTGATATCAACACTGTATATTCAACATTAATATTAATAAATAAACATGTGCATTTGAAACACGAAGTGTGTAATGTCTAATTATTTGTTTATGCACCCAGTGTGTATGTTAAAGGCGCCTTAACATCCTCGCATGAATGTATGTTAAGTAAGGTTTAACATGTCACTCAACGATAAATGTAATTTACTTAACATCTCCAATCGCAACAGGTAATTGTTTCTTTACTGGTATACTGTGCGTTTAAAAACAAATTTCACGAACATTTAATTAGTCGACAAAGATTTGTTTAATAGTTTGCAATTGGGTTACCAATCTTATGTTCTTCTGTGTTAATGATCGGGGTCTCGAAATTTTCAATTTATACCACCATTGTTTGAATGGAAAGACCTCTTATATTAAATTTTTATTTAATAATATTTAATCAATTAAAGATTCAGTTACTAATTATTACTGAAAATTATATAATATTTAATAGTAAACCTGAAAGCATATATTCATAGCAAACTTATTCTTTATGATTTGACATTTATAAATTTTGTTGTTAGCTTTTTCAACGACGAGGATAGCTTCAATTGCTAATTAAACTCTTACCACAAAAGAAAAAGTGATAGCTCTCATTTTAACTAAAGGAGATTCCTGAATGTGTTAACAGTACTATTTATATTAGAGGTCTATAATCGATTTTTATTTTGATAATAAATTTAAACCATCACTAAAAGTTGTTTTTACCTAACGACTGATGTAATTTTAAATGCTGAAATGAAGTTAAGAACTAACGTTTCTGCAAAAAATGTATAACCGTGGATGTCTAGCTTTTAATACAACTATTTGATTGCTTTTAAAACTAATAATTATTTGACGGTGCGAAATAGCAACCGCATCAGCCATAAGTATTTTACTTACATTAGAGCAATTTTAATTGTACAATAAATTACCAATATACAAAGGTTTTGTACAGTGTACGACGTATTTCTTTATTTCTTGCTTGTTTACAGTTTTCTATCTGCATCTTACATTATATCATCATGTATAAAAAGAAATACAATGGTTAAATTAATTTTTTAATAAAATTATTATTATTAAAATTTAAATTTTTAAAATTTAAAGTTTACCTACCTTGTAAGCAGAAAACTTATTAATTATGCATAGTGTATTATTCAATTTGAACTACTCGCTTTACCAAGCTTTTGGTTGTTGCTGAAAGCACCCCAGCTGCACTCAGTTGTATATTAAGGAAACTGAAATGAAGTTTTTATCTTAACCTTCATCTACAAGCAAGGAAGCTTCTTTCAAGTTATATACACTTTAATTAATAGAACTTGATAACGAATCGTGGTTGAGTTTCTGGTACAATTCAATTTACTTTTTGCAATTATCGTTAATGTTATCAGTATATAACTGAAACAGCGCTGAAATAACGTGTCCAATTTTTTACTTTTTTATATGATCCAAAATAAGAATTTTTGTAATTCTGCTATTTAAATAGTGTGCGTTTATTTGCAAATAGCTTAAAACTAAGCAATTTTATCCTTTGGATACATAGTAATCAATCACATCTTTATTAGTTGAACTTTTAATTATTGAATTTTCTTAATTTATAATTATTTTTCTTTTGCTTGCGGTATTGATTACATGCCATAAACACATTTCCCTACTATCACAGAATACGTTCAATATTGTGAAATTAATGCTGTAGACTAGGACTTTTTATATTTATTATTGTATTATTTTTCATGGCATAAAAATATTACTGACATACCTATGTAATAATAGCTTCAGCAAGTTCAGCAATTGACTAATTTTGTTTCACAAATACATTTTATGTTTTGTTATGAAGAGATAAAATAAAACTGTATATATATATATATATATATATATATATATATATATATATATATATATATATATATATTATATATATATGTCCACAATCTCTTTTCACAAAAGAAAACTGCAGATTCTAGAGTTGATTTTATGTCGATTTAACGTAAATTACCTTAATACAAAAATACTTTCTAAGAGAGCTGGAGCACATGGAAGATGGCGCCCTAACATCGGTTTAATTCAAATATCTTCAAAATGGTTTCCCTTCAAATGATAGCGTTCTGTACATTTGTTTAGTGAAATATGCCCAATCGTATGACGTGAATATTATTTTCTAGTTGTATTCATAAGCGGCTCGTACGGACGAGGCGTTGGATATTGTTATTCATAAGTTTTTTGTTTTTCAAAATTTCGCAATTTTAACATAAAATTTAAAAATTTTTGCATCGAATTGAAAAAATCAAGACGAGCAGGAAAAACACCTGCTTGCAAAGCCTGGACTTTTTTGAAATGAAAAGGATACATATAAGGCCTTCCTTGTTCCACACAGAAGATTTTGATACATTGGGAAGTATTTTTGTATTAAGATAATTTACGTTAATTCGACATAAAATCGGCTCTAGAACCTGAAGGTTTCTTTTGTGAAAAGAGTGTTTGTGGACACCCTGTATATATATATATATATATATATATATATATATATATATATATACAGGGTATCTAGAATCTACCCACGTTCTATAGCTATCTTTGTTAACATACATTTTTTTAAATAGCAACTATATGTGGCTATGGACCCATTCGATGGCTTATTTTTTTCTGATTTCAAAAATGTATGCCTTTGTATGTTTAATATTATTAGTTAACTCGCAAAGGTAATTATAATATTTATTAAACAAATTAAAAGTGTGCCGTGAACATTTAAACAATGAAATAAGCTCATATTCTACTACTAAATTTGTGGAAACAAAAAATAATGTACTACATTATCAAAATAAAAAAGTTCTAAAACAATTTAACTTACAACTAATAGTAACAGCAAAAAATATAAACAGATAACTCAATCATAGAAGTACTTCAAAATGCCCTCCATTATTTTGAATACACATTTGACATCGTTTTAAAAATTCGTTTTGAACTCTTAATAAACTTTGGGTTCTAATTTGATGTATAGCACACGAATTTTATTTTTTAAATGGTCTAGATTGCCAGGTTTTACTCGGTACACTTTGTCTTTAATTGCACCCCACAAGAAAAATTCCAGGGGGGTTAAGTCTGGAGATCGCGCGACCAAGCTATTGGACATCGATTTCCTATCCAATTATTAAAACGTCCCTGTAAATAGTTACACACAAGTAATCCATTATGTGCTGGTGCCCCGTCGTGTTGAAAATAACAAATTTTGCATTACGTTCAACGGAAGGTCGTCCAAAATTTCTTCAAATTCGTTTCGCAAAAAAGTTGGATATGTTTCGGAAATTAAATTCTATTAATTAAAAAACGGCCCAAGGATTTTGGTACCAATAATACCGTACCAACTGTTTACTGAAAAAGCATATTGATATCTCCTTTCAACAGTAATATGAGGATTTTCTTGGGACCATTGGATATCATTTTTTCAATTGAAGATGCCGTTGTTTGTAAATATTGCTTCATCGGTAAAAAGAATGGTTTTCCAGAATTGATTGTTTGCTCGACTTTCATTAATCAACCATGTAGCAAAACGTAAACTTTTCTGATAATCTTTAACATACAATGTATTTCCAATATGAAAATGATATGGCTTAAAATTATTTTGTTTCAGAATAACGTGGGCTTCATCTTTGGAAGTGTTGCACTCGTTCGCAATTACACGAAGAGATGTATTAGGTTCAAATTCGACGTAAGCTAAAACGCGCCCTTCTGTTTCTGTATTAACATTAATTTTAAAATTTTGAGGTTTAGTAAAAGCCCCATATTTTTTTTAATTCGATTCGAGTTTGGCAAATAATCTCATATCGGATTGTCCTCTTTCCATATAAGTTTGAAAATATAATTCCTAAGCAGCATTAGCATCTCTGTTAGACACGTAATAGCAAAACAGCATATCATTTCTTTCTTCAGAAGAATAAGCCATTAATAAATTAATATTCACTACTTAAGTATGAATTACAACTGCTTACAACAAATAATTCAATGTCCATTTGACAGTCAATCAATGCAGAGTTTTGTGTTTAATTGTCACAGCACACTACGGCAAACATTGCATTGGTTTAGTAAATATTATAATTACAATTTTTTGAAAATTGTAAGTTAACTAATAATATTAAACACACAAATCTATACATTTTTGAAATCAGAAAAAAATAAGCCATCGAATGAGTCCATAGCCACCTATTGTTGCCATTTAAAAAAATGTATGTTTGGGTTGTAGCTCGAAAAATAATTACTAAAAAAGTTTTTTATTTACATTTTCTCATTTTGCGTAAAAATACCTATCAAAATTCTCTCTTATAACTTTTTCGTATTTATAATATTAAAAAAGCTATAGCCGATTTAATTATTTTCAGATATCTTGGAAAGTTGGAACAATGTTGAATTTTCTTACCGGTATTTGAATTATCAAATTATCATGTAATTCTGCCCAACTTTGCTAATTTAACCTATTCTGTATCTCTTATAATAACAAAGATAGCCATAGAACGTGGGTAGATTCTAGACACCCTGTACACATATATATATATATATATATATATATATATATATATATATATATATATATATATATATATATATATATATATATATATATATATATATATATATATATTTAGATTTATTTAGAACTTTTGTATTTTGATAATGTAGTACATTATTTCTTGTTGTTTCCACAAATTTAGTAGTAGAATATGAGCTTATTTTAAATGTTCACGGCACACTTTTAATTTGGTTAATAAATATTATAATTACCTTTTTTTTTTGAAAATTGTTGAGTTAACTAATAATATTAAACATACAAAGCTAGACATTTTTGAAATCAGAAAAAAATAAGCCATGGACTGAGTTCATAGCCACCTACAGTTGTTATTTAAAAAAATGTATGTTTGTGTTGTACTCAAAAAATAATTGCTAAAAAAAATTTTTATTCACATTTTCGCATTTTGAGTAAAAGTAGCTATCAAAAGCCTCTCTTAAAATTTTTCTAAAAAAATGATTTTTTTAGTTATAAGAATAATTAGTCGTTCCGTGGACATGTAAATGCTACGCATTTAAAATCATGCTAGAATACGTTTTAGAATACATCTGAACGTAATTTGATTGTGGTTATTTTATTTTATCGAAAATTATTATATTCTAACAAACAAAATACACCCACGTACACACAAAATTAAAAAACACCGCGTTTCGATAGCTACGCTATCATTATCAGCGGTCGACCGTTGATGATGATAGCGTAGCTATCGAAACGCGTTCTGTGTTTTTTAATTCTGTCTGGTACGTGGATGTATTTTGTTTGTTACAGATCTTGACACAGTTCCAGTGTTCCAGATTTTTCAAGGTATATTCTGTTTAAAATGGTATAGATATAAGAAATATAATTAAAACGAATACCTCATGCGGGAAGGTTTTAATTTTGTAATTTTTGGGTAATGGTAATAAGAATTCTCATTTTGAACTAATATTCAGGACAGTACCAACTTAATCCTTTTAATAAGTAACCTTTTTAACCTCAATGTCTGACTTTACTAATTATCATTTAAAACTTTAAATGTTGCGAAACCATATTTTTGGAAGCATTCAACTTTAAGACGTGCAACGTTACCAAAATGATAATAATTAAGTGCCAACTTAAACATCTTAATAAGTAACATTTTTAACCTCAGTGTCTGACTTTACCAAATATCAATCAAAAATTTTAATGTTGCCAAACTATATTTTTGGAAGCATTCAAGTTTTTGACGTGCAATGTTACCAAAATAATATTAATGTAAATACCAACTTATACATTTAAGTAGGTAACATTATTAACCTAAATATTTGACTTTAACAATTGTCATTCAGAATTTAAATGCTGCCAAATTAGATTTTTGGAAGTATTTTAAGATGCAATGTTAGCAAAATAATATTTTTGTAAGTACCAGCTTACACCTTCGAGAAGGTAACATTATTAACCTAAATTTTTGATTTTAACAATTGTCATTCATAACTTTAAATGTTGTCATATTAAGTTTTTGGAAATATTAAACTTTTTGATGTTACCAAAGTTATGTTTATGAGTGTACCAATTAAAACATCTTCATAGCTAACATTATTAACCTCAATATTGGACTTTAACAATTGTCATTAAGAATTTTATCTGTTGCCAAATTACATTTTCATTTACTGCCTTTTTGACATACCAAAATAATATTTATAACATTAATAATGGCATGAAAGTTGAAACGTTGTCAAACTACATATTGAGAAGTATTCAACTATTGTGAAATGAAATGTCATATTGACATACAAAACTATCAAAATAATATTTATGAAAGTTTGAACGTTGCCAAATTACATATTGGAAAGTATTAAACAATTGTAAAATAACACGTCTATTTGACATGCAATGCTACCAAAACAATATTTTATGCAAGCACAGTCTGATACATAATAATTAAATTAAGTGGTTGACCCTCAAAATGTCATTCAGACACTTTAGGGATTACCAACTTCAATTTTTGAAAATAGTCAAACATATTATATATATATATATATATATATATATATATATATATATATATATATATATATATATATATATATATGTACAACGTGTCCCAGATAACATTTCCAGCATGGGGATCTCGGTGATTATAAAAGATACAGATTTGGTTAAATTAGATGAATTACTCCTAAGGATTAGTGAAATTATAGGACACTCTCCAATTCCCAAATTTCCATGTATTTTAAGACTTATGGCAAGAAAAAGGAAAATGTCAGATTTCTTTTTCTTGTAATATCTTTTTTGTTATATTACACATATAAATTTTATTTGCACCTTCTTAAGATATTTTTTATGCAGAATTTAAATATCAATTTGGATTTTTTTTTTGCACTTTCTACCTTTTAGTTTCAACCCCTAAATTAAATTTTTCTTATGAAACGACAAGTCGGCTTTGAAATAATTGATCGTGTTTTTTTATCCTCTTTACAATGATATAGCACATATACTATCTATTTTTAAAAACAACAAAGAAAATTTAAAAAAATGTATTTTATTAAAGACTCTAACAATAAGTAGGCCATGAAACAAATAATAGATAACAACAAGAATTAAGCAGGTAATAGTATTGGAGATAATTATCCAATTATAAAAGATGTTCAAACAATTGACCATTCCGTTCTAAACATAATTGTGCCCTGCGTAGTCTCGACGTAATTGCTCTGCGTAGTTTTTGGCGTTTAATGCTACCAAATGCTGCAAGAACAGCTTCACGAAGATCTTCGGCATTCTCAAATGTTTGCACCTACACTCGATTTTTTACGTAGCCCCAAAGGAAAAAGTCCATGGGGGTTAAGTCTGGAGATCTGGGTGGCCATAAAATCGGCCCTCGATTACCAATCCATGAATTTGGAAACCGATTATTAAGATATTCGCTGATGATGTTTGAATTGTGGGGTGGGGCGCTATCTTGTTGGAAGCAGATATTAATATTCTCAATCAGTGGTAAATCATCAAGTTTATTTTCTAAATCAGTTTGTAGTAAATTCAAACACCTTTCACTATTTAATGTTTCGTTAAAAAATATGGGCCCAATAAATTTAGCGCCTAAAATGCCACACCAGACGTTAAAACCAAATTTCACTTGATGCCGACTTTCCTTAACAACGTGAGGATTTTCACGGTCCCAAAAGTGAACATTGTGCCGATTGAAAAGGCCATTATTTGTAAATCTGCTTTCGTCAGACCACAAAATTGTAGCTGGAAAATTATCGTTATTCTCACATTGATTAACATACCATTGGCAAAATTGTAATCTTCTCCCCTGACCTCCATACTTATACGGATGATACCTGTGACGTTTTAAAATTCTTTGTGATGTAGTTTTCGAAATACCAGTGTTATGTTCAATTTCTCTAACAGATGTTGAAGGATTTTCAATAACTGATTGTAATACATTTAGTTCTGCATCTTCATTCCGTAATCTCTGATTTCTAGTAGGTTTTGAAAATAAACCATATTCTTTTAAGTTAATTACCAAATTTCTGTACGTACGAGCACTGGGCTGCCTTCTTTCAGGATACAGCCTCAAGTACATCTGTTCGCTTCTATACTGCTTTTATGAGACAAGATATAACAACTCAACATATCAAACTTTTCAGTATTAGTAAATAAAGCCATGTTTGACACAAAAATATTCTGGAACGAATAATTTTTAAGTGACATTAAATTCGATTGTGTTTTTATGTTTCACGGCCTACTTATTGTTAGTCCTTAATAAAATACATTTTTTTAAATTTTCTTTGTTGTTTTTAAAAATAGATAGTACATGTGCTATATCATTGTAAAGAGGATAAAAAACACGATTAATTATTTCAAAGCCGACTTGTCGTTCCATAAGAAACATTTAATTTAGGGGTTGAAACTAAAAAATAGAAAGTGCAAAAAAAATCCAAATTGATATTTAAATTCTGCATAAAAAATATCTTAAGAAAGTGCAAATAAAATTTATATGTCTAATATAACAAAAAAGATATTACAAGAAAAAGAAATTTGACATTTTTCTTTTTCTTGCCATAAGTCTTAAAATACATGGAAATTTGGAAATTGGAGAGTGTTCTATAATTTCACTAATCCTTAGGAGTAATTCATCTAACTTAACCAAATCTGTATCTTTTATAATAAGCGAGATCCCCATGCTGGAAATGTTATCTGGGACACGTTGTATATATATATATATATATATATATATATATATATATATATAAAGTAAGAAATTAGTATTAAAATATATTAATCAAACAGTACAAACGCTTAATGAAATGATGAAAATATTAAGATAATTAAGATTGTTTTAGATGTTAAAGTAACTTTATGAATCATGAAAACTTTGAAAAGTTTATATTTATATAAAAACTTAAAAGTACACTAATTATGTGTGATAATGGTGACAATCTTGTTTGATTAAAAATAAGTTTTGTTAAAATGCTCAATCCGAGGAAGACTCAAGGTTGTCGCAACAATTATTTTAAACAATATAGTAAAAATTTAGAAACAGATCAATGAATATGTTAAAAGCATACTTTATATCAATTAGGATGGCAATCAGATAGATTTATGCCAATATAAATAAGTTGATTGAACCATAAATAATTTTATGAAAGAACCCCGGTATGTTAATAATCCGATTTTTTCAACCATATGCATTAATTAGAAATAAAGTTTAAAATGGTAGGTTTGAGAGATATTAACACATAGTACATACAGTTATTTACTAACACACATAAAAAAAAGCTTAAATCTACTTCATCGTAACATTTGATAAACACCAAGAGTTGCTTCTAATAACCCTCTCTCTGCTGCTAGATTTCTCTCCGAATCCAATGTGAGATCAAGCTTAATTACAAAATTTCAAGTACGTCCGCGCACGCACATACGCAAAGGCACATGTACACGCACACGTACACGTACACTCACACACACACACGCACACGCACACGCACACGCACACGCACACGCACACGCACACGCCCACGCCCACGGACAACTCCCACGAAAAAATTGAATTGAAAAAATGTTACATAACCTTCTATACCTGTGTCTGTACATGTAGGATGAAAGGTTCTGTGAGGATACTTTTTTAGTTGCCGGTGGAATTTAAAAGTAATGTTCAACTCCTATAAAGTCGTTAGTTATAAAGAGACAAAAATTAATAAAAGCACTCACGGGTAACGGACAAACCGGTATAATATTTAAATGACTAAAGCACAAATAATCCTCATTGTTCACGACATTTTAATAGGTATACTGAGATTTATATTTATCAAACTAGGAAACACGGAACGGATTAATAAACAGGTGACAATATGATTACGGTAGGTAAGGTTTAATTTCAATTTCGGGAATGGTAATAATTTGTGGATTATTACGGCCTAGAAATTCCGATTTGTCAAGATGGCGTACCGAACCAATACCTATGCGCAAAAACGTAAAATACCTTTCGTCATCCATAATAATTAATATACCAATTAATATCAATGTGTCGATGGTTATGAATCAGAAAGATGGTTTTGATGTACGAGCTGACTTACGACCTAATGCACCAATGTGGTTTTCTATAATTTTAATTAATCCCACTTTTAATCATATTAAATGTGGTATTTTACTTTGACTATGATGAACATACAATTAAGGTTAAATAATGTTTATTAATTACGGCACTTAGAGCTTGATGTTAATTACAACTTTACATACATGAAATTTTTCCTAATCTTTCGTGATATACCTTAGATGGTGAGGATAAGTGGACCTTCTTTAGATGCTTTTGTTACTTCATTGTCTGATGCCAAAATTTCATGATACTTCAGAAAATTTTCAGTTTTCTTAATTTGCTCTTTCAGTTTGATGATGTATTTAGTAAACAATTATTTTTTATAATACTGAAGAACTATAAACGGTGTAAACTGCAGTCGTAAGAAGTAGTTTATTACACATATGTGATATTATTTCATTATATCGAATTACCAATTGGTAATAAAAACAATGGAATGCCCATTTTAAGAATTGAGTTAGTGGTCTCATAATTCACAATAACGACGTCATATTTTATACTTATCGTAGTGCATTCAATTTAATTAAAAAATTTTCACACTGAAAGGTTAGGTGTTCATTATTATATCACATTCAAAATATAAAGATGGAGTTGATAATCGCTAAGCAATTAATACTTGCGATTTTACATACGAAGCATTCACCAAACATACAAACGGGAACTTTAGCAGAGATTATTTTTTTTGCCATGTAATATACTGAGAATAAATCTCTTGTGGCTTTTGTGTTGACAAACGCACTTAATATAACTCTCTCTATTCCTGTGTTTCAATAAATGTATGAGTTACAAAATAATACAGTCAAATATAACTTGTGAGTGAATTAGCAAATAATCCTATATATCTTTTCTCAAACTTGTTATCAACCGGTTCGTAAAATCTGTCCAATTATTTTCAATATTCTCTTACTATTACTGATAATTAAACTTTTAAAATTGTCTGCGTTTTACTGCAGAGATTATCACAGTTTCAGAATAAACACCATAATAATCTTTCACAAGTATGAGTATGTTAGTTTACATACATAAAAAAAAACATTAGATTAGAGATTCTACACCGTACATGCCCTACTTTGGTTAACTCCATAAAATAAGTTTAAATAAATCTGAAGATTTTTCAAATGTATTGATGAGTTCATGGTAATGTTCGAAATTAGGTTATTGTGCATGAATTAGTGGCCACGCTTCCCAAATGTACTGTAAACAGAATTAGGGTTTCGAGATACTCTTGACTGTACAATTTCACTATATCAAAGCGTTTGATCGTTTAACATGCTGTGTCTAAATTATTGGTTACTAAGCATGTAAAGTTGCAACAAAGTTCATAGCTGCACGATTAAGTAACTTTTCAATCATACTATAACATGCTTAAACTTAACCGTCTTAGTAAAATTGAGTTTAAATACAAAGTGCTGATTAATGAATCCTGTTTACTAATAGCTCTAATAGTGTGTTTATCAAAGATTAGGGATATCAACTTTGTAAAATGTCTGGTGTGGAACAGCACACATCTTCCAATCTACAAGATGGAAATTAAAAGAAATGAAATAATTTTAATAATAATTTTTTAGGATAATTATGCAACCTCTTTTATAAGAAGTTCATTACGACAATATGCAACATTGTACAACCAAAAAGAATAATTTATGTCAAATAGACGTTTAAAACTTCCTGCCAGATACAAGTTATGTTAAATTAAAGTACTATTATTTCTTAAATACTAAAAGAACTACACATTCCTAACACACCTCCTTCCTTTTAGGATTTACATTTATAGTAACAAATAATAAAACATAATACAAGTTTCACACTTAAACTAAATCTAACGTAAAGTTTTCAAAACGAACAAAACCTGAAGATTTGGTAAAGATATCTGCCAACTGGTCTTCCAAACTAACTTTGCAAATATAGATTATACATTTCTTAACATAGTTATTTACATAGTGATATGCCACATCTATATGTTTACTATTTTTTGTAAAGTTTCCACTTATAGCTAAATCTCTGCACCGGAAGTATCTTCATAAATGTTGATGGGGGTCAACAGAAATAATCAATAAATCTTCTGCAATTCCCTTCGTTTACTACTTCGGCAAGAGCAATATTTTCTGCATGACAAGATGATCTTGCTACTGTTTTTTCTTTCCCCATACCCATATTACAGGGTTTCCCAAGACATAAATCAAAAAACCGCTACGAGACCTTCTATGGATTATGTCACCGGCCCAGTCTGTATCCAAAAAACAATCTGTTTACCGAGAAAGAGATATCAGGTCTTATCCCATGACTTACATATAATAAAGCTCCTATTAGATTTCTATACTGCACATTTGGATCACATGATTCAGCCAGTTCCAGTTTTAAGTTCATTTCCATAGGTGTTTTGTAAATTTTGTCTTATTTAATTTGATGTTCTTCTGTCAAGGTTGTTTGGCTCAAGCTCATACATCTTTTGTTTTGATTATTTTCCACTTCAATGCCCAAAAAATTATTTATTTTTCCCAAATCTTTCATTTCATTTCATTTAATATTCCCATTCCTACTTCTATTACTTGCTTGTGAGATGAATGCCGATCCTGTATATTCTTGGTAGTTATTTTACATTTTTTTGCATCAATTAACAATTCATTTTTAATGTATTCCACGTTTTTTCTTGTTCTGTTGGCTATCTGCAATGTGATCGTACGATTCTGGTAATGCTAATAATAGGTAATTTAGTTTGTCATCTTCAGTTACTCTGTCATCAGTATTCTTCAACTCATTAATCAATTTTTCGAACTTCCTAATGAACTCCATAGGATCATCAATTTCTTTCATCTTTAGACCTAATAATTTTATTTTTACTAAAAGCTTTATGGCTGTGGAGTTAGGTTTATAAAATTGGAAAACAAAAATGTGAAAGCATGTTTAAACGATAAGCCATCAGATGAAAACCAACAATTGGAATGGAAAAAGAAAGATTTAAAAGCAAGAAATATAATTTAATAAATTATCCATCATTGATTTAGCAGTAGTTTCATTAAGAACTAATTCTAATTGTGAATTTGACATACCTTGAACAATTGTTTCTTGCTTTTAAATCTTTCTTTTTCCATTCCAATTGTTAATTTTCATCTGAGGGCATATCGTCTAAACTTGCTTTCACATATTTGTTTTCCAATAATAACATTAACCTGAATTTCCATTTACTCTATTCACTTCCATTAAACACTGGTAGATTTAATTCTTCCCTCATATTTGTTCCTGGACTGTTTAATTAATTTTTTTTTATTTTATGGAGCACGTGCTGTTACCCTCAAACTTTGTTTTATGTTTAAAACGGCTTCAATTTTTCCAATTCAACAATAACCACTAATCAATTACAGCATGGTAAAAGAGCAATTACTACAATTTGCAGTATTAATTCCAATGGATTCTGGAGTTTTTACATCAGTAGTTGATTCTTTTTGGTAAACTTGTAATACTGTTTGGTTGTTGGTACCAAAAATTGCTTCAGATATTTTTTTCTTTTGCTCTTTCGAATTTTCAATGTAACCTTTAGCAACAGTATTGTTTTTCCATCCGCCATGGCGTTTCACGATACATAGATCAGTTCCATAATCGGCCAAAAATGAAGCAGACGATCGCCGAAAACAATGTCCGGTATATTCTTCAGGGTGAGGTACATTCAAAAAAGTGGCAATAAATTTTGGCATTTTACCAAAGGTGTGAATTCCAACGGGTTGTTTCGTGCATTTCTTATTTTTATAACTGACAAAAAAACGTCGATGGTTTGTTGCAAGGTCGTATTTTCACATATTGTTTGACAAGTTCCACCATATTTAATCCTGGGATATTCCCCGATGTTACTAAGAATTCACGCATTAACTTTGTTTTTGAATTCGGTAAAGTAATTCTAAAAACGGATCCTTCATCTATCACATTTTCAACAAGCATATTTGTCAGTTCCTCTCTTCTGCATGCTCCACTTAGTCCAATTATCATAGCTACTTTTTTAAATAACTATATATCATCTGATGCTTCCGTTAAAAACTTTGTGACATCTTGTTTAGTAAAAATTTTGGATTTTTTAGCTCTGTAACCTTCTGATTTACGTTTTAGTAATGTAACCAGCTGTAGGTACTTACTAATATGGACGTAATTTCTTGTTAATAAAATACTTCTTATCATTGAGTAATACGACCAGAGAGAAGATGGTTTTCTTTCCTTAGGTAAGCATTCAAAGTAAGCCAACAATACTTTCTCATGAGTGATATGCTTGGTTTTCTTAGTAGAAGACCATTCTTCGTACCGATTAAACGCTATTTCATATACACTCCGTGATTTTTCCGGCAAAAGGGAGTCCACGATATTTCGTGTCATTTCTTCCAAATCAGAAGGTAAACTACCAGTTTCAGAATCACTCATTATTATTTAAATTATATTCAATTCTACGTGACAATTATGTTTGACAGGAGATAAATAACTATTGTTGTTACAACCTGACGTTGTCAGGGAAATGGCAAATCACAGCTCACTAACCTACTAATATTTTAAACTACATGTATACTTACCGCTTTAAAAATAGTTGTCATTGTGACATGTCAAAAATGCAGTTTTTAAGAAAATGTATTAATATAAATGCCATCAGATAAAATTTTGTATGTAATATGGATCATAAACAATCATTATGGCACACGTCGTGTTATCAGACTAAGCTACGCCTCGCCCGATAACATTCACGACTTGTACCATAATGATCGTCTTTATGATCCTTATTACATAAATTACTATTTGAACACCTTGCATAACAAAAAATAAGGTTCACTCCTACATTAAAAAAACATTAGATATGTAACGTTGTCGCGTTACTCCTGCCTTCCTGTTGCCTGCTATTTCTTGAAGACTAAAAGAACTACATATTCCTAACAAGTTAATAGACATCTAAACGCCAACTTAAAAAAAATGTCGATCAAATCATATTTAATAAAATTCTTATCCTTTTTGGGTTTTTTTAACAGTGTATTTTAAATTATACAATCTAAACGTTTCGATATTTTGTGAAAGTTGAAAAATTAAAACATAAACGTCAGCGTGCTATTAATATAACAGTTTGAGAAACGCATAAATTCAACTATAGAATTAAACTTTAGTAAAGAATAACTAGGTCATTAAAAATTAAATATGGTTAGACTGTGTTAAATATGACAAATCAGAACACCCTCTAACGGTCGAAGGCTAACAATGAAAAATGTCAGCCAAAAAACACATTTAACAAAATTTAATCAGGTGATGATGTACGTGTAAAATTGTGAAAAACTTCAATTTGAAAATGATAGAAGAATTCACAAATATAAACACAAATAATCCAATTAAGAAGATATCTTTATCAATAATTGTGTTATTAATGGTGAAAAGTACAATGCAGAACGTTTTTTGTAATTTTTTAATTTTAATCTTAATTTCAACTACTTATGTTAAATTATAGTACTGTGGTAATTTAATATATAATTGGTAAAGCATATGCTTCAAGGTCCAGGAACAACACAGCAAAAAAACCTAGACATACCAAAAGTCAAAATTAAAATAAAAAATCAAGACGTATCAATATGCCTTTTTTAAAATTATAAGATGCCAAAACCTATTTAAACGGAGACTTTCTTCTTGCTTATTAAAATTATTAGGGTGTTTATATATGTCAATAGCTTCACGTTGTAAACGAATATAATAATGAGATTGTCTTGACACTATTTCCATATTACCAAATTGAATCACGATTTAGATTACTTAAGGCATGGTCAGCCACCGCAGACTTCTTTGGTTCACCTAATTTACAAAATCTCATATGTTCCTTAGCTACTGTATAAAAACTACGTTTTGTGGTTCTAATGTATACTTTTCCACATGAACAAGATAACTTATACACTCCGGAAGATGGTAATGAGTTTGAAACATCCTTAGGGGATCTTAGATGTTTTTCAATTTTGCTTGTAGGTTTAAAAATAGTCCTAATGCCATATTTAATTAGGACTTTTTCAATTCTATCTATAACATTAGCTATAGAAAGAAATTGTTTTCAACATCTGTAACAATTTTAATAGATATTACTACTGGCGAAGATAACTGTAAGTGTTATCGAACGTTTAGATTGTTTAATTTAAAATACACCACTAAAAAAACCATATTGTATAACACCGATAGAAATCTTTTATATTTACATTTAGAAATTTCATCTACATTGAATAGAGAAGATTGAGATAAAATTGATTCTATAACGTTTAAAAGAAAAATTTAATGAATTATAAAAACAACAAAATAATAGACCATCTATTGATTATAAAAAAAAACAGTTTCTGATAGTGTTGTTTCAGATTACGCTATTGAATCATTACCTTTTGATGCTGCTAATGTTAGATATAACACCGTTAACATATTACGTAAAACAAAGCCTCCAAAGAGCAATTTATCCTTTCGTCAACGACGTGCTTTACTTGATCTTAAACGCAATGAAAATATGATAATATTAACATCAGATAAAGCTAATGCAACTGTTGTATTAAATATGAACGATTATAACGTTAAAATAGAATAATTGTTGGACCAGAGACATCGTGAAAAAAAGATCCAACAAAAAAGTTTCTTTTAAAAACTAAAGAACTGATTAAATTATTATCAATTCCTGAAGAAATAAAGAAACTAATTTTACTGGAAAACTATTTAAACATATAGCGTTACAAAATCCATAAACCTAAATATTCCTTTAAGTATTGTTAGTGATAGTTCTCCAATATAGTCTTGCAAAACATTTACTTATTTACAGCTCATATGTAGAAACATTCTGCATGATTTTGAAATGCATTTTAAAATTGAGTATAAATCTAGTTTATTGTTTATTTACAATGAAAAGAAACTATTGAATACGTTAATCATCTAAAGATAAAATTCACTTTTTCAGAATGCTTACAAAACACATTTCACTGGAGATACGCAAATTTTATGAACACGCATTGCAGTGTAAACAATGGTAGTCATTAGTCCTGTTAGTATTTACATGGAAAACTTTTAAACATTAGGTTACAAACACCTAAATCCTTCTTATGGTATAGAATATGTAATGACAACATTTGTTATTTGGACGATATGGAGTATGACACTCATGAGTTTTGGTTTTAATAAATGGTATTACACTTCCTAGTATTCAGTTTACATGAAAAACAAACCAATTCTGACATATTGATATCTAAATAAAATTCACTATCTTATTAATGCTTACAGATACAACGAAAACACACTAATTAAATATGGCATTAATATTTTAACCACCATCCACGTCAAAATTGTAATTAAATCTTTAGTAGTTCGAGCAATAACGATTGCACCTCAATTTTAGGTTGAATCAAACCCATATATACAAATCTTCCGAGTGTTCATGGATATGTATACATTGGAACCAAATGTTATTACACCTTCTAGACGTAACAAGACGTAAAGAACCAGTTCCTTAATGTTGGTACTTCTTCCTTTTGATAGCTAATGTTACAGATACAATTGAAAATCCTAATTAAATATGGCCATTAGATTATAGTTTAAACCTACAAGTATTGACAATTAAGATCACCTAAAATTACAAACCCATTATCAAATCTTCCGTAGTTGTTCATGTGAAATTAACACTTGCAAACTAGCTTTGATACAAGACGTAAAGAACATTCTAACTGAAGCAATTATTTACATGTCATGTTTATAATTTGACATTATTCTATCAGTTTACAGAATTGAAATTTTTCAAAACTTTACAACTTACATCATAACGATCTGCAGTTAAATTTTGTTAAATGTGTTTTTGACTGGCATTTTATTGTTAGCCTTTGTCCGTTAGTGTGTTTTGATTTGTCATTTTACATTTAACAATTGAAATTTTAAAACTGTTAATTACATGGAAACTTGATTAAATTTTGTTAAATGTGTTTTTTGACTGGCATTTTTCATTGTTAGCCTTTGTCCGTTAGAGGGTGTTTTGATTTGTCATCTTTAAGGCAGTTTAACAATATTTAATAACTGTAAGTGTTATGGAAACGTTCAGATAATATAATTTAAAATACACCATTTGAAACAAACCCAAAAAAGATAAGTATTTTATTATGTGTGGTAATGGTGAAAGTTTACATTTTCATAAATCATATTTATTTAATTTTTAGACTAATTTCGCTTTATATTAAAAAAAATTATAAAGAAAAGTTAAGTAAAATTATATTTTTTTTAAAAAACGTATCTGCACATTTCCTTATACAATTAATCATTAATCAGATATTGAAAAAATTTAAAGTAACATAAATTCTACCATTTTGGCCGCCAAATTACACGTCGTATCAAAAAATTGCATTGAACATAATTAATCTATATGATTAAGGTCTATATTGGTATTTCTATATCTTCGAAATATACAGATGTTTCAGAAATATTTGATTCTACCGCTTAATTTCTTCCAAAATCTAATCAGCTCCAGTACGTACATGTTTTCGTTCTGGAGTTATCGTGGGTAGTAACATGCATCAAAACATTAAAACAAACACGCACGTGCGCATGTACGCACGCACGTACACACACACGCGCACTCACGCACGCACGCACGCACGCACGCACGTACGATCGCACGCACGCACACACGCGCGCACTCACGCACGTACGATCGCACGCACGATCGCACGCACGCGCATACGCGCGCACTCACGCACACGCACGCACGCACGCACGCACGCCACATAATCCCACACCCACGCACTCGCGCAAGAATACGCACACGCACACGGACACGGACACGGACACGGACACGGACACGGACACGGACACGGACACGGACACGGACACGGACACGGACACGGGCACGGACACGGACAAGGACACGGACACGGACACGGACACCGACAAAAACGCGCGCGCGCATTTTAAATTGAGCTGATTAGTCGATTTAGCGATAGTGAAACAAAGAAAGTGACTGCACAATCTTCTACAGCTGCATATATGTATACTTTATTTATTTTGAGAAGCGTTGTACGTCATCGATTGAATAAATCGCCACGACAATTTAAAACAAGTATTTGGCTACGTTGACTTCTTTAAGATCTGGTTACCTTTAGTAGTAAAAGGTGTAAAAAGTTGGCAAGTCCGTATCCTGTACTAATATCAACGCTAAACGTTTTTTGACAGCTTCTGATAGTTTATTTTACTTTTACGATCGCCCATTTTCCGTTTGTATTCATTGTCCCTCATTGCATAAAAATCTGTGCTCTTCAAAACAAAATTAGCATTGTGAATTATATCGTGCTGTTGTGGTGTCAAGTGTTTTTGAATTTACATTTACATTTACATTTTACAGATGACATTGTGATTAAAAACAACTATATCTGGCCAATCTCAGAATAAAATCAATGAAACAGTACGTCAAATTGAAGATTGGTTTCATTATAATAAACTATGTACAAATGTCGATAAGAATAGTTGCCTTATCTTTAAGACAAAAACAATAAAAGATAACTTGGAAAACAATCAAACTAATAAAATAAAATCTCCCGTACTTGCTGTTAAAGAGGTGCAAACTAATGCACTATAAGGAATATAACTTGATAACAAATTAAACTGGTTTTTACATTATGAAAGTTTAAAAAATAAAAGAAATAAGGGTTTATTTGCTTTTTGGAAAATGAAAGCTTTTGTCTCAAAATCAGTAATGCGAACAATGTACTTTTCACTGATACAGTCACATATTATGTGTGGATTATTACTATGGGGAAACTCCACATATATACTACGGTGACCATACGTACTTATTTTAGTAGGACAGTACTTTCTTTTCTGCCAGTGTCCTAAGGTGCTTAATAGAAGCATGAAGTACACTAAAATGTACTTTCTTTTTCTTGAAGATGCAAATATCGCAAATAGGTATACCAAAATATTTATTTTTTATTTAAAAAGAATGCTTATCGGTGATTCACTGATCATGATGCAATAACGACGTTAAGAAGTTGTTGAGAATGTTCGCGTAGTTTGTTTCCCGAACGTTCCAGTCCGCCCTCGATTATCCTAGACGCACAGCCCAGAATGCTCCGCGACTGGAACGTGCGAGAATCGAAGCGAAGTTTAGCGAGCCGCATATAAATAGCGACAGCGCTCGGACTAAGACTAAACAAGTTCAATTCTACACGAGTTCTACCGTTCGACAGCAAGCGAACATATTATTTGTTAATTGTTTTGTTGAATGCAGTCTGGTTTTCTGTGCTGGTTTCGCTTACTAAAAGCAACGTCGTTTGATTTCAGTTACCTACTTGTGCATTATTTGCGTAAACATGGCACCGCCTCGAAGAAAGTGTCATTTTAATTTGGAGTTACAGAAAGAATATCCGTTTATGAAAATAAAAATAAATTGAGTCCGCATATTGTGTACTGTGAAATTTGTAGAAGTGATGTTAATATTTCCAACAGTGGTCGCAGCAATATTAAGGCTCATCTAACCAAGAAAAAGCATACATTAGCTGCAAATACGAAGTCTAAAAGCGCTACACTAAACACTTTTTCAAAAGTGAAAACTTCAGCTCTGAAAATATGTTAATTGCAGCCAAGGAAGGTACTTTCGCGTATCATACGATCAAGCATCAGCAGAGTTTTAGATCTTTGGATTGCACATCAAAGCTAATAGCGAACATGTTTGAGCCCAAATTTATGGCAGCTCGAACCAAAACTGAAGCCATTGTAAAAATGTTTTTGCTAAAGAATCCCAGTTACGATTGGAACTTGATCTACACAAAGCACATTTTGTTAGCATCATGATCGATTCGTCCAACCACAAAGAAATTAAAATAGTACCTTTGTTGGTGAGATACTTTAATTGTGAAAAAGGTATTCAAGTGAAATTACTTCAGTTGCAAGACTTACCTGGTGAAACATCAGAACAGTTAAATAGTTATGTGTTTAATACTTTGAAAACCCACAATTTAGTGGACAAGTGTATTGGATTAGCTGCTGATAATACCAATACAAATTTTGTGGAATGAAAAGAAAGGAGTGAACAACTTATTTGCAAAATTGAATGCTTCTCGTGGCAAACCTCTGGTTGGCATTGGTTGTGTACACATTTTGAACAATTGCGTACAAAATGCTACGGACGTCTTACCAATTGACGTTAGTTGTTGTTAAGTTCATTTCTATATTTATACAGTGAGAGTAAATCAACTTAAACAATTCTGCGACTTTGTTAATGTTGAATACAAAAGATGTTATCATTTTCTAAAACAAGATTTTTAAGTCTGATACCCGCAATTGAACGAATTCTACAAATGTACGAACCGTTGAAAGCATACTTTTGTCTATTGAAAATTGTCCAATGATTTTGAAGCAATTTTTTGAGTGTCGCACCAGCGAAATTTGGATGTGGTTTGTACACAACATTGCTTCTATGTTTCACAAAGTCATATTAAAGGTAGAGGGTGACAAAATATGCGCAACAGAGGCCGCTCTAGAGTATTTCGATCTTCAAAATAAGCTTGAAAATCGTTTGAATGAATTATTTTGCCGCTTAAAGTAAGAGAATCCCTTTTACAACTTGACAATTGGGAAGGTAGTTTAAACTATCGAGATGACTTCATCTCACAGGTTAGATTATTTTATTCAAATTGTGTGAGTTACTTGAAGAATTGGAGTACAAATTTAAATGAATTAAGGCTCTTTGAATGGATAAATTTGAGAAACCAAGTTTCATGAACGAATCACAAGACGAACGTGAAAGGAACTAGGACACGGACACGGACACGGACACGGAACACTGGACACGGACACGGAACCGACAAAATCGCGCGCGCGATTTTAAATTGAGCTGATTAGTCGATTTAGCGATAGTGAAACAAAGAAAGTGACTGCACAATCTTCTACAGCTGCATATATGTATACTTTATTTATTTTGAGAAGCGTTGTACGTCATCGATTGAATAAATCGCCACGACAATTTAAAACAAGTATTTGGCTACGTTGACTTCTTTAAGATCTGGTTACCTTTAGTAGTAAAAGGTGTAAAAAGTTGGCAAGTCCGTATCCTGTACTAATATCAACGCTAAACGTTTTTTGACAGCTTCTGATAGTTTATTTTACTTTTACGATCGCCAATTTTCCGTTTGTATTCATTGTCCTCATTGCATAAAAATCTGTGCTCTTCAAAACAAAATTAGCATTGTTAATTATATCGTGCTGTTGCGGTGTCAAGTGTTTTTGAATTTACATTTACATTTACATTTTACAGATGACATTGTGATTAAAAGCAACTATATCTGACCAATCTCAGAATAAAATCAATGAAACAGTACGTGAAATGGAAGATTGGTTTCATTATAATAAACTATGTACAAATGTCGATAAGAATAGTTGCCTTATCTTTAAGACAAAAACAATCAAACTAATAAAATAAAATCTCCCGTACTTGCTGTTAAAGAGGTGCAAACTAATACACTATAAGGAATATAACTTGATAATAAATTAAACTGGTTTTACATTATGAAAGTTTAAAAATAAAAGAAATAAGGGTTTGTTTGTCTTTATGGAAAATGAAAGATTTTGTCTCAAAATCAGTAATGCGAACAATGTGCTTTTCACTGATGCAGTCACATATTATGTGTGGATTATTACTATGGGGAAACTCCACATATATACATGACATTAAAATTACAGAAAAAGGCAATAAGAATAGTACATGGCCTTCCCAGAAGATCGTCCTGTCAAGATTACTTTTTAAAGTTAAATATTTCAACAGTTATAAACTTATACATTTGGCAGAGCATGCAGTATATAAGGCAAAATCTTTACCCTTTTAATTTAATCTGCGAACTTCACGAACACCACACAAGACACAGAAATAATATAAGATCATTAAAAACAAAAAATAAAATTTTTAATAATTCGCATTTATACATATCACCGACTTTATACAATCATCTACGTGTGCTTACTCGATTGCGTGATCTTTCCTACATAGAATACTGCCGTTTAGTCAGACGTACTCTAAACTAACACGTTTTCTACATTGTAATGGAATATCTAAATAGATTAATTTAGTTATTAAGTTAAATAGATGTTATTAAGTTAATTTAATTAGAAATTATATGTTATTATTGTAGGTATTTTATTGTTATACTGTTACGCTTATATAACTCTATATTTATCATGTTACTTACACCTTGCAACAACTGTACTTATCGTTTGAGTCCAATAAACACACATACATACATACATTTACTTGCCCATTCGCCGAAATGCCGAAACATTTAGATAGTAAAACCACGGAGCTGGTAGCTTTGTTAATACAATACTTTGAACGAGCACGAGAGAATGGCTTTTTCACCATTAAGTTCTGTTCGACAGGTAAATACAAAACTTCCATTTCCTTTAAAACAAATTCTATTAATTTGTAGCGGGTCGTAGCAGCCTTCAAGTTAAATATTCCGTGAGGCAATATACGGGATGTATTCAAACAGTGAGATTTCGATTGTGGTAATGTATTTATACCTGTTTGTTTGTATTTTAAGAGGCTCATGTAACATTAGCAACTACCCATACCAAACTCTAAGACAGACAAATTTTTGAAGGCTGTATAACGTCCTTGTATGCATTATTACAAGAAATAGGTTTTAAATGGAAATAAGATAAATCACTCGGTTTGATGGAGTTACCCGAGGTTGCACGGAAGAGAATCCATTTTTAAGAAAATACAATTCGTTAAAGTACAGCGTTTCCCATTAATTTGTTTTCTTAGATGAAACTTCGATTTTTCAAAATTGTAATTCGAACATCATGGTAAAATGATGATAAAAGAACTGTTAAAAGCATTAAAACTGACGGCAGATCGTGAGGTTTATTATTTCTTATACAAACGTTACATATTGTACTGCACGCGGGCTGTGAAAATGGATTCACTTCAGGTGCAGATCTCATATTTGCGTCAAAAAGCTGTACTAATGTTTACCATGGGGAAATTAATTGTGAAAACTTTTTATATTGGTTTGAAAATCAATTATTAATAAATTTATAAGAACTCAGTATAATCGTTCTAGATAATGCACCGTATTGCTCACAAGAACCCCGAACAGGTCGTGTAATAAAGCAATAACATGGTTACATAATAATAACACGCAATACTTAGACAATTAGAAAATGTCTTTAAAGCAGAACTTTCAGTGAAAGTTGTACAGTAAGTTTTTCCTGTGATAATTTTGTATTGCCTCATTTTATTTATTTTTGTGCGGTCATACAGTTTTGCTCATTACCTCCCTACCATTGCATTTTCAATCCAATTGAGTTAATATGGGGCATCACAAGGAGTTAGTATAATAAGCACATTGAGAGAAACGGTAGAACTATTGAAAACAACCGCAACTTGTGGAGGGAATTACTTCAAATGACAACCCCTGAAATGTGGAAACGTTACACAATGAGATATTGCAGATATAGACTCAATCAGTTTAAACTTGGGCGAAAAGTACAGTAGTGCGAGTGATTGTGATTAAATATGTAGAATTACCCATATGCTTGGACACATGTTTTGTTATGCCAGTGTAATTTGTAATTATTGTATATTGTAGTTATTTTAAAAGTACGGAGAATTGATGTTTCTGTTGAGACATTGTTATGTTTATTTAACATTATTGCCTTGTAATTTGTTAATTGGTTTATTTCCTTAATGTTAGCTGACCAGCATCATACATGTGTGTTTTATTACATATCTCCCAATACCTTAAAAAGGTGTGACAAGGACGTGTAATGGTGACGTCATAGAATTACTGAGGTACAACGATTTTAAAAATTATTAAACTGTATATGTAGGTTGGAAGTAAAACAAACTAAAGTAATGAATTTTAAGAAAATCTGCGAACGTGTTGCATCAAGACAGTATATTCAATAACAAGGTGACTCACCACTATTCCCTCGGTCTCTTGTGCCTAAACGGTATGAGATTGTATTAAATTTACCACAATTGAAATTATTTAATTTCTACTAAATAAACGAAAAGTCAAAAGTGATGTTTTAAATAGAAATGTCCAAATTTTTGTTCTTATTGTTGTGAAGTATACCTATATATATATATATATATATATATATATATATATATATATATATATATATATATATATATATATATACATATATATATATATATATATATATATATATATATATATATATATATATAATTTATGTTGGTAGGTAAAAGACGTCGGTAAGTAAAATCTTACTCACGAGTTGGGCCTCGCAACCAGTAAACACACTGTCTTGGAAACATATAGTATATAAACGAAAAAGCCCAATCGTGCCAAAATCTAAATTTACGATTAAAGGTTTATTAAGATATTTCTCTAAAATTTCTATGGAATTTTTTTTGGTTCACATTCTAGTAGGTAATAATTTTAAAAGTAAGAGACTGTTTGATTCTACTAGCTGGTGTTCGGTCAAATACTGTCAATGTTCTTACTGTATTTTCAATAGTGCTATCATCCTGTAAGATTAAAAAAATTAAACCGTATTCTCAAGAAGAAGCCTTGGATATGACGTTTATCCTTGGTGAATGTTTTAGAAATTGTTTGTTACCATCAAGGGTATACGCAGAAAGGTATCTCGATCGATCACATCCAGACAAAAGAGTTTTTGAAGAACTGCTGCAAACATTTTGTGATGCTAGTAGTGTATCCTACAAGAAACAGACTAAAGTCTGTTGTAAATAATGAGGACAATGAGTTCTTAGGCTCAGTGTTTTATAATGCAAATGTAAGTTCAAGATAAATTTCTAATTTCTAACTGAAATTAGTCAAGGAAGTATTTGAAGAATTTTGAAAAAACATAACTACCATCCTTATCACATACAACTTCATCAGAATTTATCGGGACGAGATCTTCAACGGAGGTTGGATTTCTGTGTATGGAGTCTTGAAAATATTGTGGGAGAAGATGACTTGTTTAACTTTGTTTTATTTGCCGACGAATCAACTTTCTACAACAACGGCTTAGTAAACCGATATGACTTTCATTACTACGACTCCCAAAACCGCCATCTGTGTCGCACTGTTGACCGCCAAAATCGGTGAAGCCTCAATATATTTGGGGGAATTGTAGACCATGTGATTGCTCCATATCTTTTTGATGGAAACTTGAACGGCGTAAACATTTTACGGTTTTCTGAACAAGAATTTTCGGGTCTTCTAGAAGCAGTTTGTTCAGATAATGTGGTTACAGCTAGATTGTGCCCCTCCACATTATATTCAGAAGGAATTATTTGGATAGAAAATCCACAATAAGTGGATTGGAAGGGGAGATCCACATGTATTTCCGCCTAGATCTCCTGAATTAACCAGCATGGATTTCTTTTTTTGGGGTTACATTGAAAATTTGGTTTATAACACTACACCTATCACTGCTCATGACATGAAGATTAGAATAAAGGATGCGTTTGCAACTGAAACACCAGATATCCTGAGAAACGTTAGGACATATTTTGAAAAACGAGTGCGGTTATGCACAGAAGAAAATGGTCATCATATTGAGCATTTATTGTAGTTTTTTTTCATAAACGTTTACGTCTGGGTTTTCGTTTTATTTTTAATTAAGTTTTGATCTCATACCTATTTATCAACTACAATTCAAAAAATCATTACCTACTAGAATGCAAACAAATTTCCATAGAAATTTTAGAGAAAAATCGTAATAACCCTTTAATCCTTAATTTACATTTACATATGCATTATTCATAGTTTTTGATAGAAAATGAAAGTTATTTCACATAAATAAAAATTATACAGGGTGGTCCATTTAAGTTAAGCGGGTTTCTGATATTTGAAAAATATAAAATAGTAATCCTTTTCCTAAACACCCTGTACTAAATATCGAAATCCTACACAGTGCAAATTGAAGCCTTAATGGTCAAAATTAACTTAATATTTAACGTATAATCATATCAGACATAAAATACAAGGCGTTATATTGAAAAAACCTAACTCTGATATATTACAATTTTCTCAACCACCCCGTATAATTGAAAATAATTTAAAAAATAGTCCTTATCAATTTACATATTTCACCAAAATATTAAGCTGCTATCTCGTATCGTTTAGGCACAAGACACCGAGGGAATAGTCGTGAGTCACCCTGTATACAGTGTCTCATCCTTCAGTCTTGCCCCTCAAGTCTGTTAGAATGAGAAGTAATTATTGAATCCGATGATATGGTTGGTGAAGATTTCGCTATAGTTGATAATTGTAAAATAGGGTTGTTAAGTTATGCTTTGTGTAATAAAAAAGATTGAAAACATGATTGAGATGTATGTCAAGATAAATTTTTCCATAGTTGTATTTTCTTCTTGAATAAACTGTTAAAAAACATTTGCTGTAGAATTACTTAAAACTAATACCCCGCATCAGGTTATCGGCCCAGACAAGCTCAGAAGTTGATAAAGTAAAACAAGTAAAAGCGAAGCTGTTGACTAAACTGAGAACCTAAGTAAAATGGCGAACAATATTGCAGAAGAACCTTGTGCACTTGATAAACTAACAGACAATGAGTCGTTCCAATTATGGTGTTTCCAGACAAAAGTATTATTCCAATCGCAAAGAATTTCAGATACAGTGGCAGGCAATGAGGCAGTTGACGAAAGTGTCGAAACTAAAACGAAAGTCGAATGGATGAAAGGCACAGAAGATAATAATAAGAACTGTAGATAAGAAAATTCTGATGCACATAATAAACTGTAAAACCACTAAAACGTTTTATGAAAAACTCGAGTATTTTTCAGAAAGACTCTAACGAACAAGAGTGTACCATCTTGAAAGATTTCTTTAATCCGACTTATGAAAAAGGGATTGACATTTCTTTGCACTTAAGTAAAATTGAAAACTTAGCTGAAAAATTTAAACCAGATAATAGATGAAGAAATGTTCAACTTTCCCCACATATTGCACGCTATACCTTTCCTACAACTGCACAAATTTAAAGAATGCAAATCATGTAACTTAATATTTATTTTTATGGTCAGCAAAACTAAAACAACATTAAAGTATTCCACCTCTTAACAGTTAAATAATTTATTTAAAATTATAGTTAATAGTAAAATTCGTACAATTTTGTATGGTCAGACCCGGAGCGTCACTTCTTTTTAGCAAATTTTCTGTTATATTAATTGTAGAAGTTGAGGGTTGATCATTCATATATGGTGCATTTTCTGTCTCCATTTCAGTAAAGAGGTCGAGTGGTTTTTCAATAGAGTTCACGATTTTATTAGCAGCGTTAATTTTATTTTTAATAGATTCCTCGACGTATCCTTCTGCCACGGTACTGGATTGCCATCCTTCATGGCGCTTTAAGGTTAATATATCCCCTCCTGCATTTACTAAAATTTTTGCCGAAGAACGTCTGAAGCAGTGACCTGTATATAGATGGGGATTTTCCAATTTTAAAACAATTGCAATTGTCTTAGCCACACTACCAAATTTTGTTAATGTCTACTACCTGTCTAGTACATTTTCCGTACTGGTAACTCAAAAAGAAACGTTCTGGCAAAGCAATCGGTCGAAGACAGCATATTATATATATATATATATATATATATATATATATATATATATAATAAAATTCTCCCGTTACAGTGAACGTTCTTGGCTTTTTTGTTTTGGTGTTATCTAATTTCACCAGTAAAACAGAATTTAAATCCTCTAAATTATAGATTATTTCTACAACTCTTCTCTACGACATGCCCCTGCTACGCCAATAGCCACTGCAACCTACAAATAAAAATATTGGGATGTAAAATTAAAATTGTATTAATAAAAATAACAGTCAAGTGCGGGATTTGAACCCGGGCCGCCTGTGTGCCAAGCGGATATACGATCTCCTGCACCACTGTGCCTTACTTTAAAAGTTTTGTTTAAAAGTACATAAACCTATCTAGCAGAATTTAAAATAGAATTTTTAATAATTATCTCATTCTTTTTATCTACTAAAAAACACACTAATTACAAAAAGCTATGTTAATTTGAGGAAAAAAACGAAAGAAATTCTAAAAATAGTTCCTTCTAAATAAATTTATCTTTATCAGTAGATTCCTTGTCTGGAGCTTCGTTTAAAAATTATTGCAATTGGTCGGTTGTCAATATGTTTGATTTTATATTATTTTTTATACTGATAGTACTTTGCAACATTGAATATTGTGACCAAAGTGTAGACGCCTTTAATGTTTTCGACAACTCTTTAAAATATACCAAAAGTACACTTTCCTAAACATTTAATTTAATGGAAATTTCGATTTTTATCAAATCACGAATGAAAACTCGTAAGAATTTAAAAACCTTCTATACTCTGACAGTTGTGACAAATATTTAAAGCTGAACAGCTGCCAACTAAGTTTTTGTCGATTTTTGTTAATTCTTCATATAATTGTACGTGGTGTGGGTAAAGTGCCGTGAGAAAACATGTTTCTCACAGTATGAGCAATACATGGTTTTGTAATGAAGTAAGCTATGAGAAATATACTATTTTTCATAGCAGTTGCAGGAAAATAATATTCTGTATGTGGTGTATATATTAGTATAGTGCGAAATAAGTACTGTGCGAAGTACAGCTATTTGCAGTTCTTATGGATATTGGAAATTTGTCCAGTTGATTTTTATTGACATTTACGTAAGAGGGACTTGTGAACTTTTATCTGGATTGTTGTTTTATATTTTATTTTAAATCTATGGTGAAAACTACACAAGTTGTTAGCATTAAAATTTACTTTCCTTTTCTAGTTCGATTAACCCTTTTCATACATTTTTTTTATTTTGATGCAGTACTTAGTGCAGGTTGGTTAAATGCCACGACTATTTGTATTACTTAGTGTTAAAATGAATAAATGTGGTTAAATCGTCATACAATTTTTGATTGATTTATTTTTGTGTTTATAAAGATATACGGTGTTTGTATTACCCATTGATTTACACATTAGCTGTTTCACTAAATCGTTAGGAAAGATTATATTTGACGTTTATCAGTAGAATTATTTAGAATAATTTGTTATTTTACATTAAGTACTAAAAACGATGTGGGTTGTTTGCTGGTCAAACACTGTAACAAACATTGTAAGAGACTAGTCTAACCCTTAACGTTCTTAATGGTTATATTTTTTTTCGTTCGATATATGGTTTTTTAATCCTGTGGTTGAGCTATCAAAATCAAAGGAAAATATGTTGAACCCCGCAACCCTACATTACATGCACCTGTTTGGTACCAAATGTCAAATTGTTTTGTTTATCGTTGTATTATGTTGTTATAAATCTTTAGGGATTAGAATACATCTTCTGATACCATCGTAGTAATGCTAATGACATAATCATGCTTGCTCATCGAAATTAAAATAAACATAATAATATGTATTTTACTTTATATTCACTGCTTAATCATCGAGTCGTTCAATCTTAAGATTATGGCTGACGTAAAGCGTCTTTAGTATCCTATTTTTGATGAAGATTACTCCTCTTTTCTTTGTTTATAAGTTCATGCTAGTTTCTCATCCTAGTTCGTCTTCAATATCCTTGTTAGTCTTCACTCTCTTTTCTTCATTTCCTGTTATATTTGGTGCGAATATGGTTCTTACCATTTGTCTTTGCTTTTTAGAAAATTCTTGTTTCTACCGTAGGCTTGGTTTCCCTCTTTCTTTTATCCGTACTTTGCCGGATTGGTGTATCATTGTTCCCAGGTAGTTGAAGGAGGAAACACATTCAAACGTCTATTTTTGCGTTTTCAAGTTCGTAAGATGTTCCCCTCTTCCTACCATCATTTCCATTCCGAATTGCTTCGCTTCCTCTTCTATTTCTCTATTGTGCATACTAGTTTCTGTCTTGAGTTTGCTATTACGGTGAGGTCATCGGCGTACGCTACTATGTGTATACCGTTGGTGATAGTGTTCTTTTTGTCTAGTTTTGCGTTTCTTAACACGCTTTCTAATATTAAGTTAAATAATGTGGGGTAGATTCAGTCTCCTTGTTTTACCCCTTTTCTATTTGGAATTACGGTTTTATTATTTCTTGAAATCTTACTTTCACTTCCCTTTCCTTTAATATCATATGTAGGAGGTTTCTTATTCCTTGAGATATTATTAGTGCATTTATCACCTGCATCATTTTTATTCAGTTGATCGGGTCGAAAGCACTCCTAAAATCTGTAATGAATGTATGTTCTTCCCTGTTGTATTCTCTTGTCTTTTGAAATATTCGCTCCAGAGTGTGTATTTAATTCAACACTGATCTACCTGGCCTAAAACCATTCTGGTAGTCCCCGAGATTTTTTTCTGTTTGCAGTTTTAGCCTTTCATTTATCAAGTTTGCCAGAATTTTATAGGCGGTATTCAGTAAGTTTATTTTTCGGTATCTTTCGCATTGTTCCTTATTTCCTTTTTTATGTACCGGAATTATATTCCGGTGTTCCACACTTTTGGCGTTTTATATTGTTTCCATATCTGTTTTATTAGGATGTATATATGCTTGTGTAATATCTGACCCTCATATTTCAAAAATCATGACTGTTCCATCTTCTCTCGGGGATTTACCATTTCTTAGTTTGCTTATTTCTTCTAATGCTAATTTTTGTGTAGATTCCTTCCAGATATCTCCGATTGTTTGGGGCTCGTACTCTGTTTCGCCTGCGTTGTTTTTTAGTCCTCTTGTTCTGTTTCTAGGTGTGTTTGTTTGATTCTTTATTTTCCTGTAGAATTGCTTTACATTGTGCTTATTATCCTCTTGTTCAATTTATTCCATTTTGTTATCCATCCAGTCCTTTTTTTCCTCTGTATATTATGTTTGCTTTGTTTCTTTTTATATCATATTCTTTTCTGCCTTGTTCTCTTCTTGTGTTGATCCGTTTCATTCATTTTGTTGTACTCTTGCCTTTTGACATTTTTTATCTTATCAATCTCTTGTTTTCTTTTTTGTTATGCTTATCCCTAACACTTCTTCTGCCGTTATCTGCATATTTTGTTTTATCTCGATCCATAATGTTTCTATATCCTCTCTATTTATTATTTCGTTTTGTGTGTTTTGGCGTATGCTTCTTGGAATTTTCTCCTCATATCTGATGCTTGAGGAGCATCTATGTTTGTTTTTGTTACTGCCGTTTGGATGAGCTGTTTCCTTATATCTATGTTTATTAATTTTGCAAGTACTGGATAGTGATCTGGTTCGACTTGTGCGCCTCTATACGTTCTCGTATCAGTTGTTTTGTTGCTTACCCCTTTCGTGCTAATATGTGGTCGAATTGGTTTTCTATTGTGCCTGCTGGATGTCTCCATGCTGCTTTACGTTTTTTGGGACGTTTACACTTTGTGCACAGGAGAGTCATATTAAATGCTCCTGCTAACTGGCATAGTCCATTGTCTTTCGTTGTTTCTTGTATCGTCCTTTTTTTGTTTCCTCTCACTTCACTAAGATAAAGTTTTTTTCCTATTTGGGCATTTGCGTCTCCCGGGATTATAATTTTATCTGTTTTTGACCTTTCTTCGCATAGCCTTCTTAAATTTTGGCAAAAGCGATCTTTTTCGTCTTGTGTTGCGATTTCCACGGGCCCGTAAACATTAATAATTGAGATAGATATTCGTGGTTTTCGTTTTTAGCCTTATTAAAGCTAATCTTCCGTCCACTGCTGTAAATTCTGGTATGTTCTTTGCCAACTCCTTTTTTATGTAAAAAGTTATACCGTTATTCCCTATTTTCCCTTCTCCGCTATGTAAAAACGTGTATTTGTCTTTTGTTATTTGTCCTGTTCCTTATCATCTTATTTCTTGTATTGTATGTTTCTAGTTCCCTTGCTATTTCCTCCATTTTGCCTGTTCTCAGAAGTGTTTAGACATTCATTGTAGCAATTTTTATCTGTTTTCTCTTGTATTCCTGTTTTGCCTTCTTCTTTTCTTGGTTTGTGGTCGTTCTTAATATGTTTTAGCGTTGTCAGTTGTGGTTGACCGGGTGGGTTGTCGTTTTTGGTTTATAGATTGGTGTTGGACCAGTTTTTTGGTTTCCATCTGCTGGTTATCCTTACTTTTAGTATTTCTTCCGCGTTGAGGTACTTTCGCTCACTTTCCTCTTTACCCCATTACCAGGCCTTTTAAATTTTGCACCACTTCCATTTTGTTCTTGGGTTTCAGGGTTTTCTAATTCCTACAGGAAGTATGCTATACCATTTATAACGAGTTTGTTTTATGTAATTATCGATTTATCTCCATTTTCCCTTGCTTCCTTCATGTATTTCACTAATTATTTTCTATGCTGCAACATTTCTTAAGGGTAGTCCTCGCTTATCCTTCAATTTGTATTTTTTAGGTATTTTGTGGATTTTATAATTTCGAGCTGCTTATTTCCGTTTTTTGTTTCTACCATTATTGGCCTTTCCTTATTTCCTTCTCTTTTCCCCATTCTTTTCATATCCGTTGTCTCCTTGCGGTTCGATTTCGACTCTTTTGTTGCTGAGTTTTCAGGTTCTCGTTTTCCGTCTCCTTTATGCCAAAAATTATTAGATTTTTCTTTCTTATGTCTCTTTCTAGCCAGTCTATTTTCCTTTCATGTTCGTTAATTTTGCATTGTAGTTTGTGGTTTTCCAGATCTCTCTCTTGATTCGGTATCTCAGACTGTGTTGAGTCCAGTTTGTTTTCTATTCTGTTTTACCGCTCCTCCTCATTTTTCCCGTTGTTTTCTAGAATCATTAAATTAATTTATCCCTAATTTCTTTATAAATGTTCTCCAGTTTCTCACATGTGAGTTTAATTTGTATGTTTGACGTGTAGCGGTTTTGAATCTGTTTAGGTTTAAAATGTCTGTCTGTACGCGATTTGTTTTATCTCACCGCGGTAAAAGTCAAAGGCCGGTCGACCCTCGGATCTAGACTCTTATCGGTGTTTGCTTAGTTACGCGGGGTGTGTGTATTTTTCTGTTGTGATTTATTAAAATGCGAATTTGTCTTATACATTATGTATTTGTATAGAGAGATTAATTGACAAGAATTATAAGCTGTGTTTATCCGGCCGAGGTTATCTCCGCTGTGTCGTTCATCTTTGAGATTAGGTATCATATCAACGGCCGGATTTGCTACTGATGTTCGCGTCTACAGACTTTATTTGTAATATTATGGTTTCTATTTACAGTATTGTTGTTTTTTCTTTGTTACACTGATGCCGATATACTATTGATTTTTCTATCCTAACTTACTAAATTTTTCGGGTTAGATTTCCTCGGCAAATTATTAAAAATAGCGGAGCACATTTGCTGCACTACACTACACAGTACACTCACTCCCCTGGCATTTTTTCACTACTTATTCAAAAATAATTTGATTAGCTACATTTAGTAATGATTTATTTATTTTCCTTGGATTTTAAGTATAAAAGAAGTTGTTAACTGCCGCATGAAGTAATTTATTTTTGGATAGTTGGATGGAAGGATTATGTTATGCATTATCTCTTACTTTCTTTATCTATACTTGTCCCACAGTGTAATATAATAAATCCGCTTACACAAATATTTTGGTTATCTTCATTTATATTTTTCGTAAAATGAATGTTTTTCAATTTGAGATTAGCGCTTTCACCTGAGTTACATTCAAATTGAATTTAATAAGCAATTCCTCCCTATTTAACAAAATACCCGTGCGAAACACATTGACTTATATAGACAAAGAAAAAAGGGGAAAATTCTACCAGGAATTTTCTTATAATGCTTTGGCGTGTGGTACATGTATCTTCTAATTCTATTAATTTAAAAATATGGGATGTAAATGTAAGAAAGGTGCTAAGATAAGAGCTTTAATAAAATCATGACATGCACTATTAAAGTGACCTAATTAAATAAAAATAACGTAATATCGTGAAGAGTGTAGGATGTTGATTTTTTTGGGTAATGCTTCACTAAGTTGTACCAACGACATGATTAATAGTAATTTTTGACCACAATTATATTCAGAAATTGATACATCCTGATAAGTCCTTAAGAGGTTTACGTTTAGGACATTATATGTCATTCCAATAAATGTACCACGGTAAGAATGATTCTTAAAAAACTATATTTGATAAGTATTTTCTCAAAGCTTATGCTTTTCTATGACAATTGCAATAAAGCAAAAGCTATTACAGCATCAAAAAAGAATGAGGCAAGTATGTTAATCACGCTGTGATAGTAGTATGTCAATTGGATTAAGACACATTGAAAGCGTACAATTTTTTTGCTGTATTCGAGGTGCGAAAGCGTACTGCAAAATAGGGAGGTAGGTTGAAGAAGTAAGTAAAGCTAATTATAAATGAATTATTCATTCAAAACTATTAAATGCAGATAATGATAGTTCGTGCTATTAGCATAAAGCGGCTATTCATAGACGTGCGAAATAGATTGTGCTCTACCTGTTTTTATTGAAACAAAAAGGATCTTCAAGAAAAAGAACATGATTGTGCTTTACGCTTCAATCTATAACGTTTTCTATCTTAAGCGACCTGTAAAAGGAGTAAGAGCGGATACGAAAATATTTAAGCAATGCTCCTTTTCACGTCTTTGGCATCCTTACAAACTGCGAGTAGAACTTCCAGTATTAATAATGTCAAAACACAACTTAAAATTACTCTCAATAATTAAACGGCTATAAAATTTTTAAGAGCATAATATTGAACGGTTCACGGAAAGTTCACCGACTGCAATTTATCGATGGAAAGTTCACCGACAACACTTCACCGAATGAAAAATATACCGACCGGAAAGTTCACCGACTTGAAAATTCACCGACCCGCAGTTTGTCGAATGGAAAATTCCCCGACTCTAAAATTATATAAACAAATATAAATAATTTAGGTATCATTTAAGCAGAGATAAATCTAAATAATGCCGTTTTAAAATGTTACCTGGTTTTGACGAAAACAGATATTTTTATTCTAGTCAATTATAAATAAAATAAATATTTATTCATTGGCCTGTTACGGAAAATTAATTTTACGATGGTCATGTAGAGATGAATCGAATCAATGGCGTTTTAATTGGTTGACTGATGATGATGAGAACACAGATTTTTATTGAATTTATTCATTTCACACCAAATTTATTCACGAAATATTTGGTTATCAAATTAACACGAAATTTTAAAGAAATACATAATCCATATAACCAATAAGTACATAATTAGAATAAATCGTCTTAAGACCGCCGATAATCGGTATCATTAAGAAGAGATTATTTTCATGAGTTTTTTGTTCTTGTGTGGATTTCAATAAAAAAATTTCAAATTTTATATATATTTATTTATATTTATATAAAAAGCCTATAAGAACTTTGCAGGTACGTATTTTTTATCAATTTATTTATTTATAATTGACTAGAATAAAAATATCTGTTTTCATCAAAACCAGGTAACATTTTAAAACGCCATTATTTAGATTTATCTCTACTTAAATGATACCTAAATTATTTATATTTATTTATATAATTTTAGAGTCGGGGAATTTTCCATTCGACAAACTGCGGGTCGATGAATTTTTAAGTCGGTGAACTTTCCGGTCGGTACATTTTTCATTCGGTGAAGTGTTGTCGGTAAACTTTCCGTCGATAAATTGCAGTCGGTGAACTTTCTGGACACCATATTGAACTTATACACAATGATGCAAATTAAAAAAAAAAATCGATGATGGATGTATCTTGACTTTCGTGGCAATAATTAAAACATTGGAATTTATTTACGAGTCTAATATTGCTCACAAAACTCAAATTTGATAAAAAGAACTGGTCGTCTGGTGGTAGGTTACGCTGTGTTATGTGAATGGGATAGGATTGGATAAGGTTAAATGTTTCATCATGTGGGACAGGTAAACAATGAAACTACTCAAATCAGAATTAACGAATAATGATTCAATCCGTTAATTTGCAAAACTGGGAAAGAACCACCAATTTGTTAATAAATAAGCAAATTTACAAGTACATTAATAAATAAAAGAGCAAAAAAGAAACAAAGAAAAGATTCAATTTGCCAATATAACAAAATATGAATGGTTTAAGTCAAAGAAATACATTACGAATTATTTTACCTATTTATGGTTTGATTATTTCAGTATATTCTTGTTAAGAATATTATTATAATAATTTTAATTTTGAATGACTTTGTCATCATTGAACTTAGATTCGCTAGTTATCACATCTATTTAATTTATATATTATTATATTTAATTTAAATTAAATATTTGTTGTATTAATATTTTTGAATTTATTGAGTGGAGTACTATCAACCTGATTAAAGAGAATTTTTGTTTCTGAATATTTTGAACGGAAGTTTAAAGGTGTTGTATTCTGAAATAAGATTTTTTAATTTTTTTGATGAAGTTAATTATAATTGGTTGGAATATCCCTGGTACTAGGTATAACTTGTGTTCATAAGTGTAACAGTAGGTAAGTACTGCACAAGATTCATATTTGAATCCTGATACTGAAATGCTCTATATTTTAGTTCAGATATATTCATCCAAAGCAATAGGGGGCGCTTAAATGGTTTTATCCTTTAACCACCGATATGTCACGTGTGTATGGTTGTTTGGGCCAAGTTAGACCTTTAAAGTACGTAGTTCCATTCAGTGTTATAATTTCCTTTTACTGTGCTCAAGTTCATTCAAACCTGTTATACGGTATTTGTTTTTGGGGATTATCAATATCAGCGCAAGAAGTATTTCTTAGCCAGAAAAGAGTAATTCAAGTTATGGCTGGTATACAAAGTAGAGAATCTGGAGCTACCCTACTTTGTCTATAAGAACCAAAACCATTTAAAAAAAAAACTCAGATTTTCATTTATACAATACAAGAAAAAAGAAATATAACCAGTATTACCGCAATAAGTCCTTTCTCGTCTGGTGTAAAGCTTTACAATTATTTACCTCAAACTTTAAAGCAATGTGGGTCTGTTAAACATTTTAAAGGTAAAATAAAATCACTTTTAATGCACCGTCGTTGCATATACGGTGTTGAAGAATTTCTTTTACTGCTACAAAAATAATAACTTCTAGTTTACCCTGTTTGTTATATTATTTGTAATGTTTTGCTTTATACACATTGTATTAATATTTATTTTTTTGTCTTGTACACTATTTGTTTATGTTTTAAATATGTTTACCTTATGACTACGTAAATTATTTTTATGTATAACATGTTTTGACTTAATCAATGCCACTTTTGTGGTCTAACGATCGAATAAATATTACTATTATTATTATTTTGTTATTTCTCACATTTTGTGGTTTAGTGATCATGCGACGGGTCTTGACCAAGTCAAATGTTCTTCTATTCCTTTTGGCGGAATTTTCTGACTATCGTTGCCGCTTTAAGTATGATTGTTTTTTGGATGTTTGTATGAAAGTATGTGTGTATGTCTAGTTTTTTGGGGTGATCAGGGAAGTTTTAGCAGTAATACCTGCAACGGACATGATGATTGGTACTACTGTTACTGTTTCTTGTTTTCAGAGCTTTCAGAGTTCTTCTAGTTCGATGGCTGGAGGTGTGTATTTTGTAATCTTTTCTTGTTCCTTTTGTGACATTAGGTATTGCGATATCTATTAAATATGTTTTATTCTCGCTTTTGCTCGTGAGTGTCATGTCTGGTAGGTTGCTTAAGACTGTTTTATCCGTGAGTAATGGTCAGTCCCAATATAATTTGTATTCCTCTAGTAGATTTTCGGGTGTGCATTTGTTATATGGTACATGTGCTTGTATGAATTGATGTTTAAGTATCAATGTTTGATGTATGATTTTTGCTATTGTATTATGGCTGTCTATATAGTCTGTACCAGAAAGTATTTTGCATTCTCCTATTATGAAGTATATTGTGTGTTTGAACTCATGGCATCTCTTGCATGTGTCTGTGTATATGGTTTCGTTGATTTCCTGTAGTTTCTAGTGGCTATCACATTATCCTTCATTGCTATTATTATTACTATTATTATCATAAGTATGTGATTGTATGTATGCAGATTTTAGATTAATTTATTTTAAATCCGGAATGATAGGGAAAAATTAAGCGCATTTGTTCCTGTATGTTGAATTTAAAATTAAAGAACCACTGGATTTCCTAAAATTTATAATGATGAACTCTTATATTGCTAACCTGGTAGAGACCAAGATCAATATTATGGGCTGCGGGTTGTGCAATGTATTTTTACCTTCCAACCTATATATACATATCTAGGTATAGAAGGTTATGGTTTTTTCACTATCGCTAAACCGATAGTAGCTCATTTTACAACTTTTGACCAAGTTTCGTCAAGATAGGCCATGATGACTGGATATGTGTGTGTGTCAGTGTGTGGGTGTAAGTTAGTATCCACGATAAGTCCAGAACACCTACGTATTTAAAATTTTGTATTTAAGCTTTTCATTTCGTTTGGAGCTGATTAGATTAGCGGGGGGCTGTTTTTGGTTTTTATCAAATATCTCTAAAACAGATGCATATTTCAAAGATATAAAAATGTCAAGACATAGACCTTAAACGTATCGATTAATTCTGTTCTATGCAATTGTTTGATACGAAGCGTAACTTAGCGGCAAAAAATTTCCTAAAGCAGAATTTAAGTAATTAAAAATGACTCTTGCAAAGTACAGGTCGTAGGTTCAAATCCCACTCGAGGTAAACTTTTTATTTATGTATTTAATAAAATTAATAATAATTTTTAATTACAAATTTACTTTTGAACTTATTCGTTGATATCAAAACTTATAATAATAGAATTTAAGTGTTAAAATATTTTCAATATCTGAATAACGAATAATTTTATAAGAAAAAGTTTAGACATATTTTTTTAAGAACATTTATCTTTACATAAACTTTCTTTGTAAAGTTTCTTAACATAACGCAAGGTAAGTCTAAAGATTAATTAAAATATTAATGGAAATGGTTAAACTTGTAATGGTTCGCACGTTGGGCACCATTTTGTAATAGTTCCTTTTGTTCGTCCTACTGTTGGGGGCTATTTTGTAATGGGCCTCACGTTGGGGATTGTTTTGTAATGGGCATATTACCTGCGATTTTTACCTTGCTTACATACACCTGGCTACAAAGAATATATTTGGGTTCTTTTTCAATCTTTTATAATTTCAAAATTATTGATTAAAATTTTTGTTTGTTCTTTATGAAAATGTGAAATGCTTCAACGTTAACTAAGTGATTTTAATTTACAAAGATAACGTTTATTAACTAAACTTTACTTTTATTGTTATCACATTTCTGTTCGTGTAAATGAACTTTAATAATTACTCCCCTTTCCTTTTATCGGAACGCTCCAGCTAGCTTAACAATGCGATAAATGGTTATTGTTATCAAAATTATCCTCAATCTTATGTTATTAATTACCTGTACTTTGCAATTAATTGAACTTACTTTCTTCAGTATTTACACACGCAGTATAAGTATAAGCTTTTAATATCTGTATCGGTCAATAATAAAAATGAACCAAAAGTGATAATATTTAATTACGTCAAGTCCTAAATGCCGACTGTTTTGTTTACAGTATCATATATAAAACTCAAACCTATAATGTAAAACAATATTCTTAAAACTAGCATATAACAGCAGAATCTTTGTCAAAATTAAATTATTGTTTTTCGTTTAATTTTTATTTTCAGATTTAAAGCTTTTAGAAAATGAAACACATAAATGTTTTATTTATTCACATAATCAAAAGGTTCTTACTTGTTATTTTCGTTGATAGCGGTGTAACTTGACGTTTCTTGAATCGGTGAAGAGGCCTCGTTTAGGTTGATGACTGATCCTCCGATTATGTTACTTTGTCGTCCGTCTGAAACCGTTCTCCTTTGTTCTGCTTAACTTTTCTTATACCTTTATTATGGATGAATAGGCTTCTTCCCACAATTGAGTGATTTTGTTTAAATAATTGCTGGTATATTTACACTATCCAGTTTTTACTTAATTGTCCAGTTTTAACTACAAACAGCTTGTGCAACAAAATTGCAAGCGAGCTACGAACGGCTATGTTTTAAATCATCAATGTTTTTGTTTATTATAGTTTCTATATAGATTTATATTAACTGGGTCAATTGTTTTGTTGTACATTTATCACTCGCTATCAAAACATCAACTTGGAACACTTTCAATATGCACTTAAAACGCTATCGTAAACTATTACGCAATCTTTTTGACAACACTTGACAACATTTGCACTTTCAATTCTTTTTAGCTTTTCCTCACATTAGTAAGGCAATCACTATATCAACTGAATTTTCGTTATAATTTCACAATTTAAATTGCAGCATAACTTAAACTGCAGTTATCGCTTTTCAACCGTTTGGTTACTCTCAATTCAACCAACTCTGATCCCTTACTTAGCGCGAGCCCTCTTAATCGCTTACTTCATGGGACTGACTACAATACCAATATATATATATATATATATATATATATATATATATATATATATATATATATATATATATATAAAGCTCAAGCTTTTATCTAAATATTAATTATGTTCAAACACAAATAACCAATAACCATTAATGTCATATAACTGCGCGAAATTCGAATTTCCAATGCCCCCATTACAAACTGTATTACTGATATCTTACTGAAGCGGGTGGTTTTGGTTTTTTTCTTTAAGTTAACATTATATTAACCCTCTAACCGCGGGAACAATTGCTTTCTTTTAATAAAAATCGCGGAAACATATTTTGCTTTATTTATGTTCGAAATATGAACTGTATACATAAAGTACACATAAAGAAAAAATAAAAAAAACCATGATAAAGTCAAAGTTTTATATTCAACAGAGCACGCGTACGTTATTTTTTATCACTCACGTTGCAATAGAATGTCCTCGACCGATGTATTACGATACATAACATATATCCACACAGACACACATAATAATATATATATATATATATATATATATATATATATATATATATATATATATATATATATATATATAAACTAAATGTTGTTTAGTACCTTTTATGCATACTTGGCGGTGTAATATTAATTTGCCTTACCATACAACCCTAAAATTTAGTCATTTCATCACATAATATAAACAAATTAAACTGCTGAAACCCCCCTCTAGAAATATTTATTATTGAAATAATTCCACCGTTCTGTTTGTAAAAAGAATGTCAATTAAATATTATTAAAGCATTTAATTACATGCAGCATTTTCTTTGACGTTTTTCTGAATAACTGCATCCATTCTTTTTACTTATCTGTTTATATTTTTTATCGTAGATCTGTATGGGGATCTAGAAGTTTATTACGTGATTATTTTAACAATTGAAGGTCAGGTGGCACCTTAGTAATATTTTATTACCGATTTTTGATTTTGTTGGGTTGGAACGAGTGACCATTTTGTAGTTTGGGTACGATCCTACCACTGAATTATGTCGGTACCACGCATTTTGCCTGTGCGCGCGGATGTTCTAGTTGGTGTTATGTCTGGAACAGACATTACATTTAATATTTTTATTAAATTTTATTTAGCTAGACCTTACTTGAAAAGACCAGACAAGAAAATCGATTGTTATTATGCAAAAAATTTTTATAAATGTAAAGGGTTTTCTATATTTGACTTCGTTCAGAATATTTGGAACTAAAACAGCAATGCGCATTGTGCATTAATATAGTTTCAAAACTTTATGAGCATTTAACAAAATTAATTACATTTCGTTTGTTGTGAACTGTAAGAATATCAATTTTTATAAAATAAAAATGTTTCAAACCTTTTGATCTTTATTTAAGCTAAAGTTAGTTGCGATTGTTAGATCTTTTTCTTTACTTATAGTATTCCCGAACAGGCTAAGATTTGACTAACGTGCTAAAGCACTCAGGAATACTGGGAGGGTTAAGGGATATTGTTAAACTGCCGAGAAATGTTTATGAATGGCTACCTTAAATTGACTTAAGTCAAAGTTTGGAGGAAAACAGGAACGGGTAGTGCATTCCACAATTTGGTAGCCGTGTGGAGGAATGTAGATTGAACCCGTTTAGTGTGACACGATGGAATTTTGAGTGCGTAATTATGGTGTGAATGGGCAAACCGAGTGTTTCTAGCGAGGATGGCCTGCGAACGTATTAAGGAGTGTATTTCGGAGGCACACCTGCCATTGTAGTAGCAATCGAACAAGGAAAGAACCGAAACTATTCTGCTATGCTCAAGAGGCTGTCGGTCAGAAGTCAGAGACGGGTCATTTATAAGCCTGATAGCTCTTGTTTGGATGCGGTTTACCATATCAAGGGCGTATTGGGGAGCGCTGACCCAGAGGTGGGAATCGTATCCCAGATAAGGTCGAATCTGAGCCTTATACAGTAAAAGGAGTTGTTGCGATGTGAAGGACTGTTTAGATCTGTATAGAAAGCGCAGTTTACGGGTAGCTGTTTTGCTGGATGACAAAAGGTGGTCAACCCATGAAAGGTTCGGTGATACGGACATGCCTAACATAGAAATGGAGTTTGAAAGCTTGAGTTCTAAGCCATTCATATTTATAACAGGAAATGATCGGTCTTTCTTGGCGGACACAAGGCAACACTGCGTTTTGTCGGCATTGAACGTGAGTATATTATTCCTTCCCCATTCAAGGACACGTTCTAAGTCATTGTTGATTGAGACTGGCATTTTCACCTTAACGTCCTGTCTAGACTTATTGTTGTGTTAAAATTGCGAAGAACTACAGTGTAGAGTGCTGTCTGTCATCTGCAAAGCAATGGATCGGGTTACTCGTTGAGGAAATGAGGTCATTTATGAACAGCAGGAAAAAATGGGGTACTCCCGCGTTAATAGTAGTTTCTTTCGAAAAGAATCCATTGACGACAACGCGTACACGTCATGAAAGCTGGATATCCAATTAATGACTGTATCGGATAAGCCGAACGAAGTGACCTTGGAAAGTAGGCACTTGTGCCAAACCTGGTCAAAACTTTTGAAATATCTGAAGCTACTACGACTGTTTCACCGGACCTCTCTAAAGTGTTATTCCAAAGTTGAGTGACATATGAAAGAAGATCATCCGTCGAACGACTCTGTCTAAACCCATACTGGTGGCCGCATAAGAGTTTATTGGACTCGAGGAACGAAAGTAGTTGGTGGTTGATGGCTTTCTCCATGATTTTCGACAGAATGAAAGTGATAGCTATTGGTCGATAGTTTGAGGGATCGGTTTTGTCACCCTTCTTAGGAATAGGCTGGACATTTGACAACTTCCACGATGAGGGAATCTGCCCAGATGACATGGAGATCGAAAACAGTTTGGACAATACAAGTATTAGCTCGGGGTGGCATTTTTTAAGGACGATAGATGGAATACCATCCGTGCCAGTCGCCTTATTTGAGTCAAGTTTATTAATAATTGATTACAGGAGCTTGTAACGTAAGTGGATTGGTTTAATAGCGTATGGGGTAGATTTGGGCAACGGCACAGTTTTACCAAAATCATTGAGACGATCAGCTACTACAGCTCCGTCGCGAGACGTCATGAGAGGAAAGGAAGATGTACTAAAGTTATTACTGATGACAAAATGACCAAAATTTACGACCACCCAAAGGACATGAGACTAATTCTTTGCATTTACGTTCTTCAAACATCTTTTTGACCTTGGTGATGATGCTTTTGCAACTATTTCTTGCGGTAATATAGTAGGCGTGATTTTCGATAGATTTATTTGATTTCCATTTGGTATAGAGTTTATGCTTTTGCGATAATGCATCAGTGCAAGCCCTATTAAGCCAGGGTTGGGAACGGGCATGACCTACCCATCAGGACAACTTCAGTTATTGAAAGAGCAATGTTTGAAGAGGAGGACCGTTCAAAGCAATACTCACGCCAGGGGAAGGTTGCAAAAAAATCTCGCAGTTCGCTCCAGTTTGCTGATTTAAAACACCACCACATATTAAGGACATGATAAAACAACACAGAATAGTTATTCTGGAATTATTTTAGTTTTAACTTTTAAATGAGTTTTAGTTTAAAATGTTTTGTAATAAAACAACAACTTGCGTATTGCATCAAAATCATTTTAGTTGTTTTGAAATTCGCTTGATTTTAATTGTAACAAATGTTAAAAAGTATTCAAATGTAACGCTTCATTTGTTTAAAACTGCAACAAATTGGATTACAAATATTCATAATCCCGTAATTCGTCTTTTTTATGTTATTGAGTCGAGCGTCTGAAAGGCATGAACATTTTATTATGCTTGTGTGATAAATTATTAGTTTTAAAAAATTATAATCAATGATTTTTTAACTTTAAGGATCTAAACAAGATATTCTTTCGTAAATTTGTGGAATTGCGTTTATCCCAAATATTGGGTGATGTAATGGATATTTTAATTAGTTGGTTGAGAAATTTTACATTTAACTTTGTGAAGCCTGTAACAATGTGATCACGAAATTTCATCTTTTATTCTCGGTAAGGATATGGTATGAAAATAAAAAATATTTATTATATTTGTTTTATTTTAAGAGCCATTTTCTGGTAGGCTTATGATGTCAACACAAAAACAAGTTTTTATTTTATTCAAGTACTACTGTACGTTCCAGAATATCAGAGAGTAATAAATCATCTGGACAGCAACAGTTAAGTGGCGTGCGTATTAAAGGCATCTAATATAATGTCTGTAAAATATAGAAATCTACAATTTTTAGTACACCAAAATCCCAACCTCACGTCTATGAGTTGCCTGATCTTCAGGCTGATGTGGAATTTTAAGGGACGTCTTTTGTTTGCCGTTTACCGTAACTGCATTTATTTAACACAATATTTTGCAGGCAGCATATTTACAGCATCTTCGTTTAAGCTAGCCCGGTTTGCTACTGATTTCTGTTTGCCGCTTCTATGCAAAAAACCACACTATTTCTCTAATAACATGATTTATTACTCTATGGTATTCTGGGACGTACTTTAGGTATGTTAAGTCTCTTTAGTTTTAAACAAGCGTCTATATTATACCCATTAGTAAAAAGATCGTAGTTGAAGGAATCCAGTAACGGTTTTTTATGAATGTATATTGATTAATGATTAATACGCCTTTAAAATTATTTCCTATATTTCCTATAAATTTAGGTCAATTTTAGGTTTATTATTCATTAAGTTTAATTGTAATGCATTCTTAATTATTTTATTATACAATATATATTCTATTTTAATTAAACAAGTATAATAGTTAAATAATTATGATAATTATTATGCATTATATATAATGTAATGTGGATATCTAATATGACGATTAATTATGCATTGACATCAATTCATTGTTTTGGTAACATCGTGAAAACAATAATAAGCGAAACTGTGCGACCGTTAAAGAACCAAACGTTAAGGATTAAAACAAAATTAAATCAAGACTTAAACAATATCGTTCCCTACAAAATCTTGTTTCAAATTTGTTTTAGTGTGTTATTCATATCGCAAATGAAACAATACAATTTACATTGCACACTAGAGACCATACCTGGCCGCAACTGCACGGATATTACAGAATCTAACCTAAATGGAAACCTGTAACATCAACATTAATTCGTGAGTGTTTCATTGCTTATGTTTAATTTCGTGGTGGATTCGTATAACACTTACATTGCAAACTAGTAATGGTTTTTGAGTTTTCTGTATTGGTGTTTTTCCGCTTCTAAATTGAAGCTCTGTTATCCGTTTCAATATTCAACTAAAGCTGAGGATGAGAATGTTTTTAGAAGGAACCTTTATGCGAGCATATAGGTAGTTGCAATTATATTCTGTGGAACCGTCTTGAGGATACTATAATATAACAAAAAACCTGAATTTATTTTAAATGACTCCCGTGCAAAGAAAACATGCATGCTAGAGACAGACTTCGACAAGTAGTATAAACCGGAAACTATTTTATCAATAAGGAAGAACCCTTATAATACAGAGGTATACGATACATGTAGTAATTGTATCGCAAACTGGAAAAAATACCAACGACCAGATTGTTCAGAATAGTTTTTAGGTGATACATGGTGTAACAGGCATGATATTCACAAGAACATCAGCTCGTACAGGAATAGGACATGTCAATATCAATAAGATGTCATCGTTTGTATAAGTGAAATGGGTGGAGAGGGGTTATGTACAACCTCATATTGTAAGAACAGGGATTATAAGAGGAATCTAAATATGAGGAAAATTAAAAAAATTGTGTGTTTGTGTTACCACGTTATTATGAATTACTTTGTAGAGATCGGCATATTTTCCAAATAACGAGCATATCGTTGCCTACAATTTTTGTAAATAACTTTTTTTGATACATTTTCGCATGCTGCATTTTCAATTCCAACAAACAAAATTCACCACAATTTAAAATAACGGGGACTAACGATTATATTTACAGAAAAACTAATCTGAATCTCTTTCACTAAACTAGGAACCTCATGTAAGGGAATAAATCGTAATTTTACACCAGACTTCAATATATTAAAGGCAACGAAACAGAGAAAAAAATACATAACTGACCATCACAGAATTGGAATTGTAAATTTTAATTTGTAATTTAAAGAATTCCCAAAAATCCTCAAATAACAAATAAAAGCTAATTAACTTAATACTTCGAAAAATGTATACTCTGACAAGTTCCATTTTTCACCAAATATGCTACCTACTCTACCTTTCTGAAGGCGGACAGTACTAAAAGACCTAACGTTCGAAAAAATAGTGATGGTTCGTATAAACAGAAACTACAGCTGATTTCGTACATAGTGCGCCAAACTTAAGATAAATGATAAAAATTTAACAATATGAATTAAAGAAAAGTGATACAGGTTAATCAACTAAGCTTATAGTAATAAACAGTATAAAACCGTAGAAAATTGAATTTTACTCATAAATTTACCTTGGAATCCCATGAAAAAAGCAATTATAAGAGTGAACCATATCAGATATTTACTTGTATAAATTATTCCTATGTATCGACCTAATTATAATCCGAAGATATAACATTGGTAAATTAATCACTCTTAAACTATGTTTAAATCTAGTAATAGAATTACAAAACAAATCGAACATTTCACAATCATTAGCTGCGTTAATCGTCCAAAAAATTCGCTCAATAATACTACGTTTACCATAATTAGTTAAATGGTATTCCAATGTGAACAAGTTTTTACTTCGTCTCGAACGACAGCTTGGGTTCACAATAAAATTAAATGTCTGAAGCAAATTAGCATTATCGATTATCCCAGAAAATAATTTATGAGCAAAGAATAGCAGCGCTATAGTTCTTCTACATTCCAAACATTGTAGGTTGTATTTATCTAACAAATTATAATATTCAGAACTTGCAATTAAACAGTGATCTTTACTAGCTAACATTTAAAAATATTTACGCTGAACATTCTCAATTTTGTTAAACAACACTGTAATGTTATAGATGAGACCTTATAATAGAACACCGTTTATATTGTAGATATAGTTTATTTTACACTTGGAACGATAAAAGTTTATCACTTTACATTTATTTAGATTCAAAATTAGATTGTTAACTTTACACCAACTATTAAGATTATCTAGATCTTCTTAAATAAGGAAACGATTCTTATCAGATTTAACCGTTTTAAATATGTTTAGATCACCAGCAAACAGTAAGTACTGACAATTATACATACATACATACATATGCACATCTATATATATATATATATATATATATATATATATATATATATATATATATATATATATATATATATATATATACAGGGTGGCCCACTTAAGCGGGATTGCTCCATAACTCCCTTACTATTACAATTACGAAAAAATGTCTTATATAAAAGTTGTCCACAGTCATAAACTACACGTTTTAAAATTATTTTCAGAAATGGCAGACTTCCGGTTATACCGGAAACTCATGCAACTTCGTTATTTTAAATAGACCAATCTATATATTATTAAATTTTTGAATTCCAGGTTGAATTTAAAGGTCACTTTAATAACCATACTATGGGTCTACGTCGCATTGCTTCTAAGTTATTTGACATTTTGTAGAAAAAATGACGTTTGCACTGCCTCCGAGAACTTTCAATATCTCGAAGGCGGATACCGTTAGAGAGATGTGGCTTTCATTTTTTACTTCCGAAAAGGGTACCGCATCATTCTCATTCATTGCCAAAAATCTTGCTTTTAGAATTCAATAATTTCTATCGCTCCGAAAATAATTTTTTTCAGACATGGATAACTTGATTTTTTTAAATGGAACCACACATATTTTCTTACATCAGCGGATAGGAAATTAAATTTCGTTTCCATTGCTGTAACATTAGCGATATTTTGGAGTGATATTTTTCGAGATATTCACATTTTTATATAATTTCAGTTTTTATTGCGCATTGCCGCGGTGCTTTAGAAAACGTTTGTCAATTGTTTTAAACAACTGATAAGAAACGACAGTTTCTCGAGCTTCTGTTGTGCTTTGCTGTCTTGTGTATCAGTTTAAGTGTTTCTACAAGACATTTCCATTAAAATGTTGTTGTCCGACGCAGAGCTGATAGACATGTGTTATTGGCGTCAAGGATTTATGTGGTACGGTATCCTGAACGAAGACTTCCCAGAGAAACAGCCCTTCAACAGTTGTTACAACGTTTTACAAACACCGGACGCGTGCAGTATCAAACGCGGGAACGTGTCAACAGGATAACCTGTATTTCTTGTGCATTCCTTTTGTATATCTTCTGTAATCGTTAAGTAATTGTCCTTGTGTATTTATTGTGTATTTCTTGTGCATTTCTTCTCTATTTCTTGTGTAAGCCTTAAGTAATTATTTTGTGTTACTTGTGCCATTCTTATGTATTTATTGTTCATTCCTTATGTATTTCTTTTGAGTTTTGTGTTCTTAATTCTTGAGTATTTATTGTTTATTTCTTGTGCATTAAAAAATCAAGCTATCCATGTTTGAAAAGAAGTTATTTTCGGGGCGATAGAAATGATTGAATTCTAAAAGCAAGACTTATTATCAGTTATTTAAAACAATTGACAAACGTTTTCTAAAGCACCGCGGCAATGCGCAATAAAAACTGAAATTAGATAAAAATGTGAATATCTCGAAAAATATCACTCCAAAATATCGATAATGTTACAGCAATGGAAAGGAAATTTAATTTCCTATCCGCTGATGTAAGAAAATGTGTGGTTCCATTTAAAAAAATCAAGTTATCCATGTTTGAAAAAAATTATTCTCGGAGCGATAGAAATTATTGAATTCTAAAAGCAAGATTTTTGGCCATGAATGAGAACGATGCGGTACCCTTTTCGGAAGTAAAAAACGAAAGCCACATCTCTTTACCGGTATCCGTCTTCGAGATATTGAAAGTTTTCGGAGGCACTGCAAACGTCATTTTTTCTAAAAAATGTCAAATAACTCAGAAGCAATGCGACGTAGACCCATAGTATGGTTATTAAAGTGACCTTTAAATTCAACGAAGAATTCAAAAATGTAATAATATATAGGTTGTTCTATTTAAAATAACGAAGTTGGCATGAGTTTCCGGTATAACCGGAAGTCCGCCATTTCTGAAAATAATTTTAAAATATATAGTTTATGACTGTGGACAACTTTTATACAAGACATTTTTTCGTATTTGTAATAGTAAGGGAATTATGGAGCAATCCCGCTTAGTGGGCCATATATATATATATATATATATATATATATATATATATATATATATATATATATATATATATATATATATATATATATGCAAAAAAACGGGCCACCTAAAATATTTTGAAAATCGGCTGTTTGCTATTTTAGCTTTTAGTTTATACGTTTGATATTTTTATCCTCCTGGATTATTTAAAAAACAGTATGATACTTTATTTTGGTCTTAATAAAGAATAACACAATCAAAAAAAGTATGTGTATACTTAGCAAAATGCATTCAATTAGACTGCCTGTGTTTTGCAATTGTTTCGGTTGCTAGACAATTTGTTGTCAATGTGACAGACTCATCAACTGGAATCTTGACCAATGAACTAATCTACTGTTTACCGATGAATCTAGGTTCTCTCTCCATTCACCAAACGGACGGAAACGAGTATGAAGACGAAGGGGGAAACAATTCGCAGATTGAGTTTTCAGCTCCAGGCTTAGCTATAACGGAAGTTCCGTAATGGTGTGGGCAGGCATATCAATTGAAGCCTCTACAAAATTAGTGTTCATCGATGGGTGCTCACTGATCAGCATGTTCTCCGGATGCAAGTCCTATAGAGCATGTTTGGGACATGTTATCTAAATGTGTTAGATTTCGTGTAATAGCACCAACCACCTTAAACGAGCTTCGTGTAGCTCTTCAAAAAGAATGGGAGAATATTCCGCAGAATGCAATTCGTGAGCTCATTATTGGTATGTCACGCCGTATGCAAGCAATATTTAGGTCTAGAGGAAGTAACACGAAATATTGAAGTCTATTTTAAGTTTTAAATTTCGTTTCCTGTACCCATAAAATTTATTGTTGTTAACTTAAATTTTGCTACATACACATACTTTTTTTCGTTTGTGGTTATTGTTCATTAAGACCAGAATAAAGTATCATATTGTTTTTTAAATAATCCAGGAGGATGTCTTTTTTCCATAAAAAATCAAACGTGTAAACTAAAAGTCAAAATAACAAACAGCCGATTCTCAAAAAATTATAGGTGGCCAGTTTTTTGCACTTGAGTATGTATGTATATATATATATATATATATATATATATATATATATATATATATATATATATATGCAGGTGTTTCAAAAAACGTTTCACTAATTTCTAGGGTAAATAAAATATTACATTAAAAAATAATGTTAGTTTGGTTAATAAACATGCGCCCGAAAATGCCTCCCTAAGAAGACATGGTCCCCCAAAATACTTTTTTTTTATTATCTCTGAAACGGTTTAAGATACCTAATTGAAATTTAGACCACAAATACCTTTGATTAGGTCATAAAAGATATTGTTGACAAATTTTTAATATTTCTTACAGGAGCGTCGCTAAAGAGGGGGGTGCCAATTATTTTGCCCCCAAACTTTTTTCGTGGGGATATTTTTAATTTTTTGGTCAAAAATAATATTTTTTAAACAATTTGCCCCAAAAAAGGTGCTTGTGTTGAAAGTAAAAAAAAATTACTGGTTTTGAGGTTTATTTGATGTTTTAACATGTTTTACCTAAAATAAGAAAATAAAAGAAATATTGTGTTAATTTGATTTACTTGATTAAGTGGTCTTAGACTATATGTAAAAACCCGTACTTACTTATTCAATTTTTTTCTGTTTGTTTTGCTATTCGTTGTTTTTTTTAATTGTTTCCTTTGTCTATTCTGTGTTAATGTCATACAATTAAAACCTTTTTTGAGTTCTAAATACTTAACAATATTTTTACCTCATAGTTGTTTCTGAAACAATCATTATTCCCTGAGGTAGTTCATTCTCGCGCATGAAAATTATTAATTGTTTCATTTTAAAATAATGTATTAATTCGGTCTGCATTACTTGCTGAAACCTCAAATAACTCCAAAACCAGTAATTTTTTGACTTTTAACAAGAGTACCTTTTTTTTGTGGCAAATTGTTTAAGAAATGCTATTTTTGGCCAAAAAATATAAATATATATCATATATATATATAGTATCATATATATATAATATATATATATACATCTCAGCATTTAGCGTCAATCAATTTGGCTGCACTTTGCAAAGTGGCGTCTGTATATGGACGCCAGATTACAATCCTTAATAATTTTCTTAGTATGAGTGTTAGAGAAGCACCGTTCACAGCAGATGATTCCAATAGCACCTTATAATACTCATTATGAGCATGGGTCCCATTCCATACTCCTACGTTGAGATTTTTGAAAAACTTGTTGACACCAAAATCGTGCAATACGTAAAATTTTATTGTATTTATCCCGTACATTTACAATCATTCAGACCTCTTTAAATGGCAACACTGTAAAATCAGTTTCTAACATTTGTTCTTATTAAATTTGAAGTTATTTCATATTTACGGTCCACATAATGATGTTACTTAACAGCATTATGTACTCACATTTTCTAATTCATTTTGAAGTCATATATTTATATAGTCTGCGTGTTCCAAGCATGATTAGCTACCTCATGCACTTGAAATAATTGTCAAGGTGATACTTGGGGGTGAACTGTAAAACTGATTACCCATGGTTCTTAATGAGCGCGAGAGGAAAGATTTTAAGGGTTCACCGGTACACCATTCTATTTACGCACCCCGAAGATAATAAAATTAATTGTTCTTAAATATCAAAGCAAAAAATTAAGAAAACAAATAGGTACGTTTCATATTGTCCATTGCATAATTTGAAATTCTCGGAGTGTGATTTTGTAGTGTGGAGGATATAGGAGAGTGTACGGGTGAGTCCTGAAAATATGGCTTCCCTCAATCGATGGTTGACGTATTTTACGGTTTTGTTATACGTAGGTAACTATGACGGTTGTTTTGTATGCGTAGTTTTGCTTGGGACACCCAGTATTTACTCGAACGGTACCAGTTGGCATAATTCAATTCAAAATTTACTTATTATTAACAGTTGAGATGACATTATTACCCTTATTTCAAAAGGATGACTTCTTAAATCGTATTTCAGGTTCACTTCTCTGAGGTTAAGGTTAGACATTAACATACTCCGTTCTGCTCTAACGTGTTCGAAGTGAACAAATATAGCTTACGAATATTAAACGGTTAAAAGTATGTGATTTACAGAAACGTATAAGACATATTTTACTTTATTATTCGCGAAGCACACAAGAAAAATGGTATTTTCGTGAAAAGTCGATATCGAATTTTCGACGGTGTTACACGTTTGTTACACGTGTTATAAGTGTTTTAAAATGCTCTAGACATTTGTGCGTGTACGAATATAGAAAATACGTTTTAGCCCAGTCGCGGAATTTGGAGTACTGAGCTGAATTTTTGTACAGATCTTTATTTTGTCATTATAAAGTTGCGTAGAAACCCCAGCTAAAAGGTCAGAGGTCACTATTTTTAGTTTTTTGAGAATTACTCGCTTACTATGCATCGTACGCCATTAAAAGTTTTTTAAAAGTTTTAGCTAATAAAATTCACTACAAGATTGATAACTTGAATTTTTTTCGTGCGATTAGCCGTTCCAGATATATAGCGCAGAGATGGGGGAGTGCGGGCTCAATTTATATAATAATGCGGCGCAAGGCGGTTATAATAATTATAAAACAATGTAGTTAATTATTAGTCCTCTTCTTCGCTCATACTCGCTACGTCTCTTTCGCTTTCTTCTTGTGACGATTCGTCTCTTTCTGTTTCATCGTCACCGTCGGCTTTTGCTGTCGTCGTAGCAACATCTTCAACTTTGCACTCTTCATCGTCGAATTATGCTTATAATTAGGATGAAGAGTTGAGGCACCCAAGGCCCTGGGATTGACCACACATTGCGGTACATTTTAACCCAACCTTCCTGCACTGCACTTTGCACCACACTTCTTTCTTGCAATCACAAGAAATTGCGTTTATCAGTTCCTTTGGTGCTGGAGTCAATGTTTTTGTTGGCTGCATGATCTTGTTCTCAAATTTCTAGCCCCATTGAACGGGTTCTAACTTTTCCTCGAGCCAAGCTTGTACCTGAAAGTGAACCGGCTTAGGTTCTAGATCTTTTTTTCTTAACCAAGTCTTTACATACCTAGTAGTAGACTCGATGGATGTGCTGCCGAGTTACTTCACTGGAAGGCGGCAGCGACGCCAGATGAACCGGTCTGTAGATTTTTGTCGATTTTATAAAAATGTGTATATCATAACATAATTAAATGAAATCGTCATAATGTTATTATTAATCCTTACCGGAAATTATCGATGCTTTTTTTCAAATTTTCTAGCATTGTACATCGCCAGGAGGAAATTGAAACCGCCTTCAAATAACTTGTCTGGGGTGCAGGCTTTGTCTTGAAACGTTCAGCCATGCGATGTGATGCAGTTTTTTTTTTCAAAAATTTAAAAGCTTGCACTTTGCCTTTGCGGAACATCGCAGATGTGGTGTCGCATCCACTAAAATCGTGCGATAAGAGAATGTGTTCCTTGCAACCAACAAACTTGTCCAAACTTTTGGAAGAATACAGCCGAGTTCCTACATTCCCTTTTCCAATTTTGGTATGCTCAGGTTATATTAGGTTATGATTTAGACTTGTTGCCATGTTGATTTTTGTATTTTGGATAAATTTATGATTGGTCGAACTACTGCGCATCGGTAAAAGTCAGTTAACCGCCTTGCGCTGCGTTATTGTATAAATTGAGCGCGCACTCCACCTTTTGTTAGCTTGTATAGTATTTTTCCTATTAAAGTAAGAAAGAAAACTAATGTTTTTCTAGCGGTTTACTAAAAAAACGATAGATTTAGCCACCTGTAGGTGTGTAGGTCTGTATAGCTGGTGAAAACGAGTAGTACCTAAGGTACCCCTATAGCTTTTAATAGAGAGTGCTATTTATTTTACATTTGGAGTTTATGCACCGCACTAAATTTTCTATTAGACAATACACAATTCGTGTTTCGCTGGAAATAACCTGAAAATTCTTAAATGATACACTGTATGTTTTTGTATATAAGTATTCTAACGGTAGAAATAAGTTAGATCGAACCACCAAGTAGCAATTCAAAATAATATACATAACCTCATTTTTCTGAACATGATTTATATATTTGTCATATGTTTAATTCAAATAAAAGTGAAAATGGTGGTAATTTTATTGGTATTTGATAGCCTAGGCCCACATTGCATTTGAACATTTATTAATCATTGAATATAACAAAACAAATGTTAATTTTGGAGAATTAAGATTTTTTAGATAACGTTTACTCATTTAAAAGCAGTTTAGCAAAATAAAAAAAAAGATTTTAGACTTGACTTTATTTTTGAAAAGGCGAAGTTTTAGCTGCTCTACAAACCTAACCCACTATACTTACAAAACACCCACGCCTGAAACGGGTTCGAACCAGAGACTTTCTTTGGGTTGAATGGTTCTGAAGATATCACAGTTCGTAAAATAACTAAAAAAGTCAAGAAAATAAAATCATCAAACTGTTTGATTATTGTGGCTAAAACACGCTGATTCTACCAAACTCAGAACTTCTAGCACGCATCTATTATTCATTGCTTTCCAGTATCTTAACCACACTTGATAAATGTATCTGTTCTACATTTTGAACTGTTTAAATAACTCTCATTATTGTAATGATTTTATTTAAAGGTATATTAACAGATACTGCGCGAATCAAAACTTAACTTCAAACTTACTTATAATAATCAATACTAAACTCACTAGCAGTATTATAGGAGGCGGAAGGCTCAATAATTGTATATAAAATAGTAGCCCACTTTTATGAAAATGTTAGTCAAATTTAATAAAAGTATCCAGTCGAAGGTGATATCTGTCCTGTACGAGTGTAACCTTTGATAATAGTGTAATGCACCAACACCCGTCACTGTTAATACTATACACGGTAGTAAATAAGAGAGCGCACAACGGTATGCTGCTGCGGAAACATTTCGTAGCCAGTGTGCGAGAGACGCCCAGTGAAGAATTGAATATAGAGGGAGTCAGATCCCGAGATCCCTCCAGCAATATACGTATGAGTAATGTGTTTTATTTTGATTTTGATAAACTGTTACAAGCATTGTTTTCTAATATATTACGCGTTCTTTTCCATTCAAAGAACATGAGGCAGATAGTATCAAGATCTGTTTATTATTATGTATTAATATCATAATCACATAATACTATAAACAAGATGAAGTAATAGGTCAAATGCAAAGAAGAAGAAGGAATCTACAGTGCAATCTTCCTAATTTGTATGTTCTTTTGTGCCTATAAATAATATCCGAATGAATAAAAAAACACCTTCACGCTCATATGCTGCAATAATAACAATATGTTTATTTTGAACTAAGACCTCAAAATTATCGGCTGAAACTGATTGCACACAAACTATTAATTGCAATATATAGACGTCAATATATCTGCAACATCAACATTATGTATGTTTTAAACTAAGACGCAAAAATGATCGTGTAGTTTAGTTGTGTAAACATGCATACAATTCTTGGATAATATGAAAGCAGACGTCAAACTGATTGCTCACAAACTACAGATATTGACACCTATATGTTTACAACAACATTATGTATATTCTAATCCGAGATGCCAAAATGATTGCTTTGTTACACTACGAGGACATGCAACGCAGCAAGACTCCGTAATGATTTTAGTGCAGTACTTTAATGTACGGGTTTCAGAATGATTGTCAAACGTACGAAAATTATGTATATAGTAAAAAAGTTAGAAACATATGGAATAGACTATTGAATTCAGAAAAATGGTGATTTATATAATTCAATAAAATGTCAGAAAATACGTCTTGTTCTAGGTGACGCCAAATTAGGATTACGCAGAGGCTATAATGATTGCATGATGTATATATATATATATATATATATATATATATATATATATATATATATATATATATATATATACATATATATATATATATATATATATATATATATATATATATATATACACTGCAGTAATACCGTTCTGGGTTCGAACGTTAATATTTTGGCACACTAACAAATAATATATTGACTTAAATTGAAGGTACAAACATGTATACAAATTTTTCATTCACGCGCTACATGCGTGTGGCCTGTTCTAGATTAAAAACGGTTGCGGTTTGCCATTCTTATTCAATAGCATCACATTTGTCAAAACCGCATAATCGTATAATCACGAGTATCTTTTAAGAAAAAAATTTTATATTTATATTATTTAGGCAGTTTGTTAATGTTATGACAAAAAAAAGTTTACTTACTTCACGTAGTGAGACTTATTCATGTTTGCCTGTTTGGGCTATTTACAAGCAAATGAAAACAATTTCTTTTTGGTAATAGGTTCACAAAGAATCGAACTACCTAATTCTCTAATTTTATTGCTATGCATTGGAAAATAAAATATTTGTTCAGGTTTCAAGTTGAGCGTGTTGAAAACGATATGATTTATAGTACCTTTTTATAAGTAAAATTCAACAGTTTTAAAACTACGCCAATTAAACACTATAATTTACAGATTTTAACAACAATATATCAATTGTGAAATAGCAAACATTTTAGGCAAATCGGCCCCACCAATTTTGTATAATAAGCCTTCGAAGTGACCAATCTTTTTACTTTAATATATTTAAACGAAACGTATGTTTTTTATAACTTGTGTTGGTCTTGGATTATTACTTGAATTAATTATGAACTTCGATTCGTTTTTTTCTATTTTTCAGCTTATAAACAATAACATGACCAGTAACATTGTGTGAAAATCCTTTTAAGCATAAAACAATAATATCCTTATCACAAGTAGTCAGTAAAGTAAATATTTATTCAACAGTGTTACTATTTATATGTACAGTATAAAATGTATGGATTTAAACTTGCTTGTGGACGTTCGAAATTTATCAGAGTTAATCATCACATCCTTTATTCAAGTAATCCCTTCATTTTTCTTAATTAAATTTTTTTTCGCACATGTTCTAAAGCGTTACATATTTTAAGCTCAAAAATGATTTTAATGTTGGATGTTTATGTCATATCTGTACATATTCGCTGCAAATCCTCTTATTCGTTTTATTTTTAAGAGCTTTTATCTTGTCGTTCAGTGGAATGTGGGTTGCGCCTGTATATTTAAAAATGGGAATAATTGATAACACCATCCCTTTTATTACATATTTAAAAGCCATTCTCTGTTCTTTCTACGTTAAATATCAGCAAACCACAATGCACTCTTTGCGTTTATTTTCTGAAGATATGACAATACAGAGATAAAACGTAAATATTTTTTCATGTAATCGCAGTAAATGTACGATATTTTTATGACAAAGATAATGTGTCATTTGATGAGGTATGTATGCTATTATTAGCAATTGTATTTGTATTTGTGTGCCTAGACCTAGACACCAACGAAAATTTCGTACATATGTATGAGCATCAACTGCTATTGTTATTAGTGTTACCTAGTCATTAAACTTTTGCCCTATTATAGGAATTCTACCCTCAGTTAGACCTTTAAAGTGTCAAATATCGTGTTGCCTCGGGATCTATTATTACTTACTATTCGATAAGAAAGACTGCAAGCACTCTAACCATTATCTACAAAAATATGGTACGTTATTTAATAATCTTTATGTTTGATTATTTTCTGACTTTTTATAGGGCTACTTAAAGATTTTATATCTACACATACAGACACACAGACATATGCAGACACACACGCACGCACGCACACATAACACACGCACGCACACAAACACAACACATCTTCTCACTCTCATCTTCACACACACAATACGCAGGCCACCCATACGTCTACACGCACCAGACGCACACGCGCAAACATTTAAATGCTTCTACACTTCTGAATTTAGAAAACATTGCAGTGGTGCTACATACCTGTGTGTATCGTTCTGTTTTGTTTCTTAAGAGTTTTTGTTACGTTTTTTATCTGCTTTGGGAAAATTTTTGATATCAGACTTCAAGAAATATGACTAGTGATTGATTCAGAGTCACTCACTTCTTCAGTAATGGAATATAATATATATATATATATATATATATATATATATATATATATATAATCTGTTTGTATTAGTTTAAGCAATACAGTTAGTTTAGAAATTAAATACACACTTAAATCATTTTGGAACACCTTGGTTGGTGGAAATGACTTGATTATATGTAATAATAGTATATTATACAACGAGCATATACAAGAGGCTATTATTCTCGAGAACGATGTTTGCGCAACGAGCCGCAGGCGAGTGGAGCAAATCGTTGGAGTGATCAACAGCCCTTATATGCGAGATGTATACTATGCTTTGTTTACGACTGCAAATGTTTATAATTAATCCAAATACTTATTTCATTTAAAATTAACATAGAGACGTTGATCTGTCAAATATGATGAAAATTTAAATGATTTTGTTTTCAGTTGTTTGATTAAATGCTAATTAAGCTAGTTATCATCAAACACACACCAGTTTTAGAGGAATTAACTATACATTATAAGGCAACTTTATTAATTATATTACTTGCTAATATTTGTTATTGCATTACAAATTTTGTTATCAGTTTTCTCTCTATGTGGAGTCATTAATGTAACCTTCCAGCCCCCATGGATTTTCAAGGTAGTAACATCACCACCCGCATCAACTGAAATCGTAGCGGAAGTTCTTTGGAACTAGGTCCAGAGTAACTGCCTGGGTTTGGTAGTTTCAAAAAATTAGCAATATCGCTACCCATTTTTATAAAGGAATTAGTGCCAATTTTTTGTTTTGTTAACCCTTCGTTTCTCATCTGGAGAAAAACTATGTCACTTTTTACTTCTCGCTTAAATATATACTCTTTACACATTTCGTAAAACTTGCTGGGTATTGTAAATTTTCGTATAATTTTTGTTTTTGTATTAGGGACTGTAACAAGTAGTGTTGTTCTTAAATCTCAAATTTCGCTAATTTTCATGTTATACAGTTCAATTGAGCGGCAAGTGCCCATTATTTCCATTATTAATGCGACCTAGAAAAGACATACCGTTAGTTCATATTGGAAATAGTTATTTATATATCTAGGGAGTAAGAGGTGTCAATTACTGAGGGCAATGAATTGCAATTTTTTTACAGTTACGGAATCTAAGGGTTTATTTGTTTATAATATATGGTTAGGGATGGGGGAGGGGAGGATGGAGAGAGCGAGAACGAGAACGAGAGCAAGAGCGATAGGGAGGGGGATGGTGGAGAGGGAGAGGGAGAGGAGGAGAGGGAGAGGGAGAGGAGAGGGAGAGGGAGAGGAGAGGAGAGGGAGAGGGAGAGGGAGAGAGAGGGAGAGGGAGAGGGAGAGGAGGGAGGGAGAGGAGAGGGAGAGGAGAGGGAGAGGAGAGGGAGAGGGAGAGGGAGAGGGAGAGGGAGAGGGAGAGGGAGGGGAGAGGGAGAGGGAGAGGGGAGAGGGAGAGGGAGAGGGAGAGGAGAGGGAGAGGAGAGGGAGAGGGAGAGGGAGAGGGAGGGAGAGGAGAGGGAGAGGGAGAGGAGAGGAGAGGGAGAGGGAGAGGGAGAGGGAGAGGGGAGGGGAGGGAGAGGGAGAGGGAGAGGGAGAGGGAGAGGGAGGAGGGAGAGGGGAGGGAGGGAGAGGGGAGGAGAGGGGAGGGAGAGGGAGAGGGAGAGGAGGGAGAGGGAGAGGAGAGGAGAGGGAGAGGGAGGGAGAGGGAGAGGGGAGAGGAGAGGGGAGAGGGAGAGGGAGAGGGAGAGGGAGAGGGAGGGAGGGAGAGGGAGAGGAGAGGGAGAGGGAGGGGAGAGGAGAGAGGGAGAGGGAGAGGGAGGGAGGGAGGGAGAGGGAGAGGGAGAGGGAGAGGGAGAGGGAGAGGGGAGAGGGAGAGGGAGAGGGAGAGGGAGAGGAGGGAGAGGGAGAGGGGAGAGGAGAGGAGGGAGAGGGGAGAGGGGAGAGGGAGAGGAGAGGGAGAGGAGAGGGAGAGGGAGAGGGAGGGAGAGGGAGAGGGAGAGGGAGAGAGGGAGAGGGAGAGGGAGGGGAGAGAGGGAGAGGGAGAGGAGAGGGGAGAGGGGAGGAGGGAGAGGGAGAGGGAGAGGGAGGGGAGAGGAGAGGAGAGGGAGAGGAGAGGGAGAGGGAGGGAGAGGGAGGGAGAGGGAGAGGAGAGGGAGAGGGAGGGAGAGGGAGGGGAGAGGAGAGAGAGGAGAGGGAGAGGGAGAGGGGAGGGAGAGGGAGGGGGGAGGGGAGGGAGGGAGAGGGAGAGGGAGAGGGGAGGGGAGAGGGAGAGGGAGAGGGAGGGAGAGGGAGAGGGAGGGAGAGGGAGAGGGAGGGAGAGGGAGAGGGAGAGGGAGAGGGAGAGGGAGAGGAGGGAGAGGGAGAGGGAGAGGGAGGAGGGAGAGGGAGAGGGAGAGGGAGAGGGAGAGGGAGAGGGAGGGAGAGGGAGAGGGAGAGGGAGAGGGAGAGGGAGAGGGAGAGGAGAGGGAGAGGAGAGGGAGAGGGAGAGGGAGAGGGAGGGAGAGGGAGAGGGAGAGGGAGGGAGGGAGAGGGAGGAGAGGGAGAGGAGAGGGAGAGGGAGAGGGAGAGGGAGAGGGAGAGGGAGAGGGAGAGGGAGAGGGGAGAGGGAGAGGAGAGGGAGAGGGAGAGGGAGAGGGAGAGGGAGAGGGAGAGGGAGAGGGAGAGGGAGAGGGAGAGGGAGAGGGAGAGGGAGAGGGAGAGGGAGAGAGGGAGAGGGAGAGGGAGGGAGAGGAGAGGGAGAGGGAGAGGGAGAGGGAGAGGGAGAGGGAGGAGGAGGGGAGAGGGAGAGGAGAGGGAGAGGGAGAGGGAGAGGGAGAGGGAGAGGGAGAGGGAGAGGGAGAGGGAGAGGGAGAGGGAGAGGGAGAGGGAGAGGGAGAGGGAGAGGGGGAGAGGGGAGAGGGAGAGGGAGAGGGAGAGGGAGAGGGAGAGGGAGAGGGAGAGGGAGAGGGAGAGGGAGAGGGAGAGGGAGAGGGAGAGGAGAGGGGAGAGGGAGAGGGAGAGGGAGAGGGAGAGGGAGAGGGAGAGGGAGAGGGAGAGGGAGAGGGAGAGGGAGAGGAGAGGGAGAGGAGAGGGAGAGGGAGAGGGAGAGGGAGAGGGAGAGGGAGAGGGAGAGGAGAGGGAGAGGGAGAGGGAGGAGGGGAGAGAGGGAGAGGAGAGGGAGGGAGAGGGAGAGAGAGAGGGAGAGGAGAGGGAGGAGAGGAGAGGGAGAGGGAGAGGGAGAGGGAGAGGGAGGAGAGGGAGAGGGAGAGGGAGAGGAGAGGGAGAGGGAGAGGGAGAGGGAGAGGGTGAGGGAGAGGAGAGGGGAGAGAGGAGAGGGAGCGATCTATGTCGGTGTCATACCGATTACTTAATTGCTCCACATTTCTGATATTCTGGATTGTAACCAACAATTTCAATATTTTTTAACATTCGATAATTTTAATTCAATAGTTGACAGCGTGATAACTTTTGACGTCGCCAGAGCTTTACACACTTTCTTTGAAGCACTAAGTACATACTTCAATTAAGCACAACAACTTATAAAATCAACTCCTGGTTTCTTTCAAACGTGTTATAAAATGGCTCAGCAGTATTGTTTCCCCTGAATGATACCGGTCCATCGAGAAACTACTCAAAAAATGCAATGTGTGGCTTGAGAAACCCATAAAAGTACGAGACAGCGAAGCGCGGTAACAACCCTCGTTCTGCAACGTCACATGTTTTATAAGCTCGCGGATGGTTTAAATCACTCCATTTCGCGCTGCCAACCGGGTGCGAGTTGCACACGTCCGACTCGATTTAAAGGTCGTCGCTTAATCCAGTTTCACCATCTTTTATTTCAACCTCCCTAGCCACTTCTTCTTTTAGAAATTTATTCAAACGGTAACAAAGAGAACAATTTCCGTGCGTCCGCAGTAAAAAAATATTAGTCTGCAATTATCTTCTCGTAACCTGCGAAAACTAATTTACATGTAACAAAATATTTTCGTTTATCTGAACTTATGTTCAAAAATGAAACTTAAATAACTCGTTAAAAGATATTTCCATAACTTGTAATCTTTATCTGTAAAAAAATTGTATTGCGTTGTGACATTAAATTTTCCTTGACATTACAACCTATACAGTGCGCAACTTGGTATAAATAGCACCATATGTTTTTTCATCATATTTGGATGGGCGGTAAAATTCTAAAAATGACGATGTGTAAAAGTATTGCACTGGACTTGATAATTTCCAGAAAAAGTGGTATCAAAATTCAAAGATTTAAGGCTCAAAATTGTGCTATTCTTGCAACAGAATTACTATTATTACAGCAAAACACATCGATGAAGCACCAGACCATACCTATCTAAAAACAAAGGTATTCTTAACGTAATTTTTAGCTTAGTACTTTCCAATTTAACCAAATTATTTTTAAGGTAACCTTAATTATGGAGATAATGGGAGCTTGTCGATCTAATTAACTATATTCTATGAAAACTGGAGATATAGAAGATTACAATGGAGCTCTTATAGTAAAAATACCTTTCACAAAAACAAAGCTTCCTAGGTCATTTACTGTATCTGGTAAATGTAAAAAGTATATAAATTTTTGCCCATCTCATGCTAAATGCTCATATAGAATTATCAGAATGGCAAATGTACTATTCCATCAGTGTGTATTACAAAGTAGCTTCTGTAGGAAAGCAAATTGATACGTTTTTAAAATTAAAAAATCCAGAATTATACAGAGGGGATTCGTTATGAGGATCTGCGGCTCATGTTGCAATTTCATCTGCGTGGGTAATAGCCGCCAGTATACTCTTGTTGAATAATATACTATTATACTACGAGTTGTACTTTGTAAGGCTATTCCATGCATGGAGTACGCAATAAACGAAAACAATTTCATGCTAGTGCATTAATTTAACAAAAGAAAATATAAACCGTATAAATCAATGAATTAATATGTTGACGTAATGGTGACTCCGGTTTGTCAGGTAGAAAATACCGTTTTGCACCCGGTGGGTATGCTGATACTATGGCTTTCTGCCATAAGCCCATGTTACATTTCAATTAACTGTATGCATGGAATAGTCAGAATAATAGTAACAGAATTGGTTCTAACCTTTGACATGTAGAAACCAAATCTTTCATTAACCCTAGATAAATAATCAAACATACAGGTTATCAAGTAACGAATCATGCATGGTTAGTACAAAAGACTCATCGGGTTTGACGAAGCTATATTTCAGTTAATATTATAGATAGAATAGTAAATGACATGTCTATAGATTGAGAAAATACTCAAGTTTTAGCAAATTACAAGTGTTCAATGTGGGCTCCTCGAGTCACATGACATGTCGCAACGTAATCCAGTTCAGCCTAAACATGCTGCAATGTGTCTCAGTGGATACTGTTAACCGCATAAGTAATACGTTCACCCAGTGTTGTAGGTAGTGTTGGTACGAAAACCTTGTGTTTAAATACCCCCACAAATAAAAATCTCACGGTGTAACTTCAGGCGAATTGGGAGGCTACGCAAAAAATTCCAAATCTCCTTCAGCACAACGACCTATCCAACGGTGAGGGAGTTCCTCGTTTAGGTACGCACGGACCTCATTATGTCAGTGAGGGGGAGCTCCATCTTGTTGGTATATAAAGCTCTTAGAATCATCCGTCGGTTGCGGAAATAACCACAATTGTAACATTTTGAGGTACGACCTACCGGCCACGGTTTTTTCATGAAAGAAAAACGGTCCATACACTTTTGTGCTGGATACGGCACAAAAAACATTAGATTTTTCAGAATCCCTTTCATGTTAGATAATGTCATGAGTTTTCCGTGCCCCATACCTGAATGTTGTAACGGTTCATCTTGCCACTTAAGTGAAACGTCGCTTCGTCACTGAGCACCAGACGGTTGGCAAATTCGCCATCCTCTATTGATTCCTGAATGTTAGTACAAAACTCGGTTCGCTTGGCGTAGTCGTCTGGTCGTAAACGTTGTACCATCTGTATATAATACGGTTTGAATCGTAATTGCTTCCGCAAAATTTTCCATACGGTTTTCTGCGGAATACCAAGTTCACGATCTGATCTACTTTACTATTGGAATGTTGTGCCTAACCCACAAAACATTGCTTAAACGCATCCACTGTTGCGCCACGCACTCGTGGTCTTCCAGTGCTTTTCTGTTTATCATCTACACCTGTGGTCTTGAATTGTCGATGCCATAGCAGAACGCTCTGGTATCCTCGAGGATCATTTGGTATTCCCGTGGGAATGCACGTTGCACTGTAATAGTCGATAAACATCGCGCGTACTCTAACACATAAAACTCTTTCTGTTGCATAGTCGCCATTTGGACAACTGCTGACCTGACTTGGGCTTGCGCATGACAAGCACATCCAGTGGCGCGCGTTTTAAACTTGGAGGTTGTCGCTGTCTCTAGACATGTCATTTAATATTTTATCTGTCATACTTTCCGAGTTATAGCTTTGTCAAACTCGATGATCCTTTTGTACAAACAACGCATTTTAGCAGATAATGGTTAGATTGTGTGCCTGACACCCCAGCGGTGCGGGTTCAAACCAGTTCGAAGTAATCATTTTTTCTAGACCGGAAAAAAACCAAAGTACTCCTTCTTCTCGGATAGAAAGTAATAATCGGTCCCGAGGCAATACGATGTTTGACATGTTAAAGATCTGTCATTAAAGGTGGAATTCCTTTATTAGGGCAAGGTTATAGTTACAAAAATACAAATACAAATACTATTAATAACGTACTTATCAAATTTCTCACATTATTTCTGCCTTTATAAAAATATCGTGCAGTTACTGTGATTATATAAAAAAATATCCACGTTTTATCTCTGTATTATCATATTTTTAGAATTTACCGCAAATGGTGCATTGTATTTTACAGGTACTTCATGTAGAAAAATGAAAGAGAGAATGGCGTTAATGTGTATTAAAAGGGATTGCATTATCAGTTATTTCAGTATTTAAAGATACCACAACTGACCCACATTCTACTGAACGACATGATAAAAGCTCTCAAAACAAAACGAACAGGAGGACTTGTAGCAAATATGTCCAGATATGACATAAACGTCCAATATTAAAATTCTGCGTAACATATGTTTAGAGCTTGTGCGAAAAACATTTGAACTTAGGAAAAATGAAGAAGATTGCGTGAATAAAAGATTTAGTGGGTAAGTTTTGAAAGTCTACAAACATGTTCAATTCTTAAATTTTGTATTGTATATCAGCAAATAGTAACGTTGGTGAACAAACATTAACTTTACAGATTATTTGTGATACGGGTGTTATGAATTTCAAGCTTAAACACACAATGTTACTAGTCACGTTATTATTTATAAATTGAAAAATACCAAAAACGAATTGAAGCTTATGATTAATTCAAGTACTAATCCAGAATTTAAGAAAGTTGTAAATGATACATCTTGTTGCAACATATCGTTTATGTCAGACGTAAAAAATAATACATTATTCGATAACCCTTGCTTCCATTATGCAAATTGAACGTTTGGTTCCATTTATTGTTTTATAAAGTGAAGGTTTGTATGGATAAAGGAAGTATATTTCATCCCACTCTAAACCATCAGCGTTTTCCGAGATTTCTATCTACTCGTACAATACTTTTAATTTCTTATCCACGTCGTCATTAGCATTGTTATGTAAGAAAATTCATGTCGATTTTTCAACAGATTTACACGTTTGCGTGTGTGTGTGTATGTGTGATTGTGCATGTGTGTGTGCGTGTGCTTATGTGTGTGCGTGTGAGTCTGCGTGTACGTGTGCGTGTGCGTGGGTTTGTGCATGTGCGTGTGCGTGTGCGGGAGAGTGTGCATGTGCGTATGCGTGTGCGAGTGCGTATGTGTGTGCGCGTGCGTGTGTTTGTGCGTGTGAGTGTGCGTGTGCGTGTGCGTGTGCATGTGCGTGTGCGTGTGCGTGTGTGTGCGTGTGCGTGTGCGTGTGCGTGTGCGTGTGCGTGTGCGTGTGCATGTGTGTGTGCGTGTGCGTGTGCGTGTGCGTGTGCGTGTGCGTGTGCGTGTGCGTGTGCGTGAGCGTGTGTGTGCGTGTGCTGTGCGTGTGCGTGTGCGTGCGTGTGCGTGTGCGTGTGCGTGTGCGTGTGCATGTGCGTGTTCGTCTGCCGGCACGTGCGCGTGCGTGTGCGTGTTCGTGTGCGTGTGCGTGTGCGTGTGCGTGTGCGTGTGCGTGTGCGTGTGCGTGTGCGTGTGGGTGCGCGTGTGCGTGTGGGTGTGTGTATGCATGTGCGTGTGCGTGTGCCTTTTTTTTAATTTCTTTCATCAACGTTCTAAAAAAACACCAAATATAACTTGATTAAAGTGATGCTTTAATATAAATTTGTTATATGCACAAAAGTATGGTCGTAGCAAATGTAAAAGGTGTGCCGTAACAGTAAATAGTTATTTAGCCGGAAGCTCAGTCGGTCGGCTAGGCACTTGGATCCGTGGGCATGTAGCTGGCGTAGGTAAACAGAAAGTTTTAAAAGCGCACCACTTGATTTATTTTTATATTGCCCTTATACCAAGAAAAGCGCTACGACACAGGAAGAGGTACGATACAGTTAAAATAATGTTGGACACAGTGCAACAGGGGAATGGGTCCAGCCAAGAAGTTAGTCTTAAACTCAGTTTGATTTGAACATAAATTCATACCCCAAATCGGTGCTTTAGTTAAAGCTATCTACGATATAATCAATACCACAATCTTGGCACAGACCCAATAATATGGATAGATAAGTGCAACAATTTATAAATAATAATAAATACTAACACAAACGTTATCGTTATACGGTTTGTGAACAAAATTTTTAAAATCCTTTTTCGGAAATATCTATTTAACCAAACGCTGTAATAGTAACACACTTACCTTTCTGGATACCGTTATACCTGTAATATAACCCAAAAAAGTAATAAATACTATACAATACTCAAATCCCAAGAATATCATGCATTGTCCGACATCCAGCGATGGTCCTAGAAATCAAAGACACAGTAGATAATCCAAATCAAATAAGCAATAAACTGTAGTTATAGGAAGAGCTCTTCTTAAAACTGGCATATGAGTTTTAATTCGAACGAATAGTAATTTTATACCCGATTTAAATAACCAAAATATTTTAGCCAGATGCTTTCCATTGTGTTTTCTTAAGCACACAAATCAATTTAAATTTAATTAACAACAGTTTCTAGAAAAAAGAAGCATAAATTTTCCACACAGCTAACAGAAAGGTTAGTTTGCTACTATTTCTATAAGCATATATCAAAAGGGTAAGTTAGAACTCTTACAATTACAAAAAAAAGGTGTTAAGTAAATATGTACAACCCAGTGGCTGAGAGCCGAAATAGTTATAAGAAAAAATAAAGATTTAATAGCTTCTTTATTGTGATAGCGTTTGTTGACACGTCTAGTTATAGCGTAGATAATTATACTACTTATCTAACACATATAAATCGGTTACAGTAGTATCTTGTCTAGACGAAGGACGATAATAACAAATAGAAAGGAAAACCTAAAGAAACCACTGTTTTAGGTACGAGTTGAGTGTGAAGTATATCGAATGTACTTAGTTAAATATTCCATGGCAAAAGTGTACTAATGTTAAGGAAGTTTTTACTCACTTCCTACTAAGACGTGAACCTTTTGTTAAGATACTTTATATCTGTAGAAACGAAAACTTAATTACTTAGTAAAGTTTTTTTTTCTAATTGCGGAGATTTTAAAAAACCAGCACTATGCTTTTATTAAACAAATTTTATAAAAATGACGTCGAGAAATTCTCCAACATACCTAGTTTCTAACAACGCAATTTTTGCTTCACAAAATGGCGTTCTTTTTCTGAAAAACTCGACCAAAAAGAAGTCACCAGATAATTTTAACCAATCCGAAATTTCCAAAATTGTCATATTTTTAAATTTATTTAAAATTGAAAAGTCACGCACCATGTTGCCAAATTTCTTATAATTGAAGCCAACGTGTGTTTCCTACACAACAGGCATAAAAATTATCAACCTCGTTCTAAAACCCAAAGTTATGTTTAACACGTTACAAATTGTGCTGCACATGTTTTAACATTAGAGTGGTAATATATTGACTTTGAGGGAGTGAACTAGTAAGAACCTTAAGTGCATGATATTTATAGTATTAAGATTGCCTTAATTCATATTAACGAAAATAAGATTTTGATGCTTTTTATTACGTGAAATTACTCTAACATTCCTAAACAGAAAGTTATACTTAGCTTATCAATCTTTATTATTTTTGAATTGTATAACAAGGTAAAGAAAGAAATAAACTATAGTATGTACATTTCAAATAAGCAAGAATATGAATAATTAAAAATGATTCATCTCTCTTTAGTATATACTCTCTGCAAAGGCAACGTGGGCTCAAGCTGGGCACATTAGATTTTTGATTACACTAAAACATTTACTCCTTTGAAGCTCTTTTTGAAGTATATTTTCAGTGTCACTACGCATTGCTAATAAAATAAATTTGAAATAAGAATCATTTAAATGTAATAATTTAACGCGAAATGTTCACATTTCAAATTTAAAAAGTGTAAAGGAAGATGTTTCAGTCTAAGTGTCCATAGCAGAGATCTCTGTCTTATACATCCCAATAAACATTTTACTTTATTTGAATAACTGTAGTAGTTTTTCTTGTTTTAATGGATAAATATACTTTACTCGTACTTACCGGAATTAATAATCATAAAATAAGAAAAATATAGTTATAGTATAAATCTGTGACATTGCATTACATTAGCTTACATAACCTTCACGCCATTCCCTTTCGGGGCAGGCAAAACACAATCCCTGTCTCTTATTTATTTTTCTTTCACAATATTTCTCCATGCTTTCCCATCTATGCATTCCTCTCTAGCTTCCGCAAGATTGATACATTGTCTCTGACAGGCCCTTTGGTTTTTAAAACTTCTTACCTTTATTTGTTTATCATACATTCTACTGCAATCAGACAAGCTTTATGCGGCCTACCAGGTGTCGCCTTACCTCTAACATCACCCACATATGTTTGCTTCGTTAATCTTGCGTTGTTCATTCCCTCAATGAGCCCAAAACAACTTAGTGTACTACTTTCATACCTATCTATCTATCATCTCTTTTCCTCGCCATACTTCTTCATTATACACTCATTCAACATCTTATCCCTTCTCGTTTTACCACATGCGCTTCTCAGGTATCTCATACCACCGACATTTATTTTTCCTTCGTGCTTTTTTTGACATACTCATGTCTCACTTCCATACAGTACTGACGAGACAAACACGCCATTATAGATTGCTCATTTTGAGGATAGGCTAATGCTTTCCTTTCTCATTATCGTCCACATACTTCCAATCACTTTCCTTCCAGCATTGACCCGCCGTCCAATTTCGCCATCTATTATACCATCTGCAATGAAATAGAATATGAGGATGGTACAAGAAATTTATATTAATGCGTTAAAAAAAATTTGATAAAGAATATTTATTATGTATATGAAGCACAACAGCGTTGTGGCCTAGGCGGCTCATAAATTATTTCCTTAAATTTCAGCAGCCGCTGAAGCGTTTCTGTGGGCTTCGAAGTAGGTTTCTTACATGTCAATTTCTTTTCATTTGTATAATTAAGAGCCATGTCTAATGGTTGGGAATTTGAAAATTATAATTTAATGGAAATTAAATTATAAGACACCAAATGTAGGAAAACCGAAAATAATATTATTTGATCATGGTATCCAATTTACTAGTAGCAAGTGGAAAGAGAAAATGAACATCATCGACATTCGTCATTGCCTTTATACCTTAAACAAGCATAAGATTGGCTATACTGGGTTATGTGTGAACGCACCGCATTTACACCTTATAAAGGAGATTAAAATTGTCTAAGTTACATAATGAAGTAAATAGAGATTGAATAATCTATTGAAATTGGGGTAAATCTGTAAATAATTGAACATTTTTTATGCGTTCGTAAGATTTACAGCAGCTTGTGCTGGTTAACTGATCAGAATTTTCAATATAATTAGCGTTACTCCAAAATAATTAACTACGAAACGTTATATAATGACTAGAAAAAACTATTAACAACTTATTTAACTTATATAGATTTAACAGAAAAGGTTCTAACTGACCTACAAACCGGATTATAATCCTCACATTTATTAAACTATGTGCAAGAAATGCTAAAGTTGGGATTACACGTAATACATAAAAATCATGTAATATCCATAAAATCATTTCTTGAACCTGAAGCTTAGGGGTGCATTTACTTATATACCACACCAAAATAAAGGGATTGTTAAATGTTTATAGAACGTGACTCGAATAACGCATTAGGATGTGAACAACTTCTTTGGCAGAATTGAGTATTGTTTGAAAAATACATATTAAATGTTTTCGTAACATGATCTTTATTTGAAACAAAAATATAGTTTCTAGTTACTGTTCTTATTCGTGACATTTTCAATACCGTACATAATGACATTAGATAATTCCTCGTGCCATAGTACGTTTCTAAAGATGGATTAAAGGCCTTTATTTAGTATCCTACAGAATGATACATTAAACCGCTTTAAACACGAATTTGTATCGCATTGGGAATGATCCTGTTAACCTTTCCAAGAGCGCCATTTTATTGATTGAGTTATGGTTCATGGGATTGTTTATTATTGCTGCGATACTGAATCCAAAAAATGTTATTTACAGCTATAAGTAATTATATGCAATAATATTGAAATCACATCTAGGAAGTTAACAGAGAAAAGTTTTATTATTATAACAGCAACATTATTACCGCACTAGAAAACATAATTAAAGGGTTTTAAACGCTTTAATTGACAATGGATATTTAAAGATACGTTCAACAACAATTCCAAATCACGTTTCCCAGGCATAAGTTGTTACTATCTCAGGCAATATATCTTCTAGTACACACTGTTTCAAGTGTATGAAGGTGCCGCCATCTCTCAAACAGCCAGTGAACTGTTGTCATTTCATCGACTGTCACCGATTTAACGGTCCAGAGTGTGCTCTTCCTTCGTCGAGTTTTCTTGTGCTACCTGTTGGTAGCTTTGTTATTCAGGAAAAAAGCGTTGCTAGCGCAAAAAGTAAGTACTTAGAACATTTGTATACGTTGACTGTGCCCAAACTTCCATTACCTTTTCACTACTCAGAGTTAGATTATTATGTATCTTAAAGGATACAATGCCAAACTTCTAGGGTGACAACATTTCAAGGTTATCTACCTTAAAAGACACATTGCCAAACGTCTAGACGAGAACATTCTAAGGCTATTTCCTTTTTTTGTCTAGAAAATGAAGAGGAACTTGTCTCTGTACGCAAAACGTACATTGTCAATTATTTCAATGTTACCTCCTGTCGGTTCTTACAAGTCCAGTGAGTCTGATGAATATGATTTGATAACTCCCAGATCTGATTCAATTACATCCAATGATCATCCTAACTTGTACAATACTTGCCCCTCAGGTCAGGACAATGCTTCCTTGTCTTTTTTGGAACTTGGTATGTAATGTGATGAAATAGATATAGATACGTCCCGTAGATCACAACGGCTTGTGGTAGCATCCAGCCCAGTTGAACAAGCCTTAGCATTGGGCAATGAAAAGTCATCCACATGGACAAAAAATGTAATCGAACGTAAACAAATGGGTTTTGATTTTCGTTCTGAAGATTTTGAGCACCCTCTTCATGTACCTGATAATGTTTTCCATGATATTCCCACTGAAGCGGAATCACCTCTATCCTACTTCCAGCATTTTTTCAACGGTAACTTTATACTGCACTTTGCTGATAATACTAATTTACATTCTTCGCAGATGACATGCACATCAGTACCTGAAAAAGCCTCCAAGAGATGAGATTCTTCATAGGCATCGAATTACTAATGGACGTTATCAACATGCCGTCATGTTGCGATTTATGGTCCCAATTGTTTGGATACGAACAAATAGCAACTTTTTTCCATAGATGAAATGATGGTGCCATATAAGGACTCACGAGCAGGGAGTCAGACAGTATTTACGGAACAAACCAGAGAAATGGGGATTCAAGTTCTTCGTCCGTTGTGGGATTAGTGGTATTGTTTACTACTTTATTGCCTATGGTGGCGAAAATACATTTTTTTTGCATGATTTCTGAGAGCTGGAGCAAACATACATTGGAATAGGCGAAAAAGCTGTTGTTGCATTATCCAATTCAATTCATAACAAATCAATGAATGTAGTTTACTTCGATAACTGGTTTACTTCGTTGGAACTATTAGTTTACCTAAGAGGGGAGCTTGGCATTCTTAGTCTTTGAACAAATCAAAACAATAGGCTTCGTGGATATAATCTGATTTCTGACAAAGCGCTTCCCAAAAGGGGACGCGGTAGTACTGAAAGAGTTTGCGACAACGACTGAAAAGTCGACGTAACTAAATGGGCTGATAACAAATGTGTTCAGCTGGTGTCTTCTTTTTCACCTACCACACATGAATGCCACACAAAACGATTTTATAAGCAGTTAAAGAATAAGGTGGACATTCGATATCCGCAAATGGTTTTAGACTATAACCAACACATGGGGGTGTGGATTTAGAAGATATGTAGATTGTTTTGTATCGCATTGGTCTAAAAATCCATCGGTGGTACTTGAAAGTGTCAATTCAGGATAGTTGTTATACAAATGACACTGCTAATCCAAAAGCATTGCCCCTAAAAATGTTCCGGTACGAAATCGTTAGAGCCCTCATTACTCATTACAGTGGTTAAACCTAAACCCGGTAGATCCGTTACTATTCGATCTCCATCAATGAGAATCAGAAATCCTGTTACTCCCAGACCCACCCATGAGACAGGGATGGATAATGTGGTCCATTTTACTGTAACAGTTGTAAACGGAAATGCAGGCTGTCTACCAAAGGCCAAACCATATATTGTTGCATGAAATGTAACCTTCTATTATGCATTTTACCGGACAGAAATTGTTTTCATACCATGAAACTAATATAGTAGGTGTACGCTGAAGTCTTACACGATAAATATTATTCCCAAAGTTGCGACAAAGAATAAACCTATTCGTCCATTTGTTTTTAGTTAGTTATTATTGGCTCAGTTATTAAGTTTTCGTGATTTCCATAACATTTTAGTTCAAAAATATTATGAAAAATACGAGCAACAAATTTTGTTTCAGGGTAATAAAGTAGCCCCAAATTAGAACAAAATTATAACATATCAATCGGATGGTCAGTTTAGGGTATCAAAATAGCACTTAATTAGCACCAAATTATGACACATAAATAATTTCGTTACAATTGATAGCTAAGTACTTAATTTTTTGTTAACGATAGGCACACTAAATTTTTTTGTGGTAAGAAATTAGCTACAAATTGCACCAAATTACGGTATAAGTTTCAAACGATTATGCTGCAATGGATTTGTTTAGGTGTGTAATTTCCTTGGGATTCATTTAAGATCGATTATATAGATTGCAGCAATTGGTCTTTAGAAATAAACCTCTCATACTTTATGTTGTAGGTAGCGGACCGCGAAAATGTTATTATTGTAATAAACGTTTGTCAAATCACCATTGTTACCGCGATAGAAAAGATAATTAGTGGATTTTTAATATCCTTATAATACGTCGTAATTTGTTAATGTTTTCGGAATACTTTTTTTTGTGTATTTTATGTAAGAAATATGGGAATTTGTGTAATTGATATTTAGGTAAAGGTTTAACAGAAAAAGGAAACATATATTAGGGTAGAGGAACAGGTGTTCTGCCAAAACTGGCTTGACGCCTTATGCGCACATACTTGATATAAAAATGACACGAGTTAGTAATTAATTACGTCGGTACACACTGCAATCAAAGACGTCTTTGTTTGGTCCGTTGAAACTTGAGACCTAAATGTAGCGCTTGTTACGGAAAATGCATATTCTTAAAATTAAGATGTCGTCCAATAATTAATATAAAATTGTTCCAACATAATAATTTTTTGTTTTTTTATTACTTTTGATTGCAGTAGTAAATGTAGTTAGTTTGAAATCGGGGGAAAAGGGCAGTTAGAGAGCCGATCGAGCCAGATCGGTGTGGTTAATTAAATACCTTCATAGTAAACAGTTTGTCTTTAAAATATTTCTTGAGTGTACATTTTGTTTTGAATTAGCCAACGCTAATTTGTATTGTCTTTCAGGTGTTAGTTTTAATGTGTTTTCCAAACATTAATCTTTAAATAAGTCACCTTTTTGGAAGTTAAACCGCGTGTGTTAACGATTTGTGTCTGTGCTCAATTAAAGGAATATTCCAGTGTATGTAGGTATTTTGATATAAATTAAGACTGACAGCAAATAATTCTACAAGCCCATATAACGTATTAAAAATCGAGCATTGCCTTGCAAAGGTATTTCATGCGCACGCTGACTTGTTAAGCTGAAATTTGCTAAAATAAAAAAGAGTACAGGGATCCGTCACACTTGTATTTGTGTGAATTAGCATTTTTTGTTGTTTATATTTATATTTGTGTAGAGGTGGGCGTGCGCGAACGGATACAGGATACTGCTCGGTTATTAACTGTAATGTGCAGTTGCCGAGTGTGTACATACTCCCGGGTCCAGATGACCATTAAATACCTTGAATTTTATTTTTATTGTTTTTATTGTTGTATAGATCAATGTGTAACTTGAGAATGTGGCCCTTTATTTTTCTAACGCACTCAAACTTATATATCCGTCACGATGTTATGATCTATTTATAACTTACCTTTGTAAGGCTTTGTTTTAATGAGCTTTTTTTGGTGTCAGTTTGTTATGTAGAATTGTTTGCCTGCGAACTAATTTCGCTTTATATGTAATTTATTGTAATTTTACGTATTATTTTACGCTTTAGTAGTCACTAAACAATTGTGTACATGTGAATTCCTTGGCTATTTTCTTTTGTCCTTGCCTTTAACTTATTATCGCCTGTGTAATTTTACTGTTGTTGTATTTTATATGTACCGTAATTTCCTTATTGTTTTATGTGCTTATTTACTTAAAGAAGATTGGTTTTAAATGGCCATGTGTTTGGTATTACGATTTTTATTCTGATTATTTATGGTACAATTGTGGGTGTGACTACACGTTTTTTTTATTGTGTTTATGTGTAACTTAACTGGTTTTTATTTATTTTTCTCTTAATGTTGTAATTTTGCACGCACTTTAACCTCATTTAATGGTGCTTTGTTATATATTTAACCCTTTCATTGTTTTTTTGTATCATTTGATTTATTAATGTACTTGTGCAATTACTTATTTATGAATAAAGTTGGTTTTATTGGTGGTTTTTTCCTACAATAGTACATTAACGGGCTAAATCACCATTGCGAAAAACTTGTTAATTTCAATTTGAGTAGTTTCATTGTTTTCCTCCCCACAGGATGCAACACTTACCTCATCCAACCTATCTAATTTATATAGCACAACGGACCTACCACTAGACGGCCAATTCGTTTGATCAGATTTGAGGTTTGCGAGTAATTAAATATCAGACTTGTAAAGAAATTCTAATGTTGTAATTATTGCCAGGAAGGTCAAAGTAAGGCACGCAATTAATTTGAGTAATAGTAACGTTATTGTTTTGTTCTTGAATTTGCGTTATTGCAAATAAGTTCAAATTACACTTTTCAAGATAGGGTATCTAGGGGAAGCTACAATGTTATGGATGAAATGGCAGAATAATACGGCTAGAAAGTTCTACGGTTTCCTGCATACCATATTTAACCCTATTGAATTGGTTTACTTAAGTTTATTAGAATACGCATATTTTAGGGGCGGCAGATCAGCAAATTTTATTAAAATATCTATACGTGGCGTTTATGATAAATAAGCCATTTTTGTTTGATTGTTGGTTATTTTAAATGAACACTAATGTAATGGTTATGTTAAACCGCTAACTTACATGGTTTACTTCCTGTTCTGACAAATTTAAGATACTCTTAATTGGTTCAATAAAAGTATCAGCGAGATTAGTATATAGAAATAAACTTCTGAGAGCGCCTTTTCTCATTGCAGCTAAGACTATTAAAGCTTTCACATTGCTGAACAGAGAAAAAAGGTTTGCATAAACTGAGCTTATAATATCGTGGTATATTGTCATTTAAGAAAATTGAATTAATTTTGTTTGTTTCCCATAAAAATAACAAATGTCGGTTTATAATACGCAACAAAAACTGATTAGGTTTTATTTAAAAGACTTCTTGACAAGAACCACAATTAACGAAAATATATTACAATTTATAACAAAAATAATACTCTTCAAGTTTCTGGAGTGTAGAATATAATTTAAGTGTTGTGCTTAATGTGTTGCAAAATTCTTTTAGAAATTAAGATTAAATTTTGTAAGGCACTGATATTAAAAGCCTGTAGAAAGCAATTCAGAAAAGTATAACAAAAGGTAATTAATTTAATATATCACCCTCTTTTATACCTTACTCAATTAACAAGAATACCTATTTTCGCTTTACGTTCACTAAATATAAGGATTAGAACAGTGCTGTTTAGCGTAAGTCGGATAAGATTACTTCCTTGAACATTTACAAAGATTGAACATTACATTTTCTTTAATAAGGGAGATTATAACTATTAAGTAGCGAAATTTATTGTGAGTTTTCTTTCAGAATTACTGATAATCTGCTTATCACTAAATTTAGTTATTTATGACATTTGTTTAGTTTTCTTATTAAATCTTATTGATCATGTTGCTAGGTTAAGATGGAGTTGTTGCCCAAAAAAAAAGATGAAGTTGGTTAATCTTGATGTAATTGATTCAATTTTATAATTATTTTTAAAATTGAATTTTGAATAATATGGTTCCTCGAATTATATATTAAACATCAAAATATTAGTCCAATCCAGCCACGGATGGTTTAGTAGACTATGAATATTATTTAAATCCACAGTTATTAGACATTGTTCCAAATAAAATTTTCAAGTGTTATATTACTTAAAATGGCTGATAAAAGCCTCTGTTAGATGCCATATTTAAAACGTATTGCTATTCTATTAATGACAATAGTAATTTGACGCAATTCGTCTATCAAAATTTGAGAAACTGTGGGATGAGTTTAAGCTAATGCAAAATAAAATACAAGACTTAGATGATTCACATTATTAAAGAGATGAACGCGATTTTTTTGAAAATCTATACATTGAGCTTATGCCAACTGTCGAGAATTCATCGAAAAACATAATAAGAACACTAATTTGAAAAATAATATTAGTAATTCAACCTCCTTTGAGGACAATTCACAATTAAAGCTATACAATTACCACGCTTAAGTTTACCGCAATTTTCTGGTCAATACCAGAAATGAATGTCTTTTTTTGAAACGTTTAGTTCATTAATTCATAATGATAGCAAACCCGATAATTTTCAGAAACTACGTTATCTCAAATCTTGCTTAAAAGGCGAACCGGCTTCTTTAATACAAGAATTGGGAATGTCAGAATCTAATTATTTAATAGCAATTGATTTACTTCAACAACGGTATGAGAATAACCGTCTCATCAAAAATCACGTACATGCTCGATGTAATTCGTCTGAATCTCTAAGAAATATCTTAAATATGTGCAAACTTAAATCAACCTATAGAGTATTGGATTTGTTATTAATAGAAAATGTAACAAACAAATTACATTTCAGAGCCAACCCATTTTCTTATCAAAACATGTCAATTATTAGAAACTTTAGAACAAGGAAAAGTTAATCAATTTTGCCTCAAGGAAGCATCCTGGATCCCATTTTATTTAGTATATTTAACGCTGATGTGACTTTCATCATATCCCACGATGTCTACCTTCACCTTTACGCAGACGACGCTCAGATATATGCCTCATCTTGCCCTTGCGGCGTTAATACTGGAGCATCCCCCAGGTACCCTATCTTGAAAAGTGTAATTTGAACTTATTCGCAATAATGCAAATTCAACAACTAAACAGTCGCTAAGTAATTTATCTTGACTTTAGTGACAATAATGTTACTATTACCCAAATTAATCGCTTGTCTTACATTGATTTTCCTGACAATAATTAATACATTAAAATTTACTTACAAGTCTGATATTTAATTACTCGCAAACCTCAAATCTGATCAAACGAATTGGCCGTCTAGTGGTAGGCATGTTGTGCTATTTGAATTAGGTAGGCTGGATAAGATAAGTGTTGCATCATGTGGAGCAGGTAAAAAATGAAACTACTCAAATTAGAATTAACGAGCTTTGCGCAATGATGGTTCAACCCGTTAATGTCCTATTGTGGGAAAAAACCACCAATAAAACGCAGTTTATTAATGAATAAGTAATTGCACAAGTACAATAATAAATCAAATAACAAAAAAAAAAAACAATGAAAGGGTTAAATATGTAATAAAACACCATTAAATCAGGTTAAAGTGTGTACAAAATTATAAAGTTAAGAGAAACATAAATAAAAGAGTAGTTTAGTTACACATAAACACAGAAAAACCCTGTAGTCACACTTACAATTGAGACATAAATAATCAGAACAAAAATCGTAATACCCAACATGCGGCCTTTTAAAACCAATCATGCCGGTCTTTAAGTAAATAAGCACATAAAACTATAAGGCAAATTACGATACATATAAGATACAACAGTAAAATTGAACAGGTGATAATAAGGTAAAGGCAAGGACAAAAGAAAATAGACAAGGAATTTACACGTACACAATGGTTTAATGACTACGAAAGCACAAAATAGATCCTAAAATTACAACAAATTACTTATAAAGAGAAATTGGTTCTCAGGGAAATACTTGTACTTGAACAAACTGACAAAAAAAACTCACTAAAACAAAGCCTTACAAGGGTCAGTTGTCAATAGATCATAACATCGTGACTGATATATAAGGTTGAGTGCGTTAGAAAAATACAGCGCCCCTTTCTCAGGTTACACAGTCATCTATACAACAATAAAATCAATAAAAATAAAATTCGAGGTGTTTAATGGTCATCTGGGCCTGGGAGTATGTACACACACGGCAACTACACATTACAATTAATAACCGAACAGTATCCTGTACTCGTTCGCCTACGCCCACCTCTACACAAATATAAATATGAACAACAAACAACAACGCTAATTCACACAAATACAAGAGTAAAGGAGCCCTTTCCTGTTTTTATTTTAGCAGATTTCAGCTTAATGAGCCGCGTGGAATGAGATACCTTTAGCAAGGCAATGCTCGATTTGTAATACGTTGTATGGCTTAAGTATTTGCTGCAAGCCTTAATCTATTATATGTGTATATATATATATATATATATATATATATATATATATATATATATATATATATATATATATATTCCTTTAATGATCAGACACAAATCTTTAAGATACGGTTTAACTTCAAAAGGAGACTGTTATGATTAATATTTGAAAACATACTAAATCTAACACCCGAAAGAAAAGACAAATTAGCGTTGGCTAGTTCAAAAGAAAATGTACCAAGAAATATTTTAAAGACAAAGTGTTTACAATGAAGGTATTCAATTAACCAACTCGGTCTGGTTCTCTGGTCCTCTAACTACTTTTGCCCGATTTCAAACTAACTATATTTACTCGAAATCAACCCATTTTTCAAAGTAATAAAAAACAAAAAATTATTATATTGGAACACGTTTCATATTAATTATTGAACGACATCTTAATTTTAAAAATATCCATTCGTCCGTAACAAACGCTACATTTAGATCTCAAGCTTTAACATACCAAACAAAGATGTCTTTGATTGCAGTGTGTACCGACGTAATTAATTAATAACTACTGACATTTTTCCGTCAAGAATGTGGCCATAAGAATTTCCAATGATTCGTTAGACCCTTTCAGTAAAGCAGCTTTTAAGCGTACACCTGCCACTCAAACCTCAAACACATGTTTTTCAACTCTTAGCCAAATATTAGTTACAAAAAAAAATATCCCGAAAACCGTGCTCAAATAACTACTTAATATTTAACAAAACATGTTAAACCCCATTAATGAACTTTCCTATCGCGGTAACAATTGCAATAATACAATTTTCAGTGTACGCTACCTATAATACGGTTATTCATAAGCTAAACAATGTTCTTGACAATATATTAGTATGGTCAGTAAATAATGGTGTCTATCTTGACTCTGCCAAATCAGAAGGAATGTATAGGTTCGAAACTTACTCAATCTAACGCTCTGCACTTTGTAATGAAAAATTATCTTGTTTGTATAAGTTCAAACATATTTTGCCCAGTAAAATTAAGTGAAACCTTATAAACACCTTAATATTGACTAATCTAGATTACTGTAGCAATGTATACTATCCCCACCTAAGTTCGCAATATAAGCTAAAATTCAAGTCTTCTAAGATTGCTGTTTCACTTTATCGTATAACATACAGCATAGGGAACATGTAACCCCATTTTACAATAATATAAATAGTTAAAAATAGAATATAGGTTGTACATGTTATATGCAACATTAATATATAATGTGATAAATTCAGTTTACCCTTTATACCTATTTCGTCTTTTGACTAGGCGATACAGCATTCACAATAGAAGTGTAAAGTCTAACAACTGTTTATGTAGTCCAGTGCATCATTCTAAAAAGTACAAATCTTGTTTTCAATACAATGACCAGCAAAATATTAAATAAATACGAACACATATTTTCCGCCAGCAACGTAATTAATTTCAAAACGTAATGTGTTATACCTGCAAAATCCACCCAGTAAGTCGCACTGTTAAGTTAAGTTAAGAATGTAATTTAAGTACTCTGATCAATTTACTTTTTGTTTTCTTTCTTTTTTTTGTATTCATAGTTTGCGTTTGTTATAGTATATGTACCGGGTGGCCTACTAAGAACGGCCGTCGGCCATATCTCAGGAATGGATTATAGCACAGGTTCGGGAAAAAAAATTTTATAACAAAAGTAGCCTCGAGAAACGCCTGGAAATTATTTTCAGAATTGTAGGTCCACCGCTGAGGGCGTTTTCGTCTATCACTTCAAATAAGGGGCAGGGAGAGTGGGAACCTTGTTACGAAAAACGCCTTTAATTTAGGTTCTGCTTGACCGATTTTAATAAAACTTGATGTTGTTTGAAAGAGCTTTTGTTAAACAATAGAAAATTTGTAAATTTGAAGCAATTTGATTAATAGCATAAATGCTAGAGGGCGCTGTTTAATATTTTTTTAATATTGTATTTTCTCTTTACAATTTTAAATGGAAGCTTAAACATTCAAGTAGGTCTTTAAAAAGTTGACTAAATTAGTAATAAAACAGTGAAAACTGCAAGTCGATATCTTTTTCCTATCCTGAGATATAGTAAGAAACAGGTAAATGGCGGGAATTGTTCTTCCAGCGTCTAGTAGGCTAGTTCGAGTTAACAGAAATTATTAAATTTAGCCTGGATGAAAAGATCTTACATTGGTCTGCAGTAATTTAAATTGTTATCATACTAATGTTCTGGTTGCCGCTAGATTACCTAAATGTAATGCTGTCGCTGTACTAACAATGAAAAAAAGTTATAAAATAATAATGTGATAAATCTAACATTTTTTTTAATTATATAAGAATGTTATATTTGTTTTCAAGCGATGTGTTAGTAAATCAAAAGCATAAAATATCAATAAAAACCGATATTTGCCCAGCAACAACAAATACAGTTTAAAATATAAATTACGATTTACTGATGACAACAAAATTAGCAAAGAGGGCCATGTAAGATATAAAATAAATTCCCTGTTGAAAACAAGCAAGCTATGATTTTCACGCATATGTCAAAAATTATTCATGGTGTATTTTAGATTGCACCCATATCACATGGTCCTACACCATAGTTTGAATGCTCAAGATTTCGATACCAGGTTGGATTTTTGCAACTGGCTCTCAAATATGATACACGACGATCCTGAAATACTTTCACGAATTATGTGGACAGATGAGGCTACTTTTCATAGTGATGGTAGTATAAATCGACATAATATGCACTACTGGTCTGAAACGAATCCCCACTGGAGGTCCAACATCAGGGTCGTTGGTCTGTAAATGTGTGGCGCGGGATTCTAGGTGGAGAAATAATTGGGCCTTTTTTTTAATGAGACTGTTAATGGAGAGAGACATTTAGCGACAGCATTACATTTAGGCAATCTAACAGCAACCATAACATTAGTATGATAACAGTTTAAATTACTGCAGACCAATGTAAGATCTTTTCATCCAGGCTAAATTTAATAATTTCCGTTAACGCGCACTAGCCTACTAGACGTTGGAAGAACAATTCCCGCCATTTAGCTGTTTCTTACGACATCTCAGGATACGAAAAAGATATCGACTTGCAGTTTTCACTGTTTTATTACTAATTTAGTCTACTTTTTAAAGACCTACTTAAATTTTTATGTTTCCATTTAAAATTGTAAAGAGAAAACACAATATTAAAAAAATATTAAACAGCGCCCTCTAGCATTCATGTTATTAACCAGATTGCTTCAAATTTACAAATTTTCTATTGTCTAACAAAAGCTCTTTCAAACAACATCAAGTTTATTAAAATCGGTCAAGCAGAACCTGAATTAAAGGCGTTTTTTCGTAACAAGGTTCCACTCTCCCCCATCCCTTATTTGAAGAGATAGACTAAAACTTGTCAAATAAAAAACATGCAGAATTTGTCGAGGAATCTGATTATAATATTTAATATGCCCCTTAATTGAATAAATTTTGTAAAATTTTGCTTTTTAAAATTTTAACTGTGAAATACGCCCTCTAGCGGTGGACCTACAATTCTGAAAATGATTTCCAGGCGTTTCTCGAGGCCAGTTTTGTTATAAAAATTTTTTTCCCGAACCTGTGCTATAATCCATTCCTAAGATATGGCTGACGGCTGTTCTTAGTTGGCCACCCGGTACATTTACGTGTAATACCATTTCTAACTTATACATTTAAGTTAGGTCTAGTATATTAGTGCATCCATTTGTAATCTGTTCTAATAATTTTACTCAGGCTTGGTTGAAAAACGGTATACAGTCGATACCTTGCCCTTTAAATAAGATGAAATATGTTTTTTCTCTTCCTTATTTAATAAACTGTATTATCATTATTATTGCCTAAAGTTGCATAAAAATCTGAGTTCGCTTAGTTATCTTATTAAACATCTAAGATCACAAATATCTATTAGCACAATTAAAATGTTTTATTTCTCTAAAGTACAATCTGTCCTACTTTACGGTATCATGTTTTGGGGATCTAATTCTCACTTAAAAGATGTTTTCGTAATACAAAAGCAAATAATTAGATGTATGGTGGGTGTTTCGCCTTTAACGTCAGTTAAAAAATGTCTCTTACAACTTACCATAATGACTGTGTCATCCTTATATATATATATATATATATATATATATATATATATATATATATATATATATATATCTTTATACTCTCTTGTTATGTTTGTAAAAAGGAATTCTGATTTATTTAGAAAAAATTCATGTAATTATAGTGTAACAACAAGGATAATTTGAGCATACCGTTACACAGCACATTTATGTTTGAAAAAGGTCGTTATTATTCTTTCATTAAAGCATTTAATTTGTTACCGCAGTCTATAAAAAGTATTCGGTTAGAGATAAAATTTAAACAACCTCTTAAACGACATCTAATTTCATTATCGTTGTATAATTTAAACGATTACTTTACCTAACTCTTTGTAATTGACTATTTGTTGTTTTTCTACGAATTGCAATGGCAATCAATTATTATTATTACTTCTTTATTTAATTATTTCACAAACCATGGAAACAATAAACAATTGTCATTACAATAAATTGTTATGTAGTCCTAAACAAAGATAACTGTTAAATAAAATTAGAAAAAAAATTTTTAATCTAGCCTACTATAAAATTTAAGGTTTTTAAAATTCCATGGTTTGGAATATCCACTACGTGCAACTGCTTACCAAGCAGCTAAGGTATGAGTGGTTTGTGTATTAAGTGAGGACTTTTCGAATTATATGGACAGTTCCTAACAATATTGTTTTTTGTGTTTCGATTGAATCATCCCTCCCTGGTATACTCTTAACATATTTATAAAATTCGTTATTAACGAAGCCTGTAACTCCTATGACTATAGGTAGAATATTACTTTTTGTTCGCCGCATTCTTTTAATTTCTATTTCTAATTTTTTATATTTTTGCAGTTTTTTCATGTATATTTTCGTCTGCTGAGACAAGTAAGTTATGTTTTTGGTTCAAATTATAATATCGGGTCTATTTTAAACAGCGTTTATATTAATTGTTAAACACTACTCTTTTTTAGGAACAAACCACCTAAAAAGTATGTAGTGGACGAGCTGGCAAAACAATATGGACACAAAGTCTTACGTCTTCCCCCTTTTACCAATTCATATTCAACCCTATTGAATTAATTTGGGGCATAGCAAAAAAAAAAAAAAAACATACCGAAGACGAAATTTTTAGGTGGTACGAGAGGGAAAGAATATTTGAGCACCTAGAAGTCCGTCCTCTGACTATAAATGTTGAAAGTGGTGACAATGACACTAATAACGAATCAGATTTAGAAAATGAATCAGGTTTTGACGCTTTTCAGTGAAAATTTTGACATAGCTTACCTATCTGTTAATTCATTTTATTATTTACTTAAAAATTATCATTAATTTTATTATAATATAAGTAATTTGATTGTAATCTCATTATATTTAAAATTTACATCAGTTCTACATACATGAAGACAAAGTTTGCATCGATTAGGGCTTGAATCTCGATGGCGCAGTTGGTTAGCGCGGTACTCTAGCAAAGTACAGATCGTAGGTTCGAATCCTACTCGAGGTAAACTTTTTATTTATGTATTAAAATAAAATTAATAATAATTTTTAATTGCATATTTACTTTTGAACTTATTCGTTCATAACAAAAACTTATAATAATTTATTATTTACTTGTTTATTTATTTATTTATTTATATATCGAAAAAATGTGAGAACAGTTACAAATATATGTGTCGTTATATATGAAACCAACAATTCAGTAATTAATATTTATTTGTGGTTGAATAGGAAATATTTACTGGGAAATTAAATGTTTCCTGATCAATCTGTAAATACTGTAATTGTAAACGTCATCAAACGCTGATGACGTGCGCATCCTTTTGTTTGGCTTTAACTATATCTCAGACGTTTTTGGGAAATCGAGGAGAGTACAAGTCAAGATATTTTTAGACCAGATCATTTGAAAGTCATTTGTTGACACTTACACACGTGATAATTCAGGTCGATTTATTGTTAAATTACCTTTCAAAATTGAAGCACCTATTTTGGGTAATTCACGTGATCAAGTTTGAAACCTTTCTATTCATTAGAAACAAAATTAATAAAAAATCCCACTAATTATATTGAATATTGAAGTTTCATGAGAGAGTATTAGAATTGGTTCACATGTCTGATGTCTGAAATTTTAATAAGTTGAAGAAGCGAGTTTTTATTTAGTGTATTATGCAGTCCTAAAAGAATCTAGTACTACTACACGATTACGAGCGGTTTTCGATGGTTCCATGAAAACTAGTACCGGAATAAGTTTAAATGATACACTTTCGGTAGGTCTGACGATTCAAGGTGATTTAATTTCCATTTTAATACGTTATTGAGTTTTTAAATACGCATTCTCCGCTGATTTGGCAAAAATGTATAGAATGGTATTAATTGTTCCTGAGGATTGATCATTTCAAAGAATCTTTTGGAGAAATAATCAATCTGAACCAATCAAAACTTTTACTCTCTATACTGTTGCTTATAGCACAGTTTCCGCTGCATTTTTAGCAATTCTTAGTTTGCAACAATTAGCATTCGACGAACAAAACGAATTTCCTTTAGTACGTGATGCAATTTTGAAATATTGTTATGTCAATGACCTTTTATTAGGTTGAAATAACTTTAAAGAAGCAATCGAATTACAGGGAGCAATTAATCAACGCATTAACTAAGGGTTGTTTTGAATTACAAAAATGGGCATCTAATGACAACAAATTATTACCAAATATAAATGAAAAGAATAATGATCAAGTACTTTTAAATAAAGAATCGGAAGCTAAATTATTAGTATTAATTTGGAATGTGAATAGTGATTCATTAGGTTACACTATTAAAACTTCTGAAAAGTTACAACAAAACGGTTGGTTCTTTCAACCATCGCTCAATTATTTGATCCACTGGGGTTATTAAATCTTGTAATCATTAATACAAAGCTTATCTTACAGAAAATGTGGTAATTAAATTTAGATTGAGATGTTTCACTTCCCAAAAATATTACGATTAAATGAATGAATTCGCATCGCAGCTCTATTTACTAAAGGAGTTAAAATTACAAAGAAAAAGAATCAATAACTATGAAGAAGATTGTATATATACAGGGTTTTCCACGGTAGGCGTTCGTTAGAAGTTTATGTGGTTAGAAACAATTTAGAAATCTGAATTTTTGGACTTAAGGGTTATTTAAGATTCTCTTTCATTCTAAAATATTTTCAAGGTCATGTTACTTCCGGTTATACCGGAAGTCGCCACTAACTTCCTTATTTTAAATGGAACACCCTATATATTATTTTATTTTTGGATACTTGACAAAATTTTAGGATAAGTCTTATAAGGGTTTCCTATACCTTTTTTCAACTGTTTCTTAGATATCTTGATTTTTCAAAAATTTTGAAAGATGTAACCCTATTTTCAACACTGCTTATCTTACTTATTTTTGACTGATGGAAAGTGCTTCTGGAGTAGACAGAAGCATAAGAACTATACTTTCGAAATACTCATTGACAATTGATTTATTGCATACATGGTGTTCAAAATTTGATCAACTATTAAACAATTTTCAAAGTTGAAAAACTTTGTTAATTGAAATGTGACACCCTGTATATTATTGGGTGAATAGATGCAACATTTAGTTATGCATGGTTTGGCTATAACATTACCTATACATATTATCGACAATTTTTTTGTTAATTAATATTTTCTACTTTAATGTGATTTTTGACAGAAACTGAAATGTTTTTCAAAAATAAAATGAACTTAATTCAAACTACGCAAATTCTCTTTTATTAAAACAGTGAAATAAAACAAGAAGATAACAAAACTGAGAGTATAATAACAAATGAAAAACATAAAACAATTATTTGAACATAACTAGAAGAAAAGTGATAAAAAAGATAAAATGAATCATTACAAATGTTCCACATGACCGCTAATTTGATTTAAGCATTTTATAACTCTATCATATACTCCTTGCCAAATAGATCGCCGAATTTCGTGTGGACACATACTATTGAATGCATTGTGAACACGATTTAGCAATTTCTCTCTAGTTTGAACTGACCGCCAATTCGATTTAAGCATTTTATAACTCGTATAACTCCGTATTTTTTATAAAAACCGATAAAATTCCAAAACTGCAATCTAGTGAGCCTTGATTTTGACACGCATTAAAACATTGCTGTTAATTTAATGTCAAATCAGTACAATTTAAGTGATTTTGTAATTTTTTAAGTATTTTTTTTTAAGTACTGTTTATAATGGAATGTATTCAAGAATATTCTAACAATGATTTATTAAATTTGTTTTACACGCATGGTGAATGTGAACAAATTGTTAGCGAACATGCAGGTTGTTTAACGAACGGTATCCACACCTACCGTTAATGACACCTGGAAAATTTGCAAGAATTGAAGCTCGATTTATTGCAACTGGAAGTATAAGGGCAACTCAAACGCATTTAAAGCCAGTAATAGATAATGAAGTTAACGAGGTGAACGTGTTAGCTTATTTTCACGCTTATCCACGAACTTCAATTACAGCAGCTGCACTGGATTTGGATATTTCACAAACATCAATCCATAGAATATTAAAGAAGTATAAAATGCATCCTTTTTCGGTAATAACTGTGCAAGGATTACATCTTGGTGATCAGGCACGACGAGTTAACTTTTGTGAATTTATTCTTGTACAAATGACCGAATATCCGAGATTTCTTCACAAAATTATTTGGACCGATGAATCAAAATTCAGTAGAGAAGGAATTTTCAATCGCCGAAATAATCACTACTGGGCACAAGATAATTCTCATGTAACAAGAGAACGTAATCACCAGTTCCAATTTAGTTTTAACGTTTTTTGTTTAGTTATGGACAATAGAGTGGCATATCAAGTGTACGATGAAAATTTGAATGGGACGAGATATCTTGAAATTCTCCGTGGATTTGTTATGGATTTTCTAAATACAGTTGGTATCAGCTGGATGGTGCTCCCGCACATTCCACTATAGCTGTACACCAACAGTTGATATTGATGTTTGAAGATCGGTGGATTGGCCCACAAGGACCTTGGAACTGGCCACCGAGATCACCCGATTTGACGCCCCTGGACTTTTACCTCTGGGGTCGTATAAAAGAATTAGTGTACTCTAGGCCAGTTCAAACTAGAGAGGAATTGCTAAATCGTGTTCACAATGCATTCAATAGTATGTGTCCACACGAAATTCGGCGATCTATTTCGCAAGGAGTATATGATAGAGTTATAAAATGCTTAAATCAAATTGGCGGTCATGTGGAACATTTGTAATGATTCATTTTATCTTTTTTATCACTTTTCTTCTAGTTATGTTCAAATAATTGTTTTATGTTTTTCATTTGTTATTATGCTCTTAATTTTGTTATCTTCTTGTTTTATTTCATTGTTTTAATAAAATAGAATTTGTGTAGTTTGAATTAAGTTCATTTTATTTTTGAAAAACATTTCAGTTTCTGTCAAAAATCACATTAAAGTAGAAAATATTAATTAACAAAAAAATTGTCGATAATAGGTATAGGTAATGTTATAGCCAAACGATGCATAACTAAATGCTGCATGTATTCATCCAATAATATACAGGGTGTCCCATTTGAATTAAAGTTTTTCAACTTTGAAAATTGTTTAATAGTTCATCAAATTTTGAACACCATGTATGCAATAAATCAAGTAATAGTATTTCAAAGTATAGTTCTTATGCTTCTGTCTACTCAGAAGCACTTTCCATCAGTCAAAAATAAGTAAGACAAGCAGTGTTGAAAATAGGGTTACATCTTTCAAAATTTTGAAAAAATCAAGATATCTAAAAACAGTTGAAAAAAGGAAACCCTTATAAGACATCCTAAATTTTTCAAGAATCCAAAAATAAAATAATATACAGGGTGTTCATTTAAAATAAAGTTAGTGGCGACTTCCGGTATAACCGAAGTAACATGACCTTAAAAATTTTGAATGAAAAGAATTTAAATAACCTAAGTCCAAATTCAGATTTCTAATTGTTCTAACATAAACTTCTAAGAATCCTAAACCTATATAATATTATATTATATATTATATATATATATATATATATATATATATATATATATATATTATATAATTAAAATAAACTACCGTTTTTAGATTATAATAAGTTTATTGGTTCGGCTTGAAAATTTTTTATTGATTTTTGTCAAATTTTCGCCTGTGATTAATCATCAGGACTAAAACTAACAAAATTTTAAATTATGAACAATACTTAATTAATCACTTACATCTTAAAGTAAATTTTGTTGAATGATGTATAATATAATTTTGAGTGTAAAAACAATGTGTCAATTAGAATGTAATCTGAGCTAACTAAACTATATTAATAAGGACAATTCTAAATCAAGTAACAAGTATTAAACGTGTCACTATATGAAACGCTGTTTATATTTATATACAATGAATTATTGGGATTTTAAGTTTTTAAATTAAAAATAGACCAGCATAACTCGTGTTTAAATGATTAGTGTCAGACTTAAAATTCATTGTTTCATTATTATTAATGTGAAACATTTCAAGGAAAGTCTCTCACTATAGTTTTCTGCTTTGTCAATTATTTTTACCTCGTTAAATTTAATAGTATGATCTAGATCTAAACTGTGAACTGTTAAAGACATCTCTTCTTTGTAATTTACAGTCACTTTTGTGTATATATATATATATATATATATATATATATATATATATATATATATATATATATATATATATATATATATACACACACAATTACATGGCTTTCGTGATGCCTCTCAGGTTGCGTATGGTTCATGTGTATACGTGCGCACATCAACTGGAAATTTAATTTCCTCTAAATCACGGGTTGCTCCATTGAAATCTTTCACTATTTCGCTCCTTGAATTATGTGGTACAGTGCTATTAGCCAAATTAACGGAAAAAAACAAAATATCTTTATGCATACAATTTCAGAGCTCTCATTATTGGACAGGCTCAACTACAATTCCGTCTTGGTTGAAGGCAAATCCAAACAATTGGAAAATTTTCGTGTCCAATAGAGTATTAAAAATCCAAAGGTTAACAGATCTTACTTGTTGGCATCATATAAATAGTAAAGGTAATCCAGAAGATTTATTATCTCGCGGTGTTACTCCAATAACTCTAACAAATTCAAATTTGTGGTGGTATGGAACTGGAGCAATTCACACAGATTTCTTGTTACAAATCAAACCAGTGACAAATACTATTGATATATCTGAAAGATGTACAGTTTCTATTACAATTCAAGAAGTACCGGTTTTTACTGAATTTTCAAAATTTTTTAAATTTCAACGAGTAATTGCATACTGTGTACGTTTTGTCCACAATTCAAGAAATACTCGTTCGAAAAATGTGAATCACTTATCTTATTCTGAGTTAACGTATGTAATTTTAAAACACATACAAGATCGTAAGTTTGCTCACGACATCAACACATTACGTAAAATGGATGCTTCCGGTAATCTTTATGCGTTAAGTGCGTTTCTTGATAAAATCGGCTTATTACGAGTTGGTGGTCGCTTAAGAAATTCACTTCTTCGTTTTGATACTAAACATCCTATATTACATCCAGTGAAATATCTTATAACACAAATTTTGATAAGACAAATCCATAAATCGAATTTACATGCAGGACAGCAAACCACTTTAGCATTTGTACGTTAATATTACTGGCCATTGTCAGGTCGCAGCTTAGTACGCCAAACTATACATCAGTGTTTTCAATGCTTTCGAACAAATCCATAAAAAATATATCAACTTGCATGCATTTCCTAAACCGAATATCACTGAAGTCAGTAATAATCTATTATAAAAATAGCTACAAATTAAAATGATGCGTCAACATTTTTGGAATAGTTAGTCCGCCAGAATATTTGAACACCATGCAAATTACATCTGAATGTAAATCAATGAAAGTGATTGATTTAAAACTAGGCATGTTGGTATTAATACAAGAAGTCAATGAGCCAGCATTACATTGGCACATGGCTCGAGTTACTGCGCTTAATCCTGGATACGATGGTATTATTCGTGTAGTTACTTTAAAAACCAATATACAGGTGCAGCGTGCCGTTACTAAAATTTGTGTACTGCCTACTGAAGACAACCTCCTCACACAGTGATAAATTATTTATTAATTAAAAATTATTATTAATTTTATTAAATACCTACATAAATAAAAAGTTTACCTCGAGTAGGATTTGAACCTTCCAAATGTACTTATTATATGTAATTCAGTGTAAATGAATTGTCTTACTTTTAATAATTGTTATGTAAATGTTTTGACAATCCACACCCATTTGTGTCTTGGGGTATACCATTTTTATATTACAAAACTAATTAGTAAGAGAGTAATTTCCAAAATTGTTTTATCATCCTTAAATGTTTTAAAACCTTTTACCACCCAAAAACATTGACAAGGTGCTGTAATCGTTCAAAAAATTTCAATTTCAACTCAGACCAGATAACCGTTTTGAGTGAAAAAAGTTATTTTCGAAAAATATAAAAAATGTTTTTGTGGATGTTTACGTATGTACGAGTATGTGATACATTTTTCAGGCGCAATGTTTAAAAAACCTGACACTGAGTTTTTTTTTCTTATATCAAATATTGCTTTCTCATATACTTACGTATAAGGAGATAACTATGTAATAGGTTTAAATAATTTTTTTTTGCATTTCTCGACGTTTTATGGCCTAAACAACACGAAAAACACATTTGTAGAAAATTCGTGTGTGTGTGTGTGTGTGTGTGTGTGTGTGTGTGTGTGTGTGTGTGTGTGTGTGTGTGTGTGTGTGTGTGTGTGTGTGTGTGTGTGTGTGTGTGTGTGTGTGTGTGTGTGTGTGTGTGTGTGTGTGTGTGTGTGTGTGTGTGTGTGTGTGTGTGTGTGTGTGTGTGTGTGTGTGTGTGTGTGTGTGTGTGTGTGTGTGTGTGTGTGTGTGTGTGTGTGTATGTGTGTGTGTGTGTGTGTTGTGTGTGTGTGTGTGTTGTGTTTGTGTGTGTGTGTCTCTTGTGTGTGTTGCGTGTGTGAGTGTGTGTGTGCGTGTGTGTGTGTGTGTTGTGTGTGTTGTGTGTGTGTGTGTTTGCGTGTGTGTGTGTGTGTGTGTGTGTGTGTGTGTGTGTGTGTGTTTTATGTGTGTGTGTGTTGTGTGTGTGTGTGTGTGTGTGTGTGTGTGTGTGTATTGTGTGTGTGTTTGTGTGTGTTTGTGTGTTTTTTTGTGTGTTTTTTGTGTTTTTTTTGTTTGTTTTTGTTTTGTTTATTGTTTTGTGTGTTTTTGTGTGTGTTGTTTGATTATTTTTTTTTTTTTTTTTTTTTTTTTTTTTGTTTTTTTTTTTTTTTTTTTTTTTTTTTTTTTTTTTTTTTTTTTTTTTTTTTATTTTTTTGTTTTTTTTTTTTTTTTTTTTTTTTGCGTGCGTGCGTGCGTATCGTGCGTGCGTGCGTGCGTGCGTGCGTGCGTGCGTGCGTGCGTTTGCGTGCCGTGCGTGCGTGCGTGCGTGCGTGCGTATTTGCGTGCGTGCGTGCGTGCGTGCGTGCGTGCGTGCGTGCGTGCGTGCGTGCGTCGTGCGTTGCGTGCGTGCGTGCGTGCGTCTGCGTGCGTGCGTATTTGCGTGCGTGCGTGCGTGCGTGCGTGCGTGCGTGCGTGCGTGCGTGCGTTTGCGTGCGTGCGTGCGTGCGTGCGTGCGTGCGTGCGTCGTGCGTGCGTGCGTGCGTGCGTGCGTGCGTGCGTGCGTGCGTGCGTGCGTGCGTGCTGCGTGCGTGCGTGCGTGCGTGCGTGCGTGCGTGCGTCGTGCTGCGTGCGTGCGTGCGTGCGTGCGTGCGTGCGTTGCGTGCGTGCTTGCGTCGTGCGTGCGTGCGTGCGTGCGTGCGTGCGTGCGTGCGTGCGTGCGTCGTTTGCTCGTGCGTGCGTGCGTGCGTGCGTATTGCGTCGGTGCGTGGTGGTGCGTGTTGTGCGTGGTGGGTGGTGGTGTGGTGTGGTGTGTTTTTTTTTGGTGGTGGGGGCGTTGCGTGCGGTGCGGCTGTTTGGTGCGTTTTGGTGCGTGTGCGTTCGGTGCGGCCGTGTGTGCTTGCGTGGGGTGCGTTTGGGTCGTGGCGTTGCGGCTGTGCGTGGCGTTTTTGGGTTTGCGTGTGCGTGTCCCGGCGTTTTGCGCCGTGCGGGCGCCTGTGTGCGTGTGGGTGCGTGTGGGCGTTGGCGTGTTTGGGCTGGCTGGCGGTTTGGTTTTCGCCTTCGTTGCGTGTGCGCCTGTGCGCCTGGCCCTTGCTGTGCGGTTTGGTGTGCGCCTGTGCGTGTGCGTGTGCGGTTGCGTGTGCGTGTCCTTTGTGCGTGTTGCGCCTGTGCGCCTTCGTTTTTGTGCGCTTTGTGCGCTGTGCGCTTTTTTTTGCGGTGTGGTTAATGTGTTAGAAAATCTTTTGAACTGTTAAAATCGTAAAATTTTTGTTTCCATAAAATCAGTCAAGTTCGTTAATGGAAAAATCGAACCAAGGGGTTTTAATTAAAAATTCATTACCAAATTATGGTAAAATTTTAGTACTTTTTAAATAATAACTTTTATATGATTTCAAAAAAAAAAAACCAGTGGGACCGTTTTAGTTCTAAACCGTTTTTTAAGTCGTTTTTAAGATCGTCAAATTTTAAACAAAATGGCGGATCAAAATAAATTATCTTTTAAAACCGATATGACTCAAATTCAGGTGGCTTGAGTTGTTATTACAAATTAAATTTTTGGTCAAATTTGTTTACGTGTTAAAACATTTGCGATAATTTGGCAATTTGGTATGGGTGACAAAAAAGTGAAGATTGATGTTTCTTAAAGCATTAATTAAACTTATGTTTTCTATAAACGATTTACGTTTCATTTTTCTCCAATTTCTATATAACTAGATATGTTATATAATGTGACTTAAGTATCCAAATATTTAGACTTCAGTTTTTTATTGAATCGACTCTAATAATCAAAGGTAAAAAAGTTTTTTAAGTCGGCTGACCTAAATTTGTAATTTCTTGAATTGAACACTTCAGCGGCGGAAATTTTTTTGGCAATGAAATCAAATTTTTTTAAAATCAGATAAATTCGTGTTTTAGTAAAAAAGGTTTTACTATAAAATGACAACTGTCAAATAATTATGAACAAATTGAAATTAAATGTCTTATTTGCCTAATCAGAAACATTGAATTGAATTAAATGTGTTATTAGCCTAATCAGAAACATTATTGACAAAATGTTGGGAATTTGTCAAAATTTTATCAGTGCAATGCAACGATACGGGAATACTGCCTTCATGGCGAAGTTTGACTTTGCTCGTACGAGGGAATTGAATCATTCTTTCCACCTACAACCGACATAATTAGATCCATACAACCTTGTATAGTTAAAACATTTTCCAGTTTCCCTTTAATCGATCGAAAGTCAATCAATTAACTCTACAACGCTTTAGATGACTGAATGGAGTTAAAAACCGAGATCTAAAACATTCAAATGTTGGCTATTTGGAGGTACTAATATTCCAACCAATCCTAGGTCCTTCAGAGAGAACTGCTTGATTATCATTATCTAAATCAGACTTAGCATTATCCTGTATATAAATTGTTTTTTTGTGCATATGCCAGAAACTTTAATTGCATGTATTCAAAATTATTTTTTGCATTCTGCAGTATTGACGCATTCAATATTTGCAGTAACAAGACTGCTTTTTGGACAGTTTTTAACGTTTCCTTTTCCTTCTTCAGTAAAAACCAACAACCAAATTCCCAATTTTCTGTTAAAATATTGTTTTCTATGGACGTCATATCGAGGTCTTGCTACTTTAGCCATAAATATCACTTTTGGTATGAAACGATTACTTTTGCAAGTTCTTTCAGGTAATACTTGATCCAGACTCACATAAAGGGAACGTTTTTCTTGGGTGAGACTATTTCTGGTCCATGTGAACATAGTCAGAAAAGTCTTCGAAATATCCATTGGGTTTAATCATCGAAGTGCAATATTATAAGCCAGCAAGTTTACTTTCATTAGTCAGGAAATGTTTTACTGTCGAGAAAATACGTTTGAAATCGTTACTCTCTTTAATATTAGGAATAAAGTAGTACTTGGTGTCACTACGGCGTATGCTAAGTTGCGAAAAATGTCCCGCTGATTAAAAGACACGGCTTCAGTTGTTTCATCTCATCCGAAAAATCTTTTAAACCACAATTCTTTTTATTTTATAAACATATACAGAGATCTTTCCATCAAATTATTGGTTTTGCTTTTTGCCATATTTTTGAGAAATTTCTTTACAACCTTATTTATTGTGTCGCGTTGAAGTTTATCGACTGGTTGGCATATTTTAGCAAACTTTGTAGAGCACCATTTCTTTCTCTCTTAAGTCAAATTGTTTAATTTTAAACTTCTGGGCAACAATTCAACTGCCATGGTAAAAAATTGTGTATTAACAGTGGGTGCTCTCAAAATTGCGTTAAACTTTGAGAAGTTCTGAACTGTCATAAAAAAGATCATAACCTATATAAATTGTTTGGTTTTTAATACAATTTTATTTGTAAGCGAGAAATAAGTATACTTTATTTTTGGATAGAGGACGTAACTGCTAATAAAGTATCATTCATTCATGATGCATGAAATTGTGCTTGGTTTTGGATATGTGGATGTTTGTAGAGCGTTTGTGCTAGAAATGCTTAATGTCAAATGTTAAACAGAAGTAATATGCGTATTAGTACATTTTAAAATAACATAAAAATACGCATTCATACAATAACGCAATTATATACAATATAAAACACAGTAGTAGATCAGGTATCTAAAGTACCATGACAATAAATATCTGATGTGGAACATGACCTTCCAACCTACAAAGTGGAAATTGGTGTAAATGAAATAATCTTAATAATAATTTTTATGTCATACATGCATATAAAATGACATATTATGAATGTGCTACGCGGGCATAAAATGGCACTTTATGCCTGTCGGTCGTAAAGTGTTGCTACATATACTTATTTATATCTGTCATATACAACAAATACTTATTGACACTTGTTACATTTGTCATGTTTGACAATTTAATAAATAAGGTTTTTGGTTATTGTAATATATCACTCGATTCAACGTAAAATCCAGTTGATATCCTTTAGAACACATTTTCAGAAATTCTGTTAGTTTGGGATATTTCCCAATATCGATGCCTTTATCCAAAACTAGCGTTTTCTTCACCATCGAAAACTTTGACCAAAGGGAGCTCGCTTGAAAGGTTTCGGACTGAAATAATAATCTAATAAAATGAATACATACCAGATCTTGGAAATATCCCAACAAAACAGTTTCATTAATTATATGCTTCTTTCATTTGTATTTAACCAATCCATAAATTTGATATGTTCCAAATCGTAAACAATTTTTTATTTCTGCGGAAAAAAAATTTTCAATCGCTTTTTCTGGTTTTTTCTGTATTGCATTTGGAATTTGTACGCTCATTTTGAACAAAATAAACTGACATATAACAATTGTTGGTGTTGTCACTAAATTTCTTAGATACCCAACTTAGAAACTGCTTGATATAAATGACATAATTTTATAACAAAATTAAATTATTTTTTAGGAGAAAAAAATTTGTATGACAAAATTTTGTATGTACCACGGTATTAATTGATGTTTATCTATCGGCCCTCGTGCTTATCACTCGTCGCCCTCGAGGCATACACATCTACTTAATGTTTTTAGTACATAAATAACTATTTTAGTGCATTTATGCAATGTTTTTAATACGTTGATAACGAAAGTAGGCAACAACTGTCAGGGTATTTTGAACACCCTGTATACGTATTGCGTAATTTTGTTTGTAATTCTATGCACTTAGTTAGATTCCGTAGATACATTTTTGTTGTTGTTGAGTTTTATAGATAAATTTGTGTTACGTGTGTTGCGACCTTTAGGCATGGTGTGTCTATGGCCAGCTTTAGTTTTTTTGTTTGTGAATTATTATTCCGTAATTTAGGTTGTTTTTCCTTATTATTTCCCGTTTATCGAAGTTTGAGTAACGTTTATTTGTATATAGTTGTATATAAGTTTAAATAAGGTTTATTTCGTTTGATTTCCGTAAAATTTAATGGAAAGTTTTGTAAAAATGACGTAACTTATAGAAAGAGTGTAGATTTGAATGCATATGATGTCATATTGGCGACATAAAGTCGCTTAATTGTAGTTGTTCAGATTAATAGTGAGTATGTTGGTTTTAACTCATAGAGATTGAATGTGGGACTGATTGTTTGTACTTAAATAAAAATATAGATATTTTTCGCGTTAAGTCTGCTGACGTTTGAACTGTTGAAAGTTCTCGAGCCCTGACGGATGGAAACGAAGTTTGTGTTTGGGGGTAACTTATATTCCCCTTCCGTTTTTTTAATTGGTGGAATTAAATTAGATAAGATTTTTTGTGAGTAGTGGGATTCAAAATCAAAGATGGATTTTTGGTAATAATTTGAAGGATTCTGAAACTGATCGCGCTCTCGTGTACTAGTACGGTGCCGCTTGTTGTTACGCTTTAAGGGGTGGTTTAGAGCGTTGATATCTTGGACCTTGTGGTGTTTAACGAACGTACTTTTTGTGTAGTAAGGGTAGTTAATCTACTTCTGAAGAAGACCTGTATAGGGATTTTATTAATACTGTTCATCACCAAAGGATTATACCTAGTGCCGATTTCGATTTTACGTAAAGTAACCTAGAGGACATCGTCGTGTTATATTAGTGCTTCAGTGACCTCTTTGGTTTTTCTCGCTTTTGCGGATTCTTTTTTTAAAATCAACGTTCTTGCAGTGCCCCTTATTTACCGTACAAAGCGTGTTTATGGATAAAGAAACTTTCGCAATATATTAAAATTATAGTTATTTAAAACAAGTTATTAACCTTTTGGATTGTTAATGTGAATAAAACTATTTAAAAGATTAAAGTCAACAAGAAAATTGAGCGCTCAAATAGGTATTTTAAAAGAAGTTTTTAATTTATGCATTAACATTTTAACGAGTTTAAATCAAGGAATCGTTTGTGTATAAAAGAACAATAGTCCACATTTTATTCATCATTTTGTCAGACCAGGGATATTTCATTTCCGTCATAGCAGTCATTGGTCATCATTTTCTATTGTAACACAGGAGAGGTGTATCTCTAGACTTTAAGGTAATATAATATTGTTTTTTTTTATTGAATATTTTCAAGATTTTTGTGTTTCGAATTATTTTTTTTGTGTTAAGGAAGGTTTGAAAGCGGTGTCGTTTTTTTGTTAAATTAAGTTGTTGTTTTAACTTTATTCAGTGTAATTAATTATAGTTCTGACGCTCAGCCTTCACACTTTGTTATTTATTTTAGTATTAAAGGGCAATTGACCCTGTTGTAGTGTGGGTATATAATCCACGAAATATATATATATATATATATATATATATATATATATATATATATATATATAGGTTAAAATCAGTTAGAACGGCGTTAAGCAGCATTCTGATCAGACATCCTGTCACCCATTAAGTTTTTGTTTTTTTTTGTTTATACGCATTATCGTATGTTTATATTTATCCTTTTTTTATTATTTTATTATAGCTTTGTTAGGTTTTATAAATGTGTTTTAATTCTGTGGAAACCCTTTTGTGTTGCATAAAAGTTTTTCTTGCAAATTGCAAGTTACCGGTAATTTAGTTTTAACGTAACGAAGTTAGTTTTTTTTATTATTGAGTAATAGCGTTAATAATATTTAGTATTTTATTTGATTTTTAGTTGAGAATTAATTCATTTAGAGTGCATTCTATAGCTTATTTTTTTTGTTTTGTTTTGATTATTATTGAATGCCTAATTATTTACACTGAGGTGTATTAACGTAACTTTATTGAGTGTTTATCACGCTTTTATTTGACAAGCGTGTAGTGCTTTTGAAGCCCTATTTCAGGTGGTTTGCTGAGTTGCTGTCCAGCACACCTGGAATTGATTGCGGATAGGTAAGCGTATGTTTTTTGTATGTTTAGACACGCTATGTACTCGTAATTTTGGCGCGACGACCCTTGTTTTGACTACCAAACATTCTGGCGCCCAAAACCGAACTGATTTTGTTTTCATCCCCTATTTTGACTTACGTACGATTTACTATTCTGGTTGTGCAAAATTTTTCAACATCTGACCTACACCCATACGCTGGCTAGTCGGGGCAAAAAGGCCAATTTATCTGTAATCCCGTTCTACCACCCGTTTATACCGTTACACAACAAAAACAATGATGTCAGATGGCTGTTCCAAAATTCATGTCAGATAAAGAAAAAAAATTTCCAATGCCGCCCACTTCAACTGCAACTGATGCAATTCTAAAATAAGTATACTATATCGGTTTATTATTGCTGGTGTAGCGCACTTTCTCTATAAAATGGGATAGATACTTTAAACAATAAACTTTAACCTATATTTTCATATACACAGATGTGGTAACTGCATGTCAAATTTTGTGACCGTTAGTGACATCTGTCATTTGGCGTAAGTATTTACAAATCGAATAATTCTACTAAACATTTATGTTAAGTGTATTTGTCGCATATTGTGGTAGGTTCCTTCTTGTCTCTAAAAATAAATATTTTTTGCTTTATTTGCAAAGTTTGCCGCCCAATAATGTTTTACCCACATATCGACCTAAAATAACACAGTAACGCTATTTTTAAGAGATACTGGTTTAAAAAATTCGGCTCTAAAACTATTTTGATACATTCTGCGATCGAAAAAGCTTATGGTATGTCATTTTAAGCACACTTCACCTAAATGGGATTGAAAATGCTTAAATTATGTTATCGGTATTTCATAGAAGCGGGCGGCTATTAACGTCTAACTAACTTGAAGTTTTAATCGTCCATCTGACATAGATTATTGTTTTTGTTTTTACAGTGTCGCCTATTTTCGTTATGAACATATTAATAACATTTATCCTAAAAGAATTGTTATAAAAATTATTTCATTTGATTTAATTTCCCTTTGTTCGTTGGAAGGTTTTTTATCAAAATGTTCGTTCTCTGTCTTAACTGGTTAATTTATTGTACATATGTTTCTCAATGACAAATGTGCTTACATGTGTGTTAACTTTTTGAAATATTTTCTTCACGCTGCCGTTTTTTAAATTATCAAAAACAAATGTTACACCTCTATGTTCTTTAATTACAGTAAAGATATGACCGTACGACAATATGTTACATTGTGTTACATAAAATTTTCGGGATAATTGTCACAAGCTGATAAATTTTGATCTTGGTGCGTTTCAAAACATAATGTTTTTGTACTCAACACATAAGTTCTCTATACCATCGTTATGTTCTTTGAATTTAACAACTAAAACAATTGCGGTATGCTAAATTTAGTAGGTATAAATGCGGATCAGAAGGTTTGGAACACCTTTGATTCATAATAATTGCTATTCTTACAGTTGATAACAAACTAAACGTAATCAGTTTTATGTAATTGCTAAGAAAGTTTTGATACTATTCTGAACTAGTGTTTTACTTAACCATACTCTAAACGAAATCAAATATGAAAAAAACGTTTACATTTATAACAATTCATTTGCCATAATATTTCGATGAGTAAGTACAATCCTTATTTGGTTTTCTGACTGTAACCGTTTCAATCAGTTGGCTGGGTAAGCCATGCAGTTAAGGTACGATAAAAGGTGTACAAAACAGTCAGTGGAAACGAAAATTTCAGTTGCGCCGAAATTTGTGACATGTTATAATATATATATATATATATATATATATATATATATATATATATAAAAAGATAATTTTCTAAAAAATTGATAGATGCGGTCTTAGTACTAACTCGTTAATTGTTCTGTTCCTGTCAAACAATTTGAATAAAACTTTGAGGTGTTGTAGGCAAAGGTTTATTGCAACAGTCTGCAAAAAATGACATTAGTATTTTTCATCAAAATAAAATTATGAATGCCTAAACTTGACTATCAAAAAATGCAAGTTACTCAAAAAAAAACAAATGGAAACCCCTTTTTTTATTACTCAGATCGATTTAACGTCAAAAATTAAGGTAAGTTTGTTTAAAACTTTATTTGCCTAAACGTAACAGTTTCACATTTATTATCAAAAAAGCCCCAATTTTAAAATTTGTGATAAACATGAGCTACATACTTAAATCTAGTATTCCTTGTTCGTAGTCACCATGGAAACCAAATAATTGAGAATTGAAATAAAGAAAAATATTTGAAAAAGTTACTGCAAAAAATTATAAAAATTGATAATTTTGTGATTCAAAAGTCATTTTTGCCAAATAGAAATTTTCTGTCATTTTTTTCAAATTCGATATACAACATAAGTGTAAAAATTTAATACTTTGTGAGTAAATCGAAAAAAACTACTTTTTACTGCGGAGGTAGTAACTACATACTTATCAGTGCATTTTTACACGATAAAGTCGCTTATTTAGCATTTCTTGCTCGTGATCAAATGTAAATTAATTTACAATGAATGTTCAAAATGTTGCCCGTTAGTCGCAAGACATTGTCGAACCCGTCTTATAACGGCTTCATTTGTAGCCCCGTTGAATTTCTTGTGGAGAAAGAGAATAGAAGGCATTTTGCACTCTTGCAATGCAATCTTCTTTAGTCGTTAGTGGTGTAGCATAAACAATATTTTTAATTCGACCCCAAAGATAAAAATCCATTGGCGTAAGATCAGGTGACCTAGGTGGCCATGGAAAGGGACCATTATTGGCAAACCAACGATCTTCAAAAATTTCATAAAGTTTCATGGAAACAGAGTTGGCGTTGTGAGGGGGCGCACCATCTTGTTGGTACCATAAATTTTCCCTTTCTAGATTTAATCGGGGTTGAATTCGAGTGTTTAATATCTCAAGATAATTTTCTCCTAGAAATTAAATTTGTAATCATAAATCGCAACAATGAACTATTTTAAACCTCTCAAATTTTCGTTGTAAAAATACACGTCAAAGATTTCGTTATTCCGAATAGCACAACATACGTTAAAATTCCAAATTTCCTGAAAATGGCATTCGCGAATTGGATTACTATTTTCGTTATTCCAGTAATGCAAGTTTTGGCGATTAAATATGCCATTTTTCGTAAATTTAGATTCGTCCGTCCATATGATATTAGTCAACAAATTAGGGATTTCTTGTATTTTGAGCAAAATTGTTTCACAAAATTCGATACGTTTCAAGAAATCCGCTTCTTTCAAATTTTAAACTAATTGTAAACAGTATGGTCTAAACTTATGTTTCTTAAGAATTCTTCTGATAGTTGTTGGTGTTAAGCTAACATCTGTTTTCCCGTCGTTTATGGAATTACAAGAATAGCCACGGTAATATCCTAAAGTTATAACTTCATTTTGTTCGTTATCAATAGTAGTTTTTTTGCGAGGCGCAGAGTGTTTAAATGTGCCAAACTGTTCCAAATTTTTAACCACACGTCTTATTGTATCTGCTGATGGTCGGGGGCGCTCAGGATAGCGTTCGATAAATGTTCTTACTGTTCGTTTTACAACTCTATGACATTCCCGTGAATTAAAATTAAATTCAAATAATCTGTATTAGAATATTCAAGTCGAGCCATTTCATCAAGAAAAACACAAACTGTCAACAATTTTATTAAATTATTGACTACAAAAGAAAACAAAATAAATAAGCATCTTTATCGTGTAATGATGCGCTGATAAGTATGTATTACTTCCGCAGTAAAAAATAGTTTTTTTCGATTTACTCACAAAGTATTAAATTTTTACACTTATGTTGTATATCGAATTTGAAAAAAATGACTGAGATATTAAACACTCGAATTCAACCCTGATTAAATCTAGAAAGGGAAAATTTATGGTACCAACAAGACGGTGCGCCCCCTCACAACACCAACGCTATTTCCATGAAACTTTATGAAATTTTTGAAGATCGTTGGTTTGCCAATAATGGTCCCTTTCCATGGCCACCTAGGTCACCTGATCTTATGCAATGGATTTTTATCTTTGGGGTCGAATTAAAAATATTGTTTACGCTACACCACTAACGACTAAAGAAGATTGCATTGCAAGAGTGCAAAATGCCTTCAATTCTCTTTCTCCACAAGAATTCAAAGGGCTACAAATGAAGCCGTTATAAGACGGGTTCAACAATGTCTTACGTCTAACGGGCAACATTTTGAACATTTATTGTAAATTAATTTACATTTGATCACAAGCAAGAAATACTAAATAAGCGACTTTATCGTGTAAGAATGCACTGATAAGTATGTAGTTACTACCTCCGCAGTAAAAAGTAGTTTTTTTCGATTTACTCACAAAGTATTAAATTTTTACACTTATGTTGTATATCGAATTTGAAAAAAATTACTTAGAAAATTTCTATTTGTCAAAAATGACTTTTGAATCACAAAATTATCAATTTTTATAATTTTTTGCAGTAACTTATTCAAATATTTTTCTTTATTTCAATTCTCAATTATTTGTTTTCCATGGTGACCACGAACAAGGAATACTAGGTATGTAGCTCATTTTTATCACAAATTTTAAAATTGGGACTTTTTTGATAATAACTAATAAGTATGAAACTGTTACGTTTAGGCAAATAAAGTTTTAAACAAACTTACCTTAATGTTTGACGTTAAATCGATCTGAGTAATAAAAAATAGGGGTTTCCATTTGATTTTTTGAGTAACTTGCATTTCTTGATAGTCAAGTTTAGGCATTCATAATTTTATTTTTATGAAAAATACAAATGTCATTTTTTGCAGACTGTTGCTATAAATCTTTGCCTACAACACCTCAAAGTTTTATTCAAATTGTTTGACAGGAACAGAACAATTAACGAGTTATTACTAAGACCGCATCTGTCAATTTTTTTAGAGAAATGGTTTTTTTTGAAAACGACTTAAATTTCGTATCTAGTTTATTTAACAAACTTACCTTAAAATTCGACATAGAATCCAAAAATGTATTAATATACGGGGTGTTCCATTTAAAATAAGCGACTAAGTACCGACTTCCGGTATAACCGGAAGTGGTACGAACGTGAAAATATTTTAGATGAGTTAGCCCTGTCACCAAATTTTCAAAATTATAGTAAGTTTGGTTTAGCAGATACTCATAGGATCAGCTCCCAAAGGCGGACCCTGTATATATATATATATATATATATATATATATATATATATATATATATATATATATATATATTTATCTTGTCTCTTAATTTCTGGACATAGAAATTCATGTTAAAATAAACTATTGTGAATATTGGCTTAATTATTTTACTGTAAAATGTCAAATGTAAAACTTCTTAACGAAAAAAGTCTGCTTCTTATGTTACAATTGCATTTACATTTAGTTCATCCGTTTTCGAGAAAATTGGGAAAAACTTAAGGGCTTTTTCGTAACCGGTAACGTTAATAAGCCATGTAAGTGTCATTATTACATGGCTTATTAACGTTACCGGTAGATTTGAATAAGTTGATAATTTTTGAAATTGTTTCTGCACTTGAAATTTGCCGGTTTTGATAACTAGCCGAGTACAAATCTCTGATATTTCTAAGTGAATTACCAGAGTAATGCCATTCAATAAATTTTACTTTTTCTTTAATGGTGTAATAATTCATTTTTATAAACAAATTTTTCTTTAAAAAGTAATTATCTGTCCCAAATAAAGTTTTAATGATGAATGAATTGTTTTTGAACAATGAATGATTTACAATGACAATTAATAATAATTATTGTTAGCATTGTCAGTCTAAAGCAAAGCAACCTTGACCAGTTACGAAAAAGCCCTTAAGTTTTTCCTAAATTTCTCGAAACCGGATGAACCAAATGTAAATGCAATTGTAACATAAGAAGCAGCCTTTTTCCTTAAGAAGTTTTACATTTGACATTTTACTGTAAAATAATTAGGGAGCTAATATTTACAATAGTTTATTTTAACATGGAATTCTATGTCCAGAAATTCAAGAGACATAGTGTATATAGATATATATATATATATATATATATATATATATATATATATATATATATATATATATATATATATATATATATATATATATTATTTTAGAAGATACGTTAAAAATAGTTGTATTTCGGAAACAAAGAAATACGGCCGTTTGCTTAAATTACTACTTTTTTTATTGTTTACATGAAATCAATCTCGTACTGAAATATCTATCTATCAGTTAATTAACAATCTGTATGTTTATGGAGTGTTAGGATGCTGAATGAGAACAACCCGAAAAAATGCATTTGCTGTTTGGTCGTAAATTAGGAACCACATAGAAATGAAAAGTGCAGTTGACATGATTTAACAGTGTTTACGCTTAAACTGTGTTTTAAAAAGGAAATAACTGTTTAGAAAACTTTTTAAAATTCCACGTTAACTTATTCCGTAATTTAATCAACGAATTCTATACTATTTACTTAGGTACCTAATTATATGGTTGTTGTTTGTTGTGTATATAGCGTCTAACTTTTCAGTGGCCTCTCCTGTCATCTTTTTTACTACTTTGAGTTGTAAAAAGGTTGCGCACCTTAGTGAAGCTGTTTTACAATTATACTAGGAACGTTTTATCACATAAATTAACTAAATTAAATTTAAAATGTTATAAGATGAGACATACAAAAAATTTCAAACTACATCAAAGCCCTTTTTTTGTAACCGCTTCAGACAAACTGTCTCTGGTGTTACACGCTTCGACGATGTTTTTAGTTATTTCCTCTATCCACTCCACATTTACTTCTAAAGCAAACAATCCATAAAGTAAGGTGCATATTTTAATTTGATAAACTATGATTACGTTATATTAAGAAATTGACACCTCTTACCTTTTTAATAGTAAACAAATATTTTTTTGCAGATCGCAACATGGCGCAAATCTAATATATTAAACCTGAATTTGGAAGTGAGCCAAGTATACGGAAGTTTAGTAAGTATAAGCAGCTTTAATTACACAAACATGGTACATATTTAAATTATGTTTGTGTTTACATTATATATATATATATATATATATATATATATATATATATATATATATATATATATATATATATATATATATATTAGAATAATAAGTTATGACATTAACTGAACTGATTTGTTGATCAGAAATTTAGAATTATATGCCAGTATACTAAAACCAGTTTGATATATGAATAACAGACAATCCATTTAATCAAAGTATGATTAAATCATTATATAGGCAACTAATTACATGTTTTTCATTATCCCTTTTGTCTGTTCATACCATGATAACAGAAAATGTTATGACATATTTCAATTCACCAAGCTGTTGTAAAGTATCGATAGAGTTTTACGAATTATGTAAATATGAAAATGATGCCACACATTATTTTTATTTGTGAGAACCGATCTTTAACTAAATATACCCACACAAATGAATAATATTTCAAGTACTAATATTTATTTTCAATAGTAGATATCAAAGGTAACCTTATAGTTATATGAGAAATTCTGGAATAGACCTCAGCGTTTATTTATTACCCAAACAAAAAATTAAAATATTATTTTTATTAGTAAGCTTATGTTATTATTTTAATTATTTTATTATTTTTTTCATAAATCTTCCTTCATATTTATACTTATGCAGAATAAATCTCTGGTTACTGCCGTGAATATTCGTTGTAGACTGTTTGTTTGTGTTTGAATTAAACGCGTTAGTCGCGAGAGTGAGAATAAATTAGAAAATAATTCTTTGGATACTTCTCAAACTTGTTGCCATGTAGCAATGGCCACTCGAGCACTCATGGGCTCTTATGTCTATTGCATGGTAACAGGTTTTGGAAAATCTGTCAAATTACTTTTAATAATCTCTCTCTCTCTCTCTCTCTCTCTTGTTATATTATTAGTAAAAAATTTTAGTTAAAATAGAGATCTAAATAAAGTAATGCAATGGTAGCCATATATTCAAAATAAACTAATTAGACTAACTTTAAAGTGATGATATCCCAAAGTAGTTATCAGAAATGTTTGTATTTAGATTGACATGTAGTTGTTTTAACTTTTGGCTGATAACAACCACAAAACAAACATAACTGTAATAAAAGAGACCATGAACGCCAGACCTACGTCAAAGTATAAAAACTGAAAGTGTCTCTGCGCAATATCCTCAACTCGGGTAGGAACGGTTGGTTACTAAGAAGTTTGGGTGATCGTGGGTTTGGCAGGTAACGGATAGCAAAGGTATATAAAATGGTCAAAGTATAAAGCGTATTTTTTTTATATTTTCTTCGGGATAATATTAGAAATCACGTCATCCATTGCCATGCACTTAGTACCGTGGTAACCCCCGCCAGACACAGTTAAACTTTATGCAAACATTTTTTCCCGTTTAACTAAGAGATGGTGTAAGCGAAAAGTACGCAGCGTATTAATTTGACTCATACGTCAGTTTGTTCTTCTGACATTAAACTACAAACACATACAAGTTGAGTCCGCCAAAAACTAGCGTCTTTGTTTTATCGTTCAGTGATCATGTCGAATTTTATACCTGAAAAGGAACATTTGCGGCTGTTGAAAGTCATCTTTTGCTGGTACAAACATATAGTGAACACGCTCCATCGATTAGAACATACGAGACATGGTTTCGACAACTTAAAAGTGTTGATTTTATTGTGAGAGACAGTGAGCGCTCTGGTACACCTGAAACAACAGCAATTGACAAAAGTATTAAATGTGTCAGAAGAAACAATCAGCAGACGTTTACGAAGAATGGGGAAGATCAATAAAGGAAAATAAATGGGTCCTACACGATTTGAATGAACGTCAAATGGAAAATCGTAAAGTCACTTCTGAAATGATGTTTCAACGTCACGAAATAAAATCATTTTTGTATCGAATTGGCTCGACGAATGGTTTGCCTCAAAAGACAAGCAGTTTTTATGACATGGTGTTCATAAATTACCTGAAAGATGGCCGAAATGTGTAAAAGCCGATGACCAATATATTGTATAAAAAAATTATTTTCTCTTGATACTTACGTGTTTTATTTACCAAAACAAAAAACCGAAAAAACTTATGCATACACATGGTAAATTGTAATTGTACTTACGTTATGGTATAAAAGCTGAATTTTATACATGTTACTTGAGCAGGGCCGGCGCTAGCAGTTTTGTTGACCGATGATATAAGGTGCCATTTCGCCTCCCCCACTCTCACAAGTCACCCAAGAATAAATAAATTTCAACAATTTTTATACTAGAAAGGAAGGCACTTAGCATAAGATAACTAAATTTTGTACATTTAGGTTTAGGTTTACACTGAACACAAACAGTAGTAATAGTACTATAAGGTAATAGTAGGTGCAATGAGAGAGTAACATATATCGATTAAAGAACATAACATACATTAAACAAGCTACAATATTGTGAAAAATAACAACAAAGCGCTTAAAAAAACTAAACGTGTTTTTTTCTTACTTTTAGTTCAGCAAGCTGCTGTATTTTTGAGATTAACTTTCTCTGCTAATTCATGTTCTATAGCTAATATAGCCAAACGTTTAGCCGATTTTGGGTAATTGAGGAACGTAAGAAATTTTCAATTATTTCCAATTTAGAAAATTTCCTTTCTCCACTTGTCACACTTTTTGGCAACGGCAAGATCAATGAGATTCTTAAGCCAATGCTGAGGTTAAGGGCAACGCCTAAAGTAGTGATAAGTTTTTTTTAATTTTGTTTTTTTGCAAAGTCTAAAACGGATTATATTTCATCTATTATCTAAAGTGCGTTCGCATCTCCCGATTCACCGTCAGTCAATAGTATTTGCAAATCCTTACAATATTTAATTAACTCCTTTTCAGGTAAATTTTTCAAAAATGGACAAAAATTGAAAATGATTCCTGTTGGTATTCATGAAATCAGATCTGGATTCTCAAGCATTAATAGCTTGATCCATCGTCAGCTGGGACGTCACTAACGTCGACGAGTTCCTTTGCATCACAGAGCATTTTATTTAAAGCCTCATCCAAACGATATCCTTGAAAGAAATTGTACAATTTTTTATTTGCTTGATAGCAGATAATAAATCATAGTCTTTGGTCTGTACTAGTATGCTGATCGGATCAATAAACTTTAAGATTGTGTACCAAATTACAATTGAGCATACAAACTTAAATTATTTAGTACAGTGTAACAGGCCAGAAGCCTCGCCTCTTATAGAAGTGTCAATTTCAGTATTGTTATAAATTTAATAAAGCACCGTAAATACTTCCCAATTGATACCTTAAGGGTTTTAGAACTTTTATTCGTCTTTCACGAGTATCACTCATTGATTTTAGAATTAATCTCTTCACATATTTTAATAATAATAATTATATTTTATTATAATACATTTTTTTAATTATATTAAGAAAAATTGCGGCTTCTAAGTATGCTTTTTCCATATCGTTAACGACTAAATTTAATATGTCACTACTACATGGCAAATAAAATGCTCTTGAATTCATCGCCCTTATTTTAGGTTGTACCCTTGATTTATCACCCCTCATATTGGTTCCGTCTTCGTAAACCTGGCCTGTCATATCCTGCAAATTTAACCCCAGTTTGCAAGTTTTTCAATTATTACATTTGAAAGTTTTTGTCCTGTCGATCTCTCAGCCTCAGGCTTTTTCTTAAAATACATTCCAGCAATAAAAATCCCGCCCTAAAGTTTGCCGCCAGGTGCAGGGGCACCGGTTAGACTGACCTACCGCTTAAAAGCACAAAAGCACAATAGCATAAAAGCACAAAAGCACAAAAGCACAAAAGCACAAAAGCACAAAAGCATAAAAGCACAAAAACACAAAAGCAAAAAAGCACAAAAGCACAAAAGCCCAAAAGCACAAAAGCACAAAAACACAAAAACACAAAAGCACAAAAGCACAAAAGCACAAAAGCAAAAAGCACAAAGCACTAAAGCATACAGCACAAAAGTGCAAATGCACAAAAGCACAACAGCACAAAAGCACAAACCCACAAAAGCACATAAGCACAAAGACACAACAGCACATAGTCACCAAAGCAAGAAAGCGCGAAAACACGAAAGCACGAAAGCACAAAAGCACGAAGGCACGAAAGCACGCGAAGGTACGAAAGCACGAAAGCCCGAAAGCACGAAAGCACGAAAGCCCGAAAGCACGAAAGCACGTAAGCGCAAAAGCACGAAAGCGCGAAAGCGCGAAAGCACGAATGTGCGAAAGCGCGAAAGCACGAATGCGCGAAAGCACGAAAGCACGAAAGAACGAAAGCACGAGAGCACGAGAGCACGAAAACACGAAAGCACGAAACCACGAAAGAACGAAAGCACGAAAGCAAGAAGACGCGAAAGCACGAAAGCACGAAAGCACAAGAGCACAATGGCACAAGAGCACATGAGCACAAGAGCACAGGAGCACAGGAGCACAAGAGCACAATAGCACAAGAGCACAAGAGCACAAAAGCACAAAAACACAAGAGCACAAAAGCACAAAAGCACAAAAGAACACAAACATAAAAGCACAAAAGCACAAAAGTACAAAAGAACAATAGAAGAAATGCAGAAAACCTTAAAAGCACGCGCACGAATGCACGAAATACGCACGTCCACACGTTCCCGCAAACCCGCCCGCCCGCACACGCACAAGCGCTCGCACACGCACATGCACACGCACACGCACACGCCCACGCACACGCACACGCACACGCACACGTACAAGCACACGCACACGCACACGCACACGCACACGCACACACACGCATATTACCACGCACACACTCTCACACACACACACACACACACACACACACAACACACACAAACACACCCGCACACGCACACACGTACACACGCACACACGCACGCACGCACACATGCACACACGCACACACGTACACGCGCACACGCACCGACGCACACGCACCGACGCACACACGCACGGCGTACACACGCAAACACGCACACACGTTCACACGCACATACGCACACACTCACACATGCACACTCGCACACACGCACACACTCACACACGCGCACACGTTCAGTCGCACACACGCACGCACGCGACACACACACACCACACACAGCACACACGCACACACACATACACACACACACACACGCACACACACACACACACACACACACAACACACACACCGTACACACAAACACATCCCACACATCAACACTCACACACACACACACACACCACACAAACCACACACACACACACAACCACACACACCACACACACACACACACACCACACACACACACACACACACACACACACACACACACACACACACACACACACACGGACGTACATATACACACACACAAACAGCATGACCTGTTTTTCTCCTTATAACCTATTCGCTTCTGCGAGGTTCTTTTATCGATTCCAACTCGTTCTTCTATTTTCAAAACTCCTCCTTCTGATTCTTAATTATGACTTTTCCTGGGTTCAACCTCTACTATTAGGTTCTGCCACGCTTCGCACTTTTCGTTCTATATATTACTAACCAACCGTTCGCATTCAATACTTCGTATAACTCTATAAGTTCACTGTTCCACAAATCCCACATAGGCTCATTACCGATGCGGCCATAATATTTCTTGAAATACCACACTAATCCACTAATCTTAGTAACCTACTTCCAGTGCACAGTCACCTACCATTCCTTTTATTCTAACACATTTTAACTCACGGTAATACACATACGTCACCAATACTAATACCATTAGGACTCTAAATTCCTCAACATTGTGCCATTACGTAACCACAATATCTCACAAACCGCATTTTAATTTACCTATTATGACACAGGACGTCGATCTAACCGACTTAACTATTCGCTATTAAAAACCTGAACCGTTCGAGTTAATGACATTTATAAAATATTAGAAAAAATACGCCCACCTCGCGAGAGCCAGGGCACCACAAAACCACGCTAAAAAAACTTACCTTGTCAGCATCTTCCAGTGTGGAAGCAACCTTTAACACCTCATAATTTAATGCACATTTTTATACACTGAATACTGTCTTAAAATTAACCAGGACCTGGTCTGTCTTTCATATCTACTATGTGCATATCATCCACAATAAGTCTACATCGAAACGCGCTTTTAATTTATATTATAGGGTCGTTAAAACTTATTTTACATTACATAAGTATCATCATCAAGACTGAATTAATGTCAATATCCAACCAATATTCAAAATTTTCACAATTCACTTTCCTAAACAGTGTAGACTAAATTGATGCTACAATTTTGGCTCATAAAATCTGTCTCGGTAACTACGTACCTGGCGCATCTGAATTTAAAACCATAACCGTAATTATACTCACGTGTGTGCGTGTGCGGATGCGTGTGCATGTACATCTGCGTGTGCACGCGATGGGAGAGGTGTACGTTCGCGCGTGCCTGTGCACTTGCGACTGGGTGTGCGTGTGCGTGTGCGTGTGCGTGAGCGTGAGCGTGAGGGCGTGAGTGCGTGTGCGTAGTGCGTGAGTGCGTGAGTGCGTGAGTGCGTGAGTCGTGCGTGAGTGCGTGTGCAGTGCTGATGTGTAAGTGCGTGAGTGCGTGTTGCGTAGTGCTGTGCGTGTGGCGTGTGTGCGTGTGTGCGTGGTGCTGTGCGTGTGCGTGTGTGCGTGTGTGCGTGTGCGTGTGCGTGTTGCGCGTGTGCGTGTGTCGTGTGCGTGTGTGCGTGTGCGTGTGTGTGTGTGTGTGTGCGCGTGTGCGCGTGTGGGCGTGTGCGCGTGTCGCGCGTGCTGTGTGGCGTGGACGCGTGTGCGCGTGTGTCGCGTGTGCGCGTGCGCGTGTGAGTGTGGTGTGGTGTGAGTGAGTGTGGTGTGGTGTGAGTGTGATGTGGTGTGAGTGTGAGTGTGAGTGTGAGTGGTAGTGTGAGTGTGAGTGTGAGTGGGAATGTGAGTGTGAGTGTGATTGTGAGTGCGTGTGCACGTGCGTGTGCGTGTGCGTGTGCGTCTGCGTCTGCGTCTGCGTGTGCGTCTGCGTCTGCGTGAGCATGTGTGTGAGCGTATGCGTGTGCGCGTGCGTGTACGCGCGTGTGCGTGTGCGTGTTCGCGTGCGAGTGCGTGCGCGCGTGTGCGCGTGTGCGCGTGCGCGTGCTGTGCCGTGTGCGCGTGCGTGCCTGTGCGCGTGTGAGCGTATGCGCGTGTGCGCGTGCGCCCATGTGTGAGTGCGCGCGCGCGCCTGCGCGCGTTTGCGCAAGTGCGCGATTGCGTGAGTGCGCAAGAGTGCGCGAGACTGCGCGAGAGTGCGCGAGAGTGCGCGAGAGTGCCCGAGAGTGCGCGAGAGTGGGCAAGAGTGCGCGAGAGTGTGCGTGAGTGTGCGTGAGTATGCGTGAGTGTGCGTGAGTGTGCGTGAGTGTGCGTGAGAGTGCGTGAGTGTGCGTGAGTGTGCGCGAGAGTGCGCGAGAGTGCGCGAGAGTGCGCGAAAGTGCGCGAGAGTGGGCAAGAGTGCGCGAGAGTGTGCGAGATTGTGCTGAGTGTGCGTGAGTGTGCGTGAGTGTGCGTGAGTGTGTGTCAGTGTGCGTGAATGTGCGTGAGTGTGCGTGAATGTGCGTGTGTGCGTGAATGTGCGTGAGTGTGAGTGTGCGTGTGCGTGTGCATGTGCGTGTGCGTGTGCGTGTGCGTGAGCGTGTGTGTGTGCGGGTGCATGTTCGTGTGCGTGTCCGTGTACGTGTACGTGTGCGTGTGTGTGTGGCTGTTATTATCCACGGTAACTCCAGAATGAGAACACCTACGTACTGAAAATTTTGTTTTTAACTTATTTGTATTTCCCCTGGAGCTGTTAGATTTTTGAAGAAATCCATCTGTGGGTATTTCTGAAACGGCTACATATTTCAAAAATGTAAAAATACCTATATATATATATATATATATATATATATATATATATATATATATATATATATATATATATATATACCTTAGCCATTTATATTAATTATGTTCTATACAATTTTTTGATACGACGCGTAATTTAGCGGCAAAAAATTCCTAACGAAGAATTTAAGTGTTAGTTTGGAATTTTCCAGTATCCGAATAATAATTAATATTATAACAAAATCTGTAGACATATTTTTAAAAATTTAATTTCGCATAACATATCTTTCTAAAGATTTGAATGTAAAGCGAAATCAATGTAAAAATTAAATAAATATGATTGAAAATGCTTATGCTGTATTATCGATATATTTATAGAAGCGGGCGGCTTTGGAATTTTTTTGCAGTTAGCATCTAGACGTCTGTTAACCTCTACCGGTCTACCTGATATGAAGTTTTAAACGTCTGTTTGACATAGCTTATTTCTCTTGTTTTTACAGTGTTGCCTATTTTCGAAATGAACAGCACGGTTGTCTGCGGTTGCTAGAAGTCGGATAATTGGATATTTCTTAAACGTCTTCGCTATAGTTGCCATTCTTCTTTGTGTACCCATATGCAGAATTTCCTGTAGATCTTTAAATGATGGAGTTGTACAAAGATGTAATCTTTCGTATACGTATAGGTAACCTAATATAGATCTTATAAAGGTGTGAGGAACATTAACCTTTAAACTAATTTATTTTTATGTAATCGTTTAATTACTACTCTATTCAAGATTTTAAGCAGTTCGTAATATTTTTATAAAACATTTAAAATTATCTAAACCTTTTGGTTTAGTCTAAAAGTTGTACAATTTGTATTTTAAATTAAACGTACAATGCAATTTCGTACTTTGAAATGAGTCGTCTGGTTTTAATCTAACTTTGTATATAACTAGATAACTTTTAATTATCGGTTAATGTTAGTCAGTGCTTTAATTCAAATCTGAAAATATTATTTTTTATTTGCTAGTTTGATGTTTAAAATTTTACAGAAAGTACATTAATATGATAAAAATGTACGCTGGCAGTTCTATTATCTAAGACACCCAAAGAAAAGTATAGTTATATCCTTGAAACCTTTTATAGTATCTAACATTACTAGCTAGGTAAAAAAGGTTTTACTGGCGGATAAAAGGATATAACTGGCGAGCCGAAGACGCCCCAGTTAACTTCTGGAGCCAGTAAAATTTTCGAATGTAAATAATGCTACTAACTTGTAAAACTGACAGTTAACTTGCAAGAAAGTCTCGTTTCCTTTGAAATCATTACTCTGACAACAGCGCTTATTGTTCATTTTACTGTAAATTATTTCGCTAATTCAAAGTGAACAAGGCACGGTCGTCTCAAAATTGTGACAAATAGATAGCTTTCGTCTCCAACCGGTAAATATTTAACTAGTAGCTAACTTGTTAAGATTAACTCTCAACGGCAATAAGCTGACTTGATGAATTGACATTTACAAATCAGTAACAAATAAAAACACCAATAAATTAATTTGTACTGAAAACAAGGGTATAATAACACGTTGATGTAACAACAATAAATGGTAAGTACAACTTGCATATGAGAAGAATGGAAAAAAAATAATTTTATTTGTTACTTGATTACACGCAAACGCACACGCACACGCACACGCACAAGCACACACACACACACGGACACGTACTAGCTAACGCACAAGCAACGAACACGCACACGCACACGCACAAGCACACGCACACGCACACACACAAGCACACGCACACGCACACGAACACGCACACGCACACGTACACGCACAAGAACACGCACAAGCACGCCTCCACGCACATGCACACACACACGCACGCCCACACGCACACGCACACGCACACGCAGACGCACACACATACACGCACACAGACATACACACTCCCATGCACACGCACACGCACACGTACACGCACACGCACAAGCACGCACACACGCACACACGCACGCATACACGCACACACGTAAACAAGCACACACGCATAAGCACACGCACGCGCACGCACACACCCACGCGCATACGCACGCACACACGCACACACACACGCACACACCACACACACACACACACACACACACACACACACACACACACACACACACACACATACACACACACACACACACGAAGATGCACACGCACACGCATAGCCACAAGCACAAGTACAAGCACAAGCACAAGCACACGCACGCGCACGCGTACGCGCACACGCACACGCACACGCACACACACACGCACACGCACACGCACACGCACACCCACACACACACACGCACACGCACACGCGCACGCACACCCACATACGCTCAAACGCACACACGCACACACGCCCACACGCATACACGCACACACACGGTCATGCGCACACACGCACACACGCACACACGGTCACACGCACACACGCACACACGCTCACACGCGCACACACACGCACTCACGCACACACGCATACACTTAAACACCCACACACTCACACGCGCATACGCACTCGCACACGACGCACGCCCACGCGCAAGCGCACACTCACGCACACACACACACGCACACGCATACCCATACGCATATGCACATGCACACGCACGCGCACAAGCACAAACTCAGGCATACGCAAGCGCACACGAACGCGCACACAAACACGCACACGCGCACCCATACGCACACGCACACGCACGCACCCGCGTACGCTCGTACACATACACGCAGTTGCACACGCACACGCACACGTACACACACACGAAGATGCACACACACACAGGCACACGCACACGCACACGCACGCACACACGCTCACACGCACACACGCACACACGCACACACCCACACATACGCATAAGCACACGCACGCACCCGCGTACGCTCGTACACATACACGCAGTTGCACACGCACACGCACAGGCACAAGCACAAGCACACGCACACGAACACGAACGCGCACACGCACACGCACACGAACACTCACACGCAAGCGCACAAGCACATGCACACGAAAACGCACACGCACACGCACACGCACACCCACATACGCACACACGCACACACGGACACACACGCACGCACACACGCACACGCACACTCAACGCACACACATGCACACGCACACGCAAACGTACACGCACAAGCACAGACACACACACACGCACACGCACACGTGCATGCACGCGCATACCCACACGCACACGCACGCGCACACTCACACGCACACCCACACACCCTCGTACACGCACACACACGCACACCAACAAACGCATACACGCACACAGGCACACACGCACACACGCACACACTTACACACGAGCGTACGCGCACACGGACACACTCAATCGCTCCCACGCACACATGCAAACACGCGCTCACGCGCACACACACCCACACGCACACACGAGCGTACGCGCACACGGACACTCGCACACACGCACACACGCACACACGCAAACACGCGCTCACGCGCACACACATCCGCACGCACACACCCACACACACGCATATGCACACGCACGCATCTGCACAAGCACACACATACGCGGAGATGCACTCGCACACGCACAGGCACAAGTACAGGTACAAGCACAAGCACAAGCACAAGCACAAGCACAAACAAACGCGCACACACACGCACACGCACGCGCACACGCACGCGTACACGCACACGCACACGCACACGGACACGCACACGCACAAGCACACACATACGCACACACGCACACACGCACACACGGACACACGCACGCACGCACACACGCATACACGCACACACGCATACACGCACACATGAACACATGCACTCACGCACACACGCACACACGCACACACGCACACACGCACACACGCACACACGCACACACGCACACACGCACACACACGGTCTCATGCTCACACACACGCACACACGCACACGCCCACACACGCACACACGCACACGCACACACACAAGCACACACGCTCACAAGCACACAAGCATACTCGCAAACACACACACGCACACACTCACACACGCACACACACGCACCCACGAACACACGAACAGACGCAAACACGCACACAGGAACACACGCACACACGCAAACGCACATACGCACACGCGCTCACTCGCACACAAGCACACACTCACAAACACGCACGCACGCGCACACGCTCACACGAACACACGCACAGTCGCACAGATACACACGCAAACACGCGCTCACGCACGCATGCACACGCGCATTAGCAGACGAACGCGCACACACACATGTGCATATGCACACGCATACGCACACGCACAGACACAAACACAAGCACAAGCACAAGTACTAGCACAAGCACAAGCACACGCACACGCAAATGCACACCCACAAGCACACGCACACGCACACGCACACGCACGCACACGCACACGCACACCACGCACACCACACGCACACGCGCACCACACGCATACACGCAACACGCACCCTCACACACGCCACACACACACACGAACTCTTGCCACGATGAACACGAACACACGCACACGCGCTAAGCACAAGCTACAAGCACACGCGCACGCACACAGTACACGCACACGCACACGCACACGCCACGACACGCGCTGCACACACGCACAAACGAATACACGCACACGACGCTCCACGCACACACTCACACACACATACACGCACACACGCGCACACGCTCACACGCAAACACGCACAGGTGCACACACACACACGCAAACACGACGCTCACGCACAAACGCATACACGCACACACGACACACACGCACACGCTCACACACGCACACACGCACACACGCACACACACGCACACACGCACACGCATACGCACACACGCACACACGCACACGCACACACGCACACACACGCTGCAAACACGGCACACACGCACACGCAGCACACACGCCACGACATGCACAGCACACAGCACAGCACACACAGCACGACGCACACGCACACGCACACCACACGCTACACGTCACACAGACAAACGCACATCGCATACACGAACACGCACAAGTACAAGCACAATACACCACGCATCACACGCACAACGCACACGCACCGCACCACACGCACACTCACACACACGCACACGCACACACGTACAAACGCCACGCACTCGCAGCATACACGCAACACGCTACACGCACACACACAAGTACAGCACACAAGCAACGAACACACGCACGCACACGCACACCACACATACGCACCACGACCACGACACACGCCACAGCACACGACACTCACGCACACACGCACACGCACACGCACACGGTACCACACAGCACACAACACGCACACCGCACAGCACACGAACACATCCGCACACGCACGAACACGCAACACACACGCTACACGCACCAGCACACACGCTCACACGCACACAACGCATACACGCAACCAGCACGCAACACACGCACACACACACACACGCACACCACACGACACCCACAGACACGCACACGACACACGCCACACGCACACCACGCACGAACACACGCACAGCACGCACCACACACACGCATACACGCACACGCGCTCACCGCACACACAGCACACACTACACACAACACGCACTGCACAGCGCACACGCCACACGAACTACACGCACACGTCGCACGCAGCACACACACGCACACACACGCACGCTCACGCCACGACGCAGCACACGCACAGACGAATTAGCAACGCACACGCCACGCACACACACATGCATACACGCACACGCACACGTCACGCAACACGCACAGCACACACAACACGCACACCGCACAAGCACAAGTACTCAGCACAGCACAGCACACGCACACGCCACGCACACGCACACACCACAACACACGCAAACACACGCACACCGCACACGCCACACGCACTCGCACACGCAACAACGCACACGCACAAGGCACACAGCACACGCACACAACACGCACGCATACACGCCACGTACACGCACACTAACACGCACGCACACACAGCACACGAAGTCAGCACACGACACTCTGCACATACGCACACACGCACACGCCACACGCGACCACACGCACAACGCACACGCCACGACACACACGCACACGCACACACGCACACGCACACGCACACGACACACGCCACGCACACAGCGCACGCACACGCACAAACGCAACACGCACACGCACACTACACGCACCCACACACCTCACAACACATACACGCACACGCGCACACGCTCACACGCAAACCACGCACACACCACAGCGTCGCACACGCACACCTACGCACACGCAAACACGCGCTCACGCCACAGAACACATACACGCACGACACGCACACACGCACACGCACACACGCCACACGCACACACCGCACACACCCACAACGCATAGCACACGCACGCACCGCGACGCCGCACATCACGCAGCACACGCACACGCACAGGCACAAGCACAAGCCACGCACAACAACCGAACCGCACACGCACACGCACACGCACACACTCACACACGCACACGCGACACAACGACACAGCACACGAAACGCACAACGCACACGCACACGCACACACCACATCACGCACACACGCACACCACGACACACACGCACGCACACACGCACACGCACACGCCTCACGCACACAGCACACGCACACGCACACGACACGCTACCAAGCACAGGCACACGCACACGCACACGCACACGCACAGCACAGCGCAACACCACACACGCACACGCACAGCACACAGCACCGCAATCACACGCACACCCACACACGCACTCGTACACGCACAACACACGCACACCAACACACACGCATACACGCACACGCAAACGCACATAACACGCACACACGCACACACTACAAACACGCAGCACGCGCACACGCGCACACGAACCACACGCACTGCCCACGCACACATGCAAACACGCGCTACACACGCACACGCACACACACACGCACACACCGACACGCGTACACGCACACGACACTCGCACGACACGACATACACACGCAAACACGCGCTCACGCCACACACATCACGCACGCACACACCACGACACACGCATATGCACGCACGCATCTGCACAGCACACACATACGCAATGCACTCGCCACGCACAGGCACAAGCACAGGTACAAGCACAAGCACACGCAGCACAGCAACAAACGACGCACACACACGACACACGCACACGCAGAAACACACGCACAGCAAGTACACGCACACGCACACGCACACGCGACACGCACACGCACACGCACACGGACACGCACACCGCACAGCACAGCACACGACACACACGCACACACGCACACACGGACACACGCACGCACGCACACACGCATACACGCACACACGCAAACACGCACACACACATGCACCACGCACACGCCACACACGCACACACGCCACACGCACACACGACACACGCACAAACGCACCACACGGTCTCATGCTCACACACACACCACACACGCACACGCCCACACGCACACACGCACAGGTGCACACACATACACACGCAAACACGCGCTCACGCACAAACTCATACGCACACGCACACCGCACACGCGCACACACGCACACGCACACGACACACCCACACATACGCATAACACGCACGCACCCGCGTACGCTCGTACACATACACGCAGTTGCACACGCACGCACAGGCACAAGCACAAACACGCACACGAACACGAACGCGCACGCACACGCACACGAACACTCACACGCAACGCACAGCACATGCACGAAAACGCACACGCACACGCACACGCACACCCACATACGCCACACGCACACACGGACACACACGCACGCACACGCACGCACACTCACACGCACACATGCACGCACACGCACACGTACAAGCACAGCACACACACACGCACACGCACACGTGCATGCACGCGCATACCCACACGCACGCGCACAATCACACGCACCCACACCCTCGTACACGCACACACGCACACCAACAAACGCATACACGCACACGGCACACGCACACACGCACACCACACACGAGCGTACGCGCACACGGACACACTCAATCGCCCCACGCCACATAAACACGCGCTCACGCCACACACCACACGCACACACGCGACGCGCACACGGACCACCACGCACACGCAAACACGCGCTCACGCGCCACACATCCGCACGCACACACCCACACACGCATATGCACGCACGCATCTGCACAAGCACACATACGCGAGATGCACTCGCACAGCACAGGCACAAGTACAGTACAAGCACAAGCACAGCAAACAAACGCGCACACACGCACACGCACGCGCACACGCACGCGTACACGCACACGACACGCACACGGACACGCACACGACACGCACACGACACGCACACGCACAAGCACACACACACGACACACACGCACACACGGACACACGCACGCACACACGCATACACGCACACACGCATACACGCACACGAACACATGCACCACGCACACGCACACACGCACACGCACACACGCACACGCACACGCACACGCACACACGGTCCATGCCCACACCACACGCACACGCCACACGCACACACGCACACACGCACACGCACACAAGCACACACGCTCACAGACACAAGCAACACGCAACACACACGCACACACTACACACGCACACACACGCATCCACGAACACACGAACACACACCAAACACGCACACAGGAACACACGCACACACGCAAACGCACATACGCACACGCGCATCACCGCACACAAGCACACACTCACAAACACGCACGCACGCGCACACGCTCACACGAACACACGCACAGTCGCACAGATCACACGCAAACACGCGCTCACGCACGCATGCACACGCGCATTAGCAGACGAACGCGCACCACACATGCATATGCACGCATACGCACACGCACAGACACAAACACAAGCACAAGCACAAGTACTAGCACAAGCACAAGCACACGCACACGCAAATGCACACCCACAAGACACGCACACCCACGCACACGCACACGCACGCACACGCACACGCACAGCGCACACGCACACGCGCACACACACGCATACACGCATACACGCACCCTCACTACACGCCACACACACATACACACGAACTCTTGCAGATGAACACGCACACGCACACGCGTAAGCACAAGTACAAGCACACGCACGCACGCACGCACACGCACACGCACACGCACACGCACACGCCACGCACGCGCGCGCACACACGCACAAACGAATACACGCACACGCGCTCTCACGCACACACTCACACACACATACACGCACACACGCGCACACGCTCACACGCGAACACGCACAGGTGCACACACATACACACGCAAACACGCGCTCACGCACAAACGCATACACGCACACACACGCACACACGCACACCGCACACACGCACACACGCACACAGCACACACCACACATACGCACACGCACGCACGCACACACGCACCACACAACACGCACACACGCACACGCACACGCGCACAAGCACACCACGCACACGACACGCAACGCACACGCACACGCACACACGACACATCACCACAGGCACAGCACACAGCACAAGACAAGCACAATCACAACGCACACGCACAGCACGCACACGCATAGCACACCACGACATACGCACACTCGCAGTAAACACGTACACGCACAAGCACGTACAGCAAACACACGCACACCCACAACGCACACACCAGCACACGCACCGCACACACACGCACAGCCGCACACACACGGCACACGCACACACACGCACACGCGCACACCACTCGCACAACGCACACGCACAGCTCACACGCACACAGCACACGACACACTCTACACGCACCACACGCACACAACACACGAACACGCAAACACGCACACAGGAACACACGCACACACGCAAACGCACATACGCACACGCCTCACTCGCACACAAGCACACACTCACAAACACGCACGCACGCGCACACGCTCACACGAACACACGCACAGTCGCACAGATACACACGCAAACACGCGCTCACGCACGCATGCACACGCGCATTAGCAGACGAACGCGCACACACACATGTGCATATGCACACGCATACGCACACGCACAGACACAAACACAAGCACAAGCACAAGTACTAGCACAAGCACAAGCACACGCACACGCAAATGCACACCCACAAGCACACGCACACGCACACGCACACGCACTCGCACACGCACACGCACACGCACAGGCACACGCACACGCGCACACACACGCATACACGCATACACGCACCCTCACTACACGCACACACACACACACACACGAACTCTTGCAGATGAACACGCACACGCACACGCGTAAGCACAAGTACAAGCACACGCGCACGCACAAGTACACGCACACGCACACGCACACGCACACGCCACGCACGCGCGCGCACACACGCACAAACGAATACACGCACACGCGCTCTCACGCACACACTCACATACACATACACGCACACACGCGCACACGCTCACACGCAAACACGCACAGGTGCACACACATACACACGCAAACACGCGCTCACGCACAAACGCATACACGCACACACGCACACACGCACACACGCACACACGCACACACGAACATGCACACACGCACACACGCACACTCACACACGCACACACACTAACACGCACACACGCACACATGCACACACGCGCATAAGCACACTCACGTGCACACACATGCAGATGCACACGCACACGCACACTCACACGCTCACGCACAGGCACATGCACAAGCACAAGTACAAGCACAATCACAATCACACGCACACGCACACGCACGCACACACGCATACACGCTCACACACAGGTACATACGCACACTCGCAGATAAACACGTACACGCACAAGCACAAGTACAAGCAAATACACACGCACACGCACACCCACATACGCACACACGCACACTCGCACACACGCACTCTCGCACACACGCACACTCGCACACACACGGTCACACGCACACACACGCACACGCGCACACACGCACTCTCGCACAACGCACACACGCATACACGCTCACACGCACACACGCACACACAGGCATAAGCACACGCACGCGCACACACGCACGTGCATAAGCACGCGCACACGTACACATACACGCAGATTTTTTATAACCACCAGTCTAGAAATACCTTTTGTTAGTTTGCTTAAGGTGATTTCTCCTGCATCAAATACCTGTAGGATAAAAGGCTGTCAGTCATGTTAAACTTTATTTCATTAAAACAAGGTCTCCTATTCGTCATGCTGGAATTTATTTCTCGTTTTTGTTCTTTTTTAAAGACCCGCTATATAACCTATTAATAGTGTCAAAGAATCCGCCCTGCGCATATTTTCCGCATAAACCATCCTGAATAAATCAATGGCGAGAAAACAAATTTCCGATACTGCCAGCCCCGTCATTTTAAAGAGACTGTTATCTAGATACCGAGTAACATTACTCCTGATTAATTAATTATTACAGAAGGTCCCCAACTACTTTACGCCATTAATGCAAATCCTTCCCTTAATGAACACCAATTTTTCGATAAGTAATAGTTTAATAATCCAAGAAGAACCTATGTAGTAACCCAGAAAGCATGAACATATTTTATTATAAAAAAACAAAACTCACTTCACTTTTAAAGAAGCCCAGTTAAATGCAAAAAAACCTTTAATCTAAAAAAATGTTAAAATTTTAAACTAACATTTTATAATCACTAATTGTAAGTCTTATGCATAATTTCTCAATGATTTTAATTAGCATTTCTAAGCCTAAACACTCCTGTAAATGTTATAAGTAAGTTTCCCTTTAAATTGATCCAGTAACTAAAAGTAAGCAGGTTTAACCCTGTACGTTCTGAACGTAACTAGATATTAAAATATTTGAAAATTATTAGTCATCAAAGTTTTCATATCTGCTAATAACGTTTACAGAAATATTGTTTTAGAAATGTACACAACAAATTTCAGCTAAAAGCGGTGGTGCAAATAAAGTTAACAAAGCTTCGGCTACCTCACAGGTTCGTATATGGGTATAAATGTGGGCGCATTGGGAAAATTACATAGCAAAACCTTAAATGAACTGGTACTGCTTGCTCAAGTTGCTAATTCGAATGTATCCATTATTGACACGGATTTCCGTTTACAGGTGGTTTTGACGTTCTGGTGCTGTTTTAGTACCTATCAGCTGATTTCTGCAAACTATTCTAACACATAATCTTCCACTTCGACCATTTACCTGACACAGAGCCATTACAAACTATTTTATTCGACTGTATTCTGAAGATATCGGTGCAACTTTGTTACTGCAATTTGATTACAAATACCATGGACCAAAAATGGATAAGTTTCTGAGCTACGATTGCAGTTAAAAAAAAAGTTCTGCAGCCGTAAACAAGAGGCGACGCTTATTGATTTATGGTAAAACTAAAAATGTTCGATGGTCGCATTCAATAACAGATGATATTAATTTAAAAAGATCGTTCTTTTCATAAATTTGTTAAAGAAGCAATTAAGCGGACCTTAAATCAGTTCGTGAAATCCTAAAACGTCTACTTTGTCCATCACCTAACAGTATTACTGTTTACACGCGACAACCAAGTCCTTTTGCCAACCTCCGGTAGAACATCCTATTAAAAATATTCATTCCTCTTCGATTCATTATTTCTCAATTGTTCATACCGCAACATTTCGCATTAACCATATCACAGCGGTACTCTTATCCATCGTAGACATTAAATGAGTATTTAGTGTTTTAATAACAATAAGATGGAATATTTAATTCTATGAATGGAGTTGAGGCACAGTTAATTTTTAAAAATTACGTGTCGGTGAGGTCGTGGCTGGTCTGAGGCCGAACAAGGCAGAACCAGGTGGTTAAGGGAGAGGGTGAACAATGGACAATCCGACACGTAAAATTTTTCTTTCAACGTATTTCTTATAGACGGCACAGTGGAAAATTGATTATTTGATAATTGGGGATTCTAATAATTAAAAAATATTGTTAATAGATAGATAATTAACCATAACAAAATACTTATCTTTTTTTGTTTTTTTTATGGTGTATTTTAAATTATACAATCTAAACGGTTCGATAACACTTACAGTTATCTTCGTCAGTAGTAATATCTATTAAAATTGCTAAAGATGTTGTGAACAATTTTGTCAAAGTGACGACGTTTCGGCATAATCTCAGCTGCCATTTTCAAGTCTTCGTGTTCTGCTCCTGGAGTTCAGTTCGAGTTACCAGAAGCAGAACACGAAGACTTGAAAATGGCAGATGAGATTATGCCGTCATTTCAACATCGGTTCTTTTAAGAACCATGGAGGGGAATCTACGCGAGACCAAGTCCGGAAGAACATCAACTTCTTATATATATATATATATATATATATATATATATATATATATATATATATATATATATATATATATATATATATATATATATATATATCCTGGGAAGTTTGTGTAGATGTTTCGGCGAGTTTATTCACGTTCTCGCACTCTTGGTGAAGGGAAATGCTTGTTTAGTGCTTCCCGTTCATTTGGATTTGTGTTCACGCTGCTTGCGGATTTTGGAAAATTTCGAGCCATACTGAATCACTAAAATCTGCCCACATCTGTTCGAAAATAAACATTAAATTTTTAATAATGAAGTGGTTGAAGAGGTTGAAAAAATTTTATAAATTAATGGGTGTTAAATAAATGAGTGTAAATGTTCTCATAACAAATCATTGAACTAACTCGAGATACAACCCCTTCGCCAAAAATAATGCCTTTGTCTCAGTCGGTAGTTTAAAGTAGGGTGGTTCAATCTTTTGTTTTGCTTAATTACCACAATTTATGCTGTGTATTTCCACTTAACATCAATAGAAACAACAACTGCAATGTAACACTAATAAAAATAATCTCGGACGCCAACTTATTTTTTAATTATGCTCGGAATAACTAAACCGAGGTTTGCAATAAAGATTTTATCAAAATGTAAAAAATAAAAAAATGTACAGACTATGTTTATTAACAGTTCAATTAGAGTTATATAAAATATATCTTAAAAGTAGCCTTAAATTACTAAAAAATCATTAAACATAAATACCTGTTCGAAAAATTTTTGTACAGAAACTTTTTAATAACCTCTGGTATCTAAACAATTGCGGAAATCTAAACCAAGGGTGATGTCATCTTTGCACCAATATTGCGCAATATTTCGGAATAACAATGCTCTATGTTGTAAACCACCAAAATGGAATTTTACTTCTTATAAATTTTTCTTCAAGAAATCTTGAATCCAATGTTTCAAATAAAAAATTGTGATCAAAATTTATATCAGCATTGAATGCAAAATTGCAATCATAAAATGAAAGCGTACGTAAAAGTAAAACTAAATGCGTACTTAAAATGTAATTAAAGTAGAAAAGTAAAAGTATAAATCAAAGTACCTGCAAGGAGCAAATCTTTTAGATTTTAATATAATGCGTTAAATATACCTTACCATTAAATCAATGGTACTTTTCACAAAATTTAGGTGGAAACCCAAAAAAAGGCTTCCTAAACAACACAACATTCATCAGGAAGTGAAAAAATGGACGCTTTGGAAGTCAGAAGATGACACCTGTGCGAAAATATAAGCAGAAAAAAATAATTTAAAGAAGTGAGAGTATAGACCCTTAAGAAGATATGCACTTAAGTTACACCAAAATGCAAATTAAGTTGCCTAACACATGCTTGTAAATTACTAATAATTAAAAATTTTTCTTCTATTTACAACTAAATGAACGAAGAACATAAATTACGGTATATTTTAATAAAACTCAAAATGGGTTGTTACAAATTGCTGTAAAATTGTTAACATATGTGTACTATAATAAATAACTTCGTGTAAATAAGCTACTGATTTGTGTGCACATAACCAGGTGGAGAGTAAGACAAAGGACGCCTGGATGAGATTCAAATATTTCGCTGATTGTGCGAGTATAAATTATAATGTTTATCTGACGGGACAAAGTTTTGTTCACTGCCGGGTTCCGTTATTAAGAAAAAATTGAAGATTCAACTGGTATTTTCCAACCAATTAACGAAGGGTCGATTGTTCCAGAATTGCATCCTGTCGCTGTGAGTTGGGAAAGAAAAGTTAGACTGAAATTCTGTGCAAGTTAGTAGTTTCATTACAATGTTCCCTTATATAAGTAACCTCAACTTCAAGGTATATGAATAATAAGGAATATAAATTAGAAATTCAAACTGACAATTACTACCTTTCTTTGCAAGATTTGGCGTTGTTGCTATGTGAATATGTAAAAATATAAAGGCAATGTTATCTTCGAATTCGATTACATTACATAAATATAAATTATCTTTATCAGGTTTTTTCAGCACCCGTCTTCTCCAGTTAAATTCGGAAGATGCAGTCTTTGTATTTAGGTAAGCAAAGTATAACCGATATTCTGTTTAAATATGCTAAAATAAATTCAAAAAATTAAATACTATTTAACTAATTAAAGATATGTTTAGTTTAAAGCTTAAAAGCGCAACAAGCTGAATTGGCGGGTACCTTCATTAATCTTATTTAAACGTAATCAAAGCAGGAAGAAGCTGCTATGCATAATATCCTTCCGTTGTAAACTAGGAAATTAAAGAGAAATAAAGGCATATTACATATTTCCTCTTGATTCGCTGAATTTATTGAATTTAAAAAGCTTACAAAAAGTTAAATTGCCGTGCTATTTTTTAAAGTATTCAACAATAAATTTTGGTAAATTGTAGGTATAAGTGAAGTTAAGTATAAACACTGAGCTAATTTATAGTAGGATACAGAATTTGAATGTCAGTGTAGGAGTAAATAAATTTGTGACCGTGAACAACTATTAATTAAGCTTAAGTGTGTACTGATTAATGAAGGAACATACTCAGATGTTCATTCTACTCACATTTCAGGAACATACTTTTACGATTTAACGATTATTAATTATTATTTAGGATTTAATAAGCATCATTTCATAAATAGTTAATTTTATTATACGTTTATGTATCATATAACTAAGAAAGTAAAAATGCTTCTATATAAGATGAAACTTGACATTAAACAAGATTGCTTTATTGTGATTTTTGACTTTATACGATTATGCAACGACTTATGCACCAATATACCATATTTACAAGATTTTATATAGTATGTGCAATCTTTTACAATACTAATTTTCTGTGCATTCATTTGAGGCATAAGGATGCATACAGCGTGTGCGAGATTCAGCATGCATGTATTGCTATATTCGTTAATATTGAATATAGAATGTCGGTTAAATGGGGAAAGTTTTAAAGAATTTTATGGCTATCATCATGGTAAAGTCAGATTTGAAGTAACTTTTTTTATTTTTGAAATAATTGAAGAAAACAAAAATTGTGCATTTTCTGTTACCCCCTGTAGCTTTTTTATTTGAAGTCTGACAACATTTTGATTTGTACATTATTATGACACTTTTAAAAGACAATTTTAACCAAAATTTATCTAGTCATTTGTTTTTCATATGGACGCCATCTTGGATTTTTACATTATCGAATAGTATTTTTTATCACCTTTTCAGCGATGTATCACATGATACGAGAATTTACTTCCAACTATCAAAAATTTAAACCCTTGCTAATTTATCTGTTTTTACTTACAAAATTTAATACATTTCTAACTTTTGCTTTTGTACGCTATTTGGATTTTTACATTATCGAATAGTGTATGTTAACACCTCTTCAACAATGTATTACATGATATGACAATTTACTTTCAGCAACCAAACATTTAAACAAAATAAAATATGAGGCCATGGATAATAATTGCAATGACTGACAAGAAGATGACATAATTTATTTTTTCGCGTAAATTATTCGCAATCTGTGTTAAGTACTTGGAAAAATAATTGTTCTTGTTGTCATTGTTAGTGTTTATTATTGTTGTTATTCTGTTATTCGTTTGTGTTGTTTTTACTGTTTGTTCCTGTTGTTATTATTGTTAATATTTATTCATGTTTTGTATCTTGGTACAAGATTTTTTGAAGTATGGCGTTAAGATATTCCAATGTAGAGAAGCTGGATATGCTTGAAATCTATTTCAAAGCAAATAAAAATGCAGATAATGCAATAAGAAATTATGAAGAAATATTTCCCGATCGGGTTCAACCGAATTAAAGACATTTCAGGACTTTAGTGATGAATTTATTATCATATGGCAGTTTTGAGAAGGAAAGACCTAAAAAGTATGTTAAAGATAATGAAGGTAATAATAATGCTATTCTAAATTTTGTTGGTGAAAACGAAGCATCTTCGGTTAGAAAAATGGCCGATGTATTACACATTCCGAAATCCTCCGTCCATGACATTTTAAAAAAAAAATAAATTTCATCCATTCAAACCAATTATTACACAAGCGTTACGAGAAGGTGATTTTGAGAGACGAATGGCATTTTCACGGTGGTACATTCAAAAATCTGGGGAATATCCTCAATTCTCGTCCAACGTTTTATGGACGGATGAAACCAGATTTACAAATTGCGGAATTTTTAATACGCACTTCTGGAATGTGGAAAATCCCCATAAAGTTTGTGAAAGGAAATTTCAAACCAGATTTGGTTTCAATGTATGGTGCGGAATTATAGGTATAAATAAAATTTTCTTAAAAAGTTTATTTTAAATGTAACATTTTAGGAAATAACTTGATTGGACCATTTATTTTCAATTATAATTTAAACGGAGTCCGATACTTAGAGATGTTGCGAGAACAAATCATACCCGCTCTGAGAAACATCAATCCAAATTTAGAAAATATTTGGTTTATGCAAGACGGCTGTCCATCACACAATTCAGCAGGCGTTAAACAATATTTGCAAAGAGTATTTAATAATAAATTAATTTCCAATAATGGGGACATTTTATGGCCTGCCAGGTCCCCTGACTTGAACCCACTAGATTTTTATTTATGGGGTCATACAAAAAACGAGGTGTACTATTTCGACACTCCAGAAAATCTTGACATTTTAGAAAATAGAGTAAGACATGTACTAAATTCTGTAAATAGAAATACGTTAGTTAGGGTTACACATTCAGTGTTAAATCGTTGTAGAAAATGTGTAGAGTGTAGAGGGGGACATATCGAGCATGTTTTATGATAGTTACTATTATCGATTTTGTTTTTATTTTAGTTATTAGAAATAACAATAATCAGGAATCTAATTGTATAAATTTTTAATTTATTAATCCATGCCTTCTCAAGGCCTACTATTTCAATTTTATATTTTTTAAATTTTTGATAGTTGGAAGTAAATTCTCGTATCATGTGATACATCGCTGAAAAGGTGATAAAAAATACTATTCGATAATGTACAAATCCAAGATGGCGTCCATATGAAAAGCAATAGTTAGTGTATGTATTTCAAAAACAAATGACTGTAGATAAATTTTGGTACTTTTTTTAAAATTGTCTTTTAAAAGTGTCATAATAATGTACAAATCAAAATGTTGTCAGACTTCAAATAAAAGAGCTACAGGGGGTTGTAGAAAATGCACAATTTTTGCTTTCTTCAATTATTTCAAAAACAAAATGCGCGCGTATGTGCGTGCACGTGTGCGTACATGCTTGTGCGCGTGTGCATGTGTGCGTGTATTTGTGTATTGGTGTTTTCGTGTGTGCGTGTATGCGTGAATTTGTGTATTCATGGGTGCGTGTGTGTATGCGCGCGTGTGTATGTTTTTTTCCGTAAAAAACGTTTATTAGAAACAGCAACATAATTACAATTTGGTTAAGTATAAATATGCCACTTATATTGCTTACTGTAATGTAAGAAAGCTACATCAACCAGTTAAACCTTAATCGACAATTCTTCGTTGTCCACTACACCCAACACACTATTTTTGCACCACACTTTGTTCAAAGTTATTGATAGTCATTAACCATATAAATTTTTTGGTTATTCGGGATTTCTCTCCGTTGACAATGTATTCTTCAGCGTTTTCTATTACTTCTACTCCTTTTCTTGCTGGATTTGGTTTTAATGTGTGGTGCGGAATGATCGGTATGTTATATCTTTGTTTGAGTTAATTGAGTAACATTTAATAAATCAACTACGACCCATTTTTTTAATATTCCCAATTAATTTCAGGAAATCGTCTGATTGGTCCATTTATTGATGACCACACGTTAACAGGGCAACGATACCTTTTAATGTTGCAAAACCAAATCATTCCATCCATTCGTGAAGCTGTGCCTACTGATGAATTTAATAATTTGTGGTTCTAACAAGACGGATGCCCCGCACATAATTCAGGGGAAGTCCGAGCATTTTTAAGAGAGATTTTTGGTGAAACAATAATATCCAACGTTGGCCCGCTAGGTCTCCGGACCTTACCCCATTAGACTTTTATTTATGGGGATATGTCAAAAATGAGGAATTATAATGATGTGGTGTAAATGGTAATCGTATAAAACATAAAAAGTGTTTTAAATAATATTATAAAGTAATAAGTGTAAAAAGTTCTCCAAAAATAATGCCTTTGGCTCACTCGGTAGATTAACATAGGGTGGTTCATTCTTTTGATTTGCTTAATTACCCCAATTTCTGCTTGATTACTTCCACTGAACATCAATATAAAAAAATTGCAATGTAACACTAATAAAATGATCTCGGACGCCAAGTTATTTTTTATAATGCTCGGAATAACTAAACAGAGTTCTACACTAAAAATTTTATCAAAATGAAAAATAATAAAAAATATACAACTATGTTTATTAACAGTTAAAATGATAGGGTTAAATAAAATATATCTTAAAAATAGCCTTAAATTACTAATTAAATCATAAATACCTGTTACAAAATATACTACATCTTCTTGAGAACCCCTGGTATTATAAAAAATAATGCAGAAATGCAAACCAAGATGACGTAATCCTTGTGTCAAAGTTGCACAATAGATTGCAATAACAATGATTTTATGTTGTCAATCACACCCAAACTGGAATTTTATCTCTTATAAATTTATCTTCTTAAAATTGAATAAACCAATATTTATTCCATTTCTTGAAATTTCCAATAAAAAATTGCAATCATAAAATGAAAGCGTACGCAACAGTAAAATTAAATGCGTACTTAAAATGTAATTAAAGTGTAAATCAAAGTAAAAATAAAAGAAAATAAAAGTGAAAGTACCTGAAAAGAGCAAATGTTTTAATTTTTAGTATTACGAGTTAATTTATCTTACCATCAAATCAATGGCACTTTTCACTAAATTTAGGTGGAAACCCCAAAAAAAGCTTTCTTCATCTCACTACATTCATCAGGAAATGAAAAAATGGACGCTTTAGAATATCTGGTGATGACGCGTTGCGCGAATAAAATGATCAGAAGAAAACTTAAAGTGGGAGTATAAACTATTAAGAAATATATACCCTTAAGAAGATATGCACTTAAGTTACACCAAAATGCAAATTAAGTTGCCTACCACATATTTACAAATCATTAATTAATAAAATTTTTTATATTTACAACTGAATGAATGAAAGACCTTAAATTACGGTATATTTTAATACAACTCAAAATGGGTTGTTGCAGAGTATGAATTTGATCCCCCAGAAAATAGGTAAATTCTGGAAAATCGAATTATTAATATTATTAAAAACGTTAATCGTAATACAATACGTCAAGTAACCAGAACTGTCGCAAAAAAATGTGAAAAAAATGGTCGACATTTTGAATAATAGTATGTAGAACTAATGTCGGTTTTATAATTATCCAGTAAAATACATTTAATATTAATATAAAACAGTATAAAAATTATTTGATATTGTGGCGTTGTAAAATGTATGATTAATTGCTAAATATGTTTTTTAATTACTTTTTAGTCATAATTTTATGGTTTAAATGACTAACAATTAACATAATACCCTAATAACTACTATGTCTTTTTTGAATATTCCCCATTACCTTCACTCCTTTGCTTGAGCAATTTATTTATGAATACCAAGTAAACATTTGAGTATTTTTAAGACAAGTTTTGAAAAGGCTTTTTCGATATCGTAATAAATAGTTATATACGAATAGGTAGCTACTGTTCATAAGAGATTACTTGATGATGCAATAATTGTTTTAAACTCATCAAGGCCTACTACCAGAAATCTACAATAATCAAATTCATTATTTAGCTGTAGTTAATTTTTAAGTGTTTTAATCGGATTTTTTACATTTTTTTAAATATTTTCACTTGAAGTAAATGTATTATTAGGTGTTTGCTTAAATATTAACTTAATAAATGAGTTATTTATCTGTCATTGTTTAAGACAAGGTTTGGAAAGGCTTTTTCAATATCGTAATAAATAGTTATCTAAAATTGGTAGCTACTGTTCATAAGAGATTACTTGATGATGCTTTTGATGAGTCGAAACGTCCTATTATGAATTATGAGTTTAAATAAATGTAAATTTGCAGAATAAATTGCTTTGGTAGTTTTTTTCACAAATGTTTCATACAAAATAAGTGTGTGCGAGTGTGCGTGTGTGCGTGTGTGCGTGTGTGCGTGTGCGTGTGCGTTGCGCGTTGTTGTGCGTGTGTCGTGTGTGCGTTGTGTGCGTGTGTGCGTGTGTGCGTGTTGCGTGTGCGCGTTACGCTGTGGTTTGTGCGTTCGTCGTGTGTGTGTGTGTGCGTGTGTGTTGCGTGCGTGTGCGTGTGTGCGTGTGTGCGTGTGGTGTGTGCGTGTGCGTGCGTGTGGCTGTGTGTGCGTGTGCGTGTGTGTGTGTGCTGTGTGTGTGTGTGCGTGTGTGCGTGTGTCGTGTGTGCGTGTGTGTGTGTGTGTGTCGTGTGTGCGTGTGTGTGTGTGCTGTGTGTGTGTGCGTTTGTGTGCGTGTGTGCGTGTTGCGTGTGTGCGTGTGCGTGTGTGCGTGTGTGGTGTGGTGTGTCGTGTGCGTGTGTGCTGTGTGTCGTGTGTGCGTGTGTGCGTGTGCGTGTGTGCGTGTGTTGCGTGTGCGTGTGTGGTGTGTGTGCTGTGTGCGTGTGTGCGTGTGTGCTGTGTGCGTGTGTACTGTGTGTGTGTGTATTGTGTGTGTGGTGTGTGTGTGTGCGTGTGTTGTGTGGTGCTGTGCTGTGTGTTGTGTGTGTTGTGTGTGTTGTGTGTGGTGTGTGTGTGTCGTAGTGTGTGCGTGTGCGTGTGTGCTGTGTATGTATATGTTGTGTGCGTGTGTGTGTTGCGTTGTGTCGTTGTGTGCTGTTGCGTGTTTGTTGTTGTGTGTTGTGTCATGTTATTGTTGCGTTTTAGTTGTTCGTTGTGTTTGTGTCTAATGTTCATTTTCGTTTATGTTTATTTAATGTATCTAGTGTCATTTCGTGTAATTTTGAACGTTGTTTGCAAGTTATTGTTTTTTACGTGTTGCTTTCTCGTAATGATTATTTAAGTTATAATTACTTAGTTGTAAATTACTATGTCTTTTAATTCAATTTTGTGAAGTCTGTGTGTTACATCAGATATTTATATTAGTTACAGTAGTTCAAAATTTTCGTTGACGTTAATTTATATTTATTAATTCTTAAATTTTTATAAATTAATCTCATTGTCTTATGAAGTACAATTTGTATAACTTCGCTTTAATTGATAACTTTATTTGTTAATGATAATTTAACTTTCCTTAAGAACTAATTTATTATTATATTTAGGTTATTATCTTATTAAGACTAAATTAAGTCTGTTAATACATTTCTTCAATTATCTTCTTATTATGTTGATAATTTTTAGATGGGAAAATTTGATAATTCCAAGAAAAAATCTTCGATTAAGATTACAATAGATTTGTTAACATTAAGCCGATTAATTTATTGTTAACATCATTTGATACATATTAAAGAGAAGTTTGTAATTTTATCTTATGAACTATTGTTATTTTGATATTGTATAATTGCTAAAAATAATATTTACTTTATTAAAGATTTAACAAATTTGCTCTGTTAAATCCGATCTAATTTATGTAGAACTACAAATTAATGATAATCATAGTAAATATAAATCTTGATCTAAGTATTTGAATAGGATTTATTACTCTATATTAATGATTCATCACATTTAGTAATCCTATAGTAGAAAGTTTTCATTTTGCTGTAAATTTATAAAAGCCTTTTTTACATTTTGCATTCTTGTTTAAAAATGTAACTATATTTTTTTATTAGGATCGACTTTGTAAACATTATAATAATTAGTAAAAAAATCTTTCAAGTCTAAATATGAATATTTGTTCAATTTTGATAAGCCGAATCGAGGTTTATTGAACTAACATTCACATTTCCGAACTTAAGTACTTCAATAGAAAGTTTCATTTATAGCTGAAGCAATTACAATAAAAGCCGTATTTAACATTCTTGAATTACTTAAAATAGTACCATATTTAGTTTGTTAACCTAGAAGGCTACTCCGTGTTCGATGTTTATCCATATGTAGTAAATTAATCTAACAGATATAATTTTACTCTAAAGTTTTACAAGGAATATTTGTTAAAATATTTAATGCCAAATTTTGATGTCCACTGATATCAAGTATGAGAAGCTAAATTGACATTTGTAACAAGTTTTCAATTTCGATAAATTATAATAAAGCAGATTCGAACCAGAAGTAATTTTCAATGTAACATTAACCATCTATTTGGTCGGTATATACCAAGCGTGATCCTTGTGAAGTTTGTAGGACATTAGTTTAATTAATTTAACTAGTGACATTTTCTTGTGCTTTTGTATAGAAATTTTGTAGAATATTTTGAACGTACATCTATTGAAATCGAGTGAGTAATATATTTATAGCGAATTAATTGTACTTTCGACTAGTGTTAAATCAATTCTATAATGAAGGAATCTAGTAATCAGATAATAGGTACTGGTATAAAATTGTGAATCTTATAATTTATCCAAGTAACACTTGTGGTTTCGTTAGAAACAGTAGTTGCGTGATCCCTTTGCTTATTTTTAAGATCATATTGTCAAACAATAACTCATGATAAATTCTGTAGTAAATATTTTACCTAGAACATTTAAGTGTTAAATCTAGAATTGATTCATTAATAATCTGATAATTGATTATTAACGTAAAGCGTACTTGATTTATAATTTGTGATAAGCAACATAACCATCGATTTGTATTTTACATACAAAGTAGTCTGGTAAACTTCATTAACATCATATTATGTAAAATAACAAAAGTCAAGTAAAGTAAATTGTTACTAAAAGCACAACGTTACAGATTATTCGTAATAAAGTTCAACCTTTGCTTATTTACCTTGAAATTTTGACAAGTACATTAATGTTAAACTGTCGAGATAGTCAAACTTGATCCATGTTTAATAACTTAATACGCTCATAATTCATTAAATATATTAATATAATGAATAACTAAACAAAAGTTAAAGTAATTGAATTAAAATGTATATCCAAAATAAACGATTTGTGTACTAAATTTCAACCTATAAATGTAAAGTCAATAATTTGCAAGATTTCTTTAAATCCATGATATATTATAATTAACTAACATCAAACAAGTAAATTTAACTATGAAAAACAATATTTAAATATCATGAGTATTAAATTTGTTCAATAAGTTAATGGACATCTATGTATTGAACAAACACGCTTCCAAAGTCCTATAAAATTGTAAAATAAAGAGACAATCAATTTAATTTAACTAATTTCGTAATTCATCTAAACTAAAGTTCATGAAAATACCATTAAAATCAAGTTTAACAATAAATTTATAAAATCAATAGTTTAACTTCTATGTATAGAGGTAAATGGCACCTATTGTTAAAACTTTTAACTTCGGAATGGCTAAAACGCTCGTATAAAAATTGTAAACGTTAAGTAATTTCAATAATTTAAGTTTATACTTTATTCTTTAATTAAATCTTAGAAGTTAATGTACTTCGAAAATTAATTGTAAAATGAAAATCCTTTGAATAAATATTTTCCCAGCCAATTTAAAATCTTTAAATCACCACAGATTATTAAAATTTAAAACTTAAATACATATCTTCGGAATTTAACGGTTAACAATTTCTGACTCATATCAAAAATGCAACCAACTAATGTAATCTTATTGCCAAATTAAGGCTAACGTTATTGTAAATTTCTAATCTTATACAATATACATGCTGTTTCAAGTAAAATTTATAAATTAATGAGAAAATCTAATGAACCTAATGACCGCCGATTCAAAAATCTTAAATCAGCTCCAGAAAATGAAAACAGTTTAAGGAATTTTCAAAATACATCGTGTTATCTTGGAAGGATTTTTTATATTTCTACGATTAATAGACGACGAAGTATTACATTACAATGTTCGATGATGTTGCTACAACCTTTTTGTATAATAAGATGTTTAACAAGATTTTGTGATGTAAATAAATTTATTGCAATTTTATACCTAATATAAACGTGAACTAAATTAGTATTGCATTCATTAGGTCAGTATCAAAAATTGCAACAAATAATGTAATGGCTAAAAGGTAATGTCAAATTGGATTTTGAAACGTTTTTAAAAACTTTTCAAATATTTAAAAATCGTATCCGCTCGAATGAATTACTATTGCGACGAATGTTTACTGTGTTTGAATTCCCAGGATTTCAAATGGACGGAAGTATTAAATTTACACTGTTTAATACATTCCACTTTCTAGTGATAAGGTATTTAGACTTTATGAAATCGTTATTCTAATTTATTGCAAATTGGTCTCTGGTAACTTGTAAATATTAGTAAAAGTTTACATATCGATTTGCATTGTTGAATCACATCACGTAACCATTACATACTAGTAGAAATGTAGAAACAGTAATACGTAAAGTCATGTGTAATGTAATTCTGATCACATACAATTAATACGAATTATATCCATAATGAAATTATAATCGGAACTTCACTTCCGAAAATAGGCAATTGCACATAATGTTAGCAGAGAACTTTTAGATTGGTTCAGAAATAATCAATGACGAATTATTCCAACATTTCAATGTCGACGATAAGAGGTTTGAAACGACTTACACGTCTCTGAAAATTACAGTTATCAAACGCTTTATAAACCAATATAGATTATTCAGTTTAAGTTATTTTAACAATAATTTAATTTTTCAAATTTTTCCATTGTTTCAGGAATTAATCACAAAATTTATGAATGTAGAATTCGATACACCAGTTTAAAATGCACGAAAATGTTATGTAATGCACGCTGGATCCCTACAATCATAGCTTGTCACATGTGATTCATTGAATCAATTAATAAATCTATTAGTCCATTTAATACTATTCATAAATGGAACTCTTGCGACCTAATTTCATTTCGAAAGTAATTATTGATTTTAAGTCAAGATGTTAACTTTTCACTAATGATTTCTAAAGAATTCAATAATGTACCAAATTATCCATCGATTATCTTAATGTATAGCAGTCTATGTCTTTGATAAAGAATTTTAATCTTCTAATATTACAGATTATCAAAATACTTTTCAATTGAACAATCATAAACATTCAGTGTAAATAATACGGATATTGGCATGTTAATGGATCCATTTGCCAAATTTAAATCGGTAGATCAACGACAATTTTGAAATACATTTTACGAGTTACTAAAAATGTATCTGGATGTAAGGATGATTATACATAGTCTTCGTCTTCTGAATAATTTCATCACGCACGATATGAATCAGAATTTTAATGGTAAACGGATTGGACGATAAGCCTTTCCATATGAAGTACAAGATAGATTTATCTTATAATTTTCGAAAGTAACATTTATCTGCTATCTAAATACTATTATGGATTATTACATTTGAACCGAAATTTATTGAAGTTTCTACTAGTTGAACTTGCAGAAGTGTAAATTTTAATTTATAATGTGATTAGAATCAATATTATGTATGGTCTAAATCAAAATGTAATAGCTCTAATCATCAACAGTCAGTATTCAATGTGAAATATGAGAAAACTGTATTATTGCAAGTAATTTTAAACTAAATTCCCAAACGTTCTAACTGAAAGCTACAAAAATTTCTTGAATGTAATAATCACATAATTATCGTTAAAGCGATAAAGGCAATGTTACTGGTTGGAAGAAGATTATAGAATAAATCTATCTACCAATGAGGATAAGGCTATATAACAATTAATCAAATCCACTATCTCTTTGAAAATAAGAATATAATTAATTAAACCTAAAGATAAGACTTTTATTGATTATTCAGAGAAATTAATATTAATATAAATTAAACTTTCGACCATTAACACTCATAATAAAATACTTATCTTTTGCAAGGATTTTTAATGGTGTACTTTAAATTATACAAGTCTAAACGTTTCGATAACACTTGAACAGTTAAATCTTCGTCAGTAGCAATGTGATGTAGTAATAATTGTTAAAGATGTAGACCAACAATTTTGTCAAATGTTGAAAAATGTCAAACATAAAGGTCATAAGCCTGCTATGTAATATAACAGTGTTGAGAAACGTATAAGCCAACTATAAAATTTATAAAGAATAACTAGGTCATTAAAATTAAATATTGTTAAACTGTCTTAAAGATGACAAACCAGAACACTCTCTACGACGAAAGCTAACAATGAAATTTGCCAGCCAAAAACACATTTAACAAAATTTAATTGAGTTATGATGTAAGTGTAAAGTTGTGAAAAACTTCAATTTTAAAATGATAGAAGCATTCACAAATCCAAACATTACATCAAAAATAACCCAGTTAAATCTAACAAAGAGATATCTTTATCAATAATTGGAAGTGTTATTAACAATGAAAAGCACAATGCAGAACGTTCTTTGTAATTTTAATTTCAATTTAATTTCAACTACTTATGTTAAATTATAGTGCTGTGGAAATTTAACATATAATTGATAAAGCATTTGCTTCAAGGTCTAGGAAAAACACAGCAAAAACCTAGACATACCAAAAGCTGAAAACAAATTAAAATCAAGGCGTATCATTATGCTCTTTTTAATTATAAGATGCCAAAACCTATTTAAACGGAGATTTTCTTCTTGTCTATTAAAATTATTCGGTGTTTATATATTTCAATAGCTTCACGTTGCAAACGAACATAATAATGGGTTTGTCTTGACAATATTTTCATATTGTCAAATTGAATGTCATGATTTAGATTATTCAGGGCATGGTCAGCCACAGCAGACCTCTCTGGTTGACCCAATCTACAAAATCTCATATGTTCTTTGCGTCTTGTATCAAAGCTACGTTTTGTGGTCCCGATGTATACTTTTCCACATGAACAAGATAACTTATACACTCCGGAAGATGATAAAGGGTTTGATACATCTTTAGGTGATCTTAAATGTTCTTTAATTTTTCTTGTAGGTTTAAAAATAGTCCTAATGCCATATTTGATTAGGATTTTTCAATTCTATTTGTAACATTAGCTATAAAAGGAAGAAAAGCAGTACCAACATTAAGAACTGGTTTTTCTTTAAGGTTACGCCTAGAAGGTGTAATAACATTATTAATATCTGTAAGTGAATATCCATTATCTTGTAAGGATTTTCTTAAATATTTATATTCATCATTCAAAAATTCAGGGTCACAAATTCGTTTTGCTCGATCTACTAAAGATTTAATTACACTAATTTTTGACGTGGATGGTGGTTGGATAATTTATGAAGGTATCTATCAGTGTGTGTCGGCTTTCTGTAAACCTTAAAAGATAGTGAATTATTATTTTTAGATATTAATATGTCAAGAAATGGTAAACTTCCATTAGTTTCTTTTCCATGGTAAACTGAATACTAGGATGTAACCATTTATAAACCAAAAACTCATGCAGTGCTTCTTCTCCATGTCTCCAAATAACAAATGTTCATCTACAATCTATACCAAACTGAAGGTTTTTAGGTGTATTTTGTAACGTTAATGTTTCAAATTTTCTATAAAATTAGCTATAAAGGACAGGGACTACCCATTCTGACACCTTAATCTGTTCATAAAATTTGACTGATACTGAAAATAAGTTGTATACACGTCTGAAAAGAATGGTTATGTCCTTTGGAAAAATGATCTATGTATTCAATAGTTTCTTTTAGAGGTACTTTTGTAAAAGTGAAATAACATCAAAACTAACCATTATATCACCCTCTTCAATTTTGAAACTATGCATTTTTTCAACAAAGTCGGCAGAATTTTTAATGTAATGGGGTGTTTTTCCTATATGAGGTTGTAATAACAATGTAAGATGTTTTGCAAGGTGATATGTAGGAGAACCAATTGCACTAACAATAGGCCTTAAAGGAATATTAGGTTTATGAATTTTGGTAAACCATATAGTTTTGGTGAAATAGCTTCAGAGTTAGATAGTTTCTTCTTTATTTCTTCAGGAATAGATGATAATTTAATCAGCTCTTTAGTTTTTAAAAGAAACTTTTTTGTTGGATCTTTTGGTATTTCACGATAAGTTTCTGGTCCCAACAATTGTTCTATCTTAGTGTTATAATCGTTCATATTTAATATAACAGTTGCATTACCTTTATCTGATTTTAATATTATAATACTTTCATTGCGTTTAAGATCAAGTAAAGCATGTCGTTGACGAAAGGATAAGTTGCTCTTTGGAGGTTTTGTTTTACGTAATATGTTAACGGTGTTATATCTAACTTCATTAGCAGCATCAAAAGGTAATAATCTAATGGAGTTTTCGATGTTGGAAATTATATCTTCAAAAGGTATTACTCTTGGTGTTATCGCAAAATTTCCTCCTTTAGAAAGCGCTTGAATAGCATAATCTGAAACAACATTATCAGAAAGGTTTATAACTGTTTTTCTACAATCAATAGATGGTCTATTATTTTGTTGTTTGTATAATTTATTAAATTTTTCTTTTTGACGTTGACATGAGATGTCAAAATTTATTTCCATAGATTTAAACGTTATAGAATCAATTTTATCCCAATCTTCTTTATTCAAAATAGATGAAATTTCTAAATGTGAATATCAAAGATTTTTAGCGGTGTTATCCAGTAACTTCCTAGTAATATGTATTTGATTACGTAGAAGAGCATTTTCAGTTCTTCTGTAAATATTATTCGCTTGCTTGTTATTAAAATTTCTTTTAATATAGATAAACTTTGGGATAATCTTTTGGTCTCGGCATCGTAATAAAAAAGTGAGTGACGATAATAATTGTGCTTTACGTTTCCTTAATTTTTCAAATTGTCTGATAAAACGATAAGTTTCCTCCCATAAAGGACTGAAATATGAAAATGTAAACTTTCACCATTAACACTCATAATAAAATACTTATCTTTTGGGATTTTTAATGGTGTACTTTAAATTATACAATCTAAACGTTTCGATAACACTTACAGTTATCTTCGTCAGTAGCAATGTATGTTAAAAATTGTTAAAGATGTAGTAAACAATTTTGTCAAATTTGAAAAATTCAAACATAAACATAAGCCTGCTATTAATATAACAGTTTGAGAAACGTATAAGCCAACTATAAAATTGTAGTAAAGAATAACTAGGTCATTAAAATTAAATATTGTTAAACTGTCTTAAAGATGACAAACCAGAACACTCTCTACGACGAAAGCTAACAATGAAATTTGCCAGCCAAAAAACACATTTAACAAAATTTAATTGAGTTATGATGTAAGTGTAAAGTTGTGAAAAACTTCAATTTTAAAATGATAGAAGCATTCACAAATCCAAACATTACATCAAATATGGCATTAGGACTATTTTTAAACCTACAAGAAAAATTAAAGAACATTTAAGATCACCTAAAGATGTATCAAACCCTTTATCATCTTCCGGAGTGTATAAGTTATCTTGTTCATGTGGAAAAGTATACATCGGGACCACAAAACGTAGCTTTGATACAAGACGCAAAGAACATATGAGATTTTGTAGATTGGGTCAACCAGAGAGGTCTGCTGTGGCTGACCATGCCCTGAATAATCTAAATCATGACATTCAATTTGACAATATGAAAATATTGTCAAGACAAACCCATTATTATGTTCGTTTGCAACGTGAAGCTATTGAAATATATAAACACCCGAATAATTTTAATAGACAAGAAGAAAATCTCCGTTTAAATAGGTTTTGGCATCTTATAATTAAAAGAGCATAATGATACGCCTTGATTTTAATTTGTTTTCAGCTTTTGGTATGTCTAGGTTTTTGCTGTGTTTTTCCTAGACCTTGAAGTAAATGCTTTATCAATTATATGTTAAATTTCCACAGCACTATAATTTAACATAAGTAGTTGAAATTAAATTGAAATTAAAAATTACAAAGAACGTTCTGCATTGTGCTTTTCATTGTTAATAACACTTCCAATTATTGATAAAGATATCTCTTTGTTAGATTTAACTGGGTTATTTTTGATGTAATGTTTGGATTTGTGAATGCTTCTATCATTTTAAAATTGAAGTTTTCACAACTTTACACTTACATCATAACTCAATTAAATTTTGTTAAATGTGTTTTTGGCTGGCAAATTTCATTGTTAGCTTTCGTCGTAGAGAGTGTTCTGGTTTGTCATCTTTAAGACAGTTTAACAATATTTAATTTTAATGACCTAGTTATTTTTACTACAATTTTATAGTTGGCTTATACGTTTCTCAAACTGTTATATTAATAGCAGGCTTATGTTTATGTTTGAATTTTTCAAATTTGACAAAATTGTTTACTACATCTTTAACAATTTTTAACATACATTGCTACTGACGAAGATAACTGTAAGTGTTATCGAAACGTTTAGATTGTATAATTTAAAGTACACCATTAAAAAATCCCAAAAAGATAAGTATTTTATTAATCAATTACAAGTCTGTAGCTCCTAAGTATTATGGGTTACCTAAAGTCCACAAAAAATGACATCCCATTGAGGCCAATTATTTCTTCAGTCGGGGGTCCTAATCAAAAAATTGCCAAGTTTATGACTGATATTCTATATAAAGCCTTTATCAATAACTTAACGTTTAGAATAAAGGACTCCTTTAAATTCGCTAACACTATGAACAATTTTAAGTTACCTGAAGGTTTTGTATTGATTTCATTGGATGTCGTTTCATTGTTTACTAATCTTACGATTGAACTAGTTATTAGGATTATTGAAAAGTATTGGTTGTTGATTGAGAGTAACTGCAACATACCTAAAGATACGTTTATTGAAATTATCAAATTTATCTTCGATACTACTTATTTCAGCTTCAATAATGAAATTTATTGTCAAATTTTTGGTACACCGATGGGCTCAAGTCTCAGCCCGATTTTAGCAAACATTATTATGAACGACTTACTTTAGGTTTGTTGTAACAGTTTAGAATTTCAGCTACCATTCATTTTTCAATACGTAGATGATATTATTTGTGCGATACCAAAAAGGTACTGAGGTTGACATCCTCAATGTTTTTAACAATTATGATCAATATATTAAATTTACAATCGAAAGTGAGATTGACAATTCAGTCCCTTTTTTAGACACTAAGGTTATCAGAAATGAGTCGAATCATATTATACTTGATTGGTACCAAAAACCTACCAATTCTGGTAGATACTTAAATTATAACTCAAATCATCCTCTAAACCATAAAGTGAACTTAGTGTTAGCATTAAAAAATAGAATAAATAATATTTGTCATGAATCCTTAAAAGAAAAAAATTACAAGAAATTGATCCAGTTACTAATCAACAACAATTATCCAAAAAGCCTATTGAAGAGGTTAATTTACAACCATCCACAAACCAAGGTAGAAAAGAACAATAGTGACAATAGTAAAGAAATAATTCAATATAAAAAACTTCCGTACATAGAAGGTCTAACTCATTTAATAGAAAGAATCTGCAAAAACTTACCTGTAAAAATTGCTAAATTTAACATAGACACAGTTTACAAACTTTTTAGTGCGACTAAAGATAAAACTAATAAATATTATAAAAGCGATGTAGTGTATTCCATTCCTTGTTCTCAATGGCAGAAGATATATGTTGGACAAACTACACAAAGACTCAGGAACAGAATTACCCAACATAAAAGTGACTGTAGAATTAAACCCAAAGCTTGTGCTCTTGCAAATCATGTCAATGTACATGACCATAAAATGAATTTCGAAGAAACTAAAATTCTAACATGTGAAAAAAACAAAAAGGTTAATCTTAGAAATGTGTCACATCAATCATACACTGAACAGTATGAATCAAACAGTGACGTGGAAAACTTGAGTAACCTGTACCTACATATTGTCAGTATTTAAATAACATATAATAGTAGTTTTACATAAGAACAATTTGGTACTTATTCAACAACATAAATTTAGTTTCACTGTGTATATAAGATTTTTAGAAAAATTCAAATTTGAGCGCACTTAAACATCAAGGTTCTTTAAGTTATATCTCTGTCATAAATTTCTGTCAGATGAAATTCACACAACATGTCTGCTCAGATGTATTTTAGTTCGTAAATTTATGATTACATTAATCAATTTTAATTGTTAATTGTGTTAGATGTTAGTAACTAGTTTGTTTAGTGATTACCTCAACATATGTAAGTTGCCTTTGGTGGACTAATGTACTTATATCAACTGTTATCATTAACTTTTAGTATTCTGATGAAGCTACCAAATCAGTAGCGAAATATTGATTTAAATATAATGAGGATTACTCTCTAAAGTGGTGGATTAATTATTACCTGTATACCACTATTTGACCGATTCCTGACTAAATAAAGTGTTTAATATTGTTTTAACTATAACGGTTGTTGTAGATTTGTCTTTGATTTTAGATATATATATATATATATATATATATATATATATATATATAACCGCAGTGAGCAAAACTCTTTAAATGTACATTCACCAATGAACCGTGAAAAATTAAGTCTAGTCTAGGCACCCTCTTATTAACTCTCCATCTGGTTTGATTATTAACACAAATATGCTGCTTATTTACATGTAACTCTTCATTACATACATAAAATACTTTAGCAAACTTTATACAAAAGCAATTTATTGTCTATTAATAAACAGATGGGGTATACTATATGTAATGATTAACAACAGTTCAGGGCGAGATCTTCCATAAAAAAAATAACAAGCAAGGCGCATTTATTAATACGCTTATTGCGGTAAAATTAATCCAATAAATAGGAAATCATTAAAACAACACTTTCCTTTCTCAATGTAAACGAGAATGTTACTAATAACTGGCGAAACACCAACACAAAAGTCTCCCTGGGGTCAGTGAGTTCCATCTATAAGCTATAAGTAGTGGGACGGGCTAACTCCCTCACGATATTTTCGAAAACAGCCAAACAAAATCCTTTTTCCCACTTTGTCACGTTATCTTTAACTGTCACTATAAAAAATATTCCATCTTAAAAGTCATACATGTGTCAACAAACCCGGATAACTGGAATCGGGATAACAAACAACCTCTTTTTCTAATAACACAACCCACATTCCCTAATAAACATTCTACAACTTCCTCATTAACAGCTTTATCTAAAAACGAACTGGTAGATTACGATGTACGGGAAGCCACTTTTCCCCGTTACGAGATTCAAAACAACAAGCAGAATGAGCTTACGTAATACGTTTCTTAAGGCTCTTCACGGCAATGAAATAATATAATTATTAAAACATCTATTTCCTTCTAACATTCCTTAAAATTCCCACCAGGACAACCAAATACATCAATATTAAAAAATTCTAAGCAAAAATTTACCATATGTGATAAGGTCATAATTGATCTTGTCTCAGAAAATTGATATCTTAAGTAATATTTTTAATTAAATCAGTTTAATTAATTAATTGAATTAATTTTAACTTAAAAACTACCTCATCTTAAATATAATTTAATTTTTATGATGTTATTTAAATTAGGTGAAATACGGAATTTGTTTCAAGCTGAAATTTCATCATTTAACAACTTTATTATTAATTAAATGTTCACAGTTAATAAAATTCTTTTAAACCAGAGTTACTAATTTATGTAAAAATAGCACATGTTCTTCAATTCAATATCTTTTTGGTAAGAAGTTATCTTGTATATTACATTCTAATTCTAGCACTAGATGTCATGAATTGTCATGAAATTTATATAATTATGTCATTAGGTTAATTTCAAGCAATAAGAAAATAGACATACACAACGATGAATTAAATAATTATTGATACCCATAAAATAGAAAATCACAATTTAATTAGAGAACACATAATAAGAATGATATGACAAAAGTCAATGGCGTAGGATAGGGATTTTACTTACGGTAAAGGTATTATGTATAGTGCACAACATTTTCAAAACAAATTTAAGTTACGGCACGTCACAAAGTACCCCCCAGCAAAATGAAAAGTCGGGTAAGTAAAAAGAAACAAAATAGAAATAAAATTATTGGCAACAAAAGTAAAAGCAACAAAAGCGAACAGAGCAACAAATGTGAAATGGCGAAATTGATACTTAATATGTAGCATCAGTAAGATATGCAAAGGACAGAACTCTAAGAAGAGTAAAGGTCGACATCAGTAGAACGACCGTACGCGTCAGGATAGCGTTTCAACGTTTTCGACGACGAGGATAGCCGAGAGACAGGTTAAGAGGACTATACAAATCAGTAATAGCTAGATTTACAGACTGATCTAAATCAGTAGGAGAATGATTAGCTTTCAATTCTTTGATATGTAGACTCCTAAAGATTTACCAGAATCATCTTTTAATTCATAATCCCATAATTCATAAGGTCCAACAAATTTGGGAGCGAGTTTAAAATTGAAGTGACGAGAGGAGTGAAAGTGTACAAAATTGCGTTTGCGCACACGATCATTCAAGGAGATTTTGACAGATCTTCGAAGATTGTAACGAAAGAGAAGAAACGAAAATTTAGAAAAGCAAACAGCAACAACCACAGTAAAATAATATCCTTTAGAGAATTAGGAAGAGTACCAGCTATGTCTATACATAGAACTTGCCAAGGTCCAGTGGATTTGACTCTCAGAGCTAGGAAACTAGGTGGAACGCATTGTTAACCTTATATGCAAAACAAATGGCACATTAACCAACATAGCGAGCGATATTTGAAAGTAGGGCCAATAATAGTTCAAAGCAATTCTAGCTACGGTTTTCGTAACACCAAAATGACCAGAAGTAGATAGAAGGATCATGATATTCAGAGATCACTGGACGAAGTCCTTTTGGAACAAGAATACACTAGCCATCGGAGAAGGATTCGGAAATAGGAGTAATACGCATACGTTTATACAGAAGACCACCCTTAACACAGAACGAAGAAAATTTTCCAGGAGAAGAAACTCGACGGAGTAGATTTAAGTACCAAGAATTTTTAATTGCCAACGTAATCAAAGAAGTAGTAGTAAGTTTGACGACACCGACTTGAGGGACAGAACGAGATGAAAGATTACGAACGATATGTTCCTTATTTATACGATTACTTATATTGAAGTTATGTTGTTATATGGGTAAGGCCCATCTAGTTAAACCCCAGAAGGGTTTTGTAATTTATTCAACCAATTAAGTGAATGGTGAATAGTAATCACAGTGAAAGGAGAAGTCTCAATACATGGTCGAAATTTTTCAATTGTCCATAGGACAGCCAGTCTTCTTAGTAGCAGAATAATTCGTTTCATCCTTAGGTAAAGATCGGCTAATATAACAACTTTTACATCAAAGTCAAGTTGTTAGCTCAAGACAACAAACACTACTTCCGTTTGGACGATAAAACGATGGGAGAAATTGGGACAAGACAAGATAGGTAAATAGACTAGGTGTTCTTTTAACCTTTAACCCGAGAGGTGTTAAAATGTCTACACTACCCGAGATACCGGTGTGAGATACCGATATTCTAGAATAATAACAAAAACTACATCAAACAATTTTAATGAAAGTTTCAGCAGAGTATTACATTATGAACAATGTGTTGTCATATTATCGACCTTTGGAAATGCAATTTTTCCAAATGTTTGAGGTATGTTCCAGGCAAATTGCATTTTGGCAGCTAACACATTTATAAAAAGTTTTTCTTTTTCTTTGGTACGGAAAAAAGTGCACGTTTTTTTTTCTCTAAACGTTCACCCTTTGAGGATTACGGTTGGTCGCAGCTTGATTTCCACACACATTCTTTATTAAATTTTTTAGTTCTTAATTCAAATTGGGAATTTGAAGTCTCCTGTGCATATGTGGTGTGATGAGATCCATAGCAAGTGCTTCTATAAAAACGCGCCTGGGCTTTGGTTCCACATCTTTATAATTCAAATACAAAACGTATGCATTACTTGTTCATATATCTACCAATCGATAAAATATGGATAGAGGCCATCGACGAGTAACTCGACCTGAACTAAAATTGGCACATCGTAAGTCCAAGGTGTCGACACCAGATTTTGTCAAATTATAAAAGGATATTATTTCTGGAAGTGCTCCTTCTTCGTTTGTCCCCTTGTCATGATGGGAAGAGGAAAGCAAAAAAAACTGCATTATTTATCTTCGGAACACAAGAAAGCAATGTGAAGTTGTCATTAGGAAAACCATATAAAGTAGATTCTACCGGTCTTGTCGCTGACGCTTGAAACTCTAGCGGGATTTCTCGTTTATTGCGTTTCAAAGTTCCTGTGTAAGTGAGCTCTCTTTTGTTCAGCTGATGTAGTAATTAAATGGAGGAAAACCAATTGTCACCAGTAATACTTCTATTAGAGTTCTCTATGGCTTTTATTAAACGCAGAACTGATTGAGTAAGCACCATAAATTTTTCTTCTTCAGCAGGTAGCGTTCTTCCATCACTATCTTTTCCAGTATATATAACCATTAAAAAATAAGCCTTTCTAGCATCAGTAAGACATAATAATTTCAGTCCGTATTTTGCCGGTTTTTTAGGCATGTAAACTTTAAACTGACATTTACCTGAAACTAATTAGCATTTCATCCACACATGCGGCATATTGTAACAGTTTTGGGAGTTTTTTACAAAAGTATAGAACATAAATGAAACAGCTGAAGCTGGGTCTTGTTACGTCTTTCTTCTCTTGTAGGAGCGTAATCAAATCTAATACATTGAAGTATGACTTCGAATCTGTTTGAAGACATAACCGCTCTAAATACAGGACGACCTTCTTGAGAATCGAATAGGGATAGCATATTTTCGTGATTTGAGCGACATATCGATGTTAGCATAAGTAATCCATCAAAAGCTCTTATTTAATCAACATCCGGACCTTTATAATCTGTTCCTTCAGTTGTGTGAGTTGCTCTGACGTCTTGCAATTTTCTTTTATCATGACTCCATTAAACAGAAGCTCCCAAATTTCAAGTCCAGTAGGATGATTTCCTAAATTTCTTGCTTTCTTGTTTCAAAGATGGCAGTTTAATTATTATGTTATGTTGTGGAGTTCTGACTGCCTTATTTGGTTCTTAAGAACTCCAAATATACCCATCCTCTTTAATCTTTTTATTCCCCTTTCCCTTATATATTGTTAGTTCAGTTCCATTTTCATCTGAATCCTCGCCGCTCGTTTCATGAACGTCAGGAGAAATGTTTTCGTTGCTTAGTACAACATCGGGGTCATTATAGGAATCGTCAGTATCAGAAGAAGAGCGGCAGTCATCTACCATATCAATTTCCCCTACTTGGGCATCATCCGAATCTTCTATGTCGAAACACTCATGTTGCTCATCGTCAGACATCTCATTAAGCCATTTCAGAACTGTTTGTTGATAATTTTTGTCATTAATAGATACCGCCTTTGAGCGAAATGCCTTATCTAGAACATTTAATTTTATCAAATAAAAATGAATAATTATGCCTTTTAGATAAAACTTACCAAAATACCGCAATTTACTGATAGATGATAATCTTATGTTCAACACTAGCTAATAAATATTCACCCAATCGTTATATGGAACCACTAAAAATGTCAACGATATTCAATTCAACCTCATAAATCTTTACGTTACTAGAGATTTCCGTATTCTAGACCGTCAGCAATCCTGAAAGTCGTTTGTAAACTGACGAAGAAAGACAAGCATAACATTGAAATTTGGTGATTTTGTTTACAATATAATATCACGAAGGTACAGAGGCAACAAACATTACAGTGCTGTATTTTTCCAACTTATTCGGGTTTAAAATTTTTATAGCGGTATGACATACCGAGATCTCCGGTTAAGGGTTAAATACGTAAAGCTAATTCGCATTTAGGAGACCAAACAAAGAGAGTATTCTAAGTATGTGAGGTAAGCGGAGAGGTAAGTGGAGAAAAATGTGTGGTGAACCTGGGTACCAAGACGCCTCACCTGACCACACGGCGCAGGCCAGAGGCATTAGTTGGAGTATGGATAGAATCAATAACAGCGATTTTATTCAGGTCATTTAAAAGACCGCTTTATTTACAACATAACCGAAATATTTAACTTTGGGTCTACAGAAATAACATTTGTTCTGGTGTAAAATACTATCAGCAGATAAACGATGAAGAACCTTCTCTAAAACATCTAGGTTTTAAAAAGTATGAAATTATAATATCATCAAGATATGCAAAAAATACGGTGCAGGTTAATTATGCAATCCAAAAGGCATACGTGTGAATTGATAAAATTCACGTCTAGGGACAGTGAAGCAGTCAAAGGTTTAGACTCAGCAGGAAGTAGAATTTGCCTATAAGCAGAACGTATATCTAAGCTAGAGAGACAACGATCATCACGAAGATAATGCAGAATAGAACCAATACAAGCAAGAGTGTAGGCATCTTTTCGAGTAACAGCATTAACTTTGGAAAAATCGACACATCATCGGTAGATATCGTCTGTCTTTTTGACGAGAACGATGGGGCTAGACCAAAGGCTAGTAGAAAGTAGAACGGCGCTTGATTTTAGCATAACATCCAACTCTTTTTCGCTATCTGTGTGATAGCAGCAGAAAGTGGATTGGAACGTTGTTTAATGGGTTTGACCAAAATAGTATACCCCAATTCCAAAGAAAAAAATTTAAATAAAAAAGATTGCTCAAAAGAACAAAGCTCAGAGTAAGAATTTAAGTGATCCAAAACCTTTTTTTTTATTACTGAATGTCCATTGCTCATTTCTAAGTCAGGTATAAAGTTGATTAATCGCCAAAAAATACATAAAATTAGTTGTTGAGATAACTCAGGGACTACAATGACATCAACGGTTTTTAATTCGATGGTAATTGGTAATACAACATGACCTAAAATCAGTGCATTTATTTCCATTAACTAAAGTACAGGAAGTAGACGAACCCACAGATGAAGGTATTCCCTCGCGACGTAAAATGTACCAAGTAGAACTACCTAAGATAGTGCGAGAAGCACCAGAGTCAAAAAATCTTTAAAAGTGTAACCAAAGATTTGTATATTCAAATAAGGACGTTCACTATTACGAACACTAGCAAATACAAAGTCAAAAATAAATCGTTATTTATCCGAAATACCAAAAAAAGGTATGCGATATTACTTAAAGCATAGAATCCTTTACTCGGTCAGAAGGCTACAGAAAGTCACTCTGTTTCTTAGAACAAACAAGACAAGAAACACCAGATTTTTCATAATGCTTGACTTGAGGTTTAGGACAACGAGTAGCAACATGTCCTGCACTCGAGCAATTCCAACGATGAACGGTAGCAGTTGACGATGAAGAACGTTTAGGAGGTAAAACGGCAGTAAACTAAATAGTTCTGTTGAAATCACTATGTTTAATATACTAGCTACATTTCCACTTATGAAAAATAGGTAGTAGATTGGTATATATAATTAGTTATCGTAAATTAATTGCCTTGACACCCAGGTGAAATTAATGTAATTGTAGACTTGTTTCGACGTCTTCAATGAAAGATTTGAAAGCACAAGTCTACCGGTAGCGTCTAAATAATGGTGAATTCCAGATATAAGTTTGATGTGTATTAGAAAAAACGAAAGTAAACACAATGAGAAAATAAACATATACAGGGATTAGTTCAATAATTATTTACACAATAGAATGTTACGTAACAGAACGTCTACAGATTTTGTTTACATGTTACTTCTTTACTATTCTACATTCTTGGTGTTTGTACGGTGACTTAATTTTTTACTTTTTCTTTTCTTTACATATTTTTACAACATATCGTTATCGTTAATGCGAAATATTGTTACTAGCCAATACTTTTGAGTAACGTTCAATTATCAGGTATTATTTTAACTTGTTACACTTGCATTTATAGTTGTACATTGCATTATATGCACACGCTAATTGCTAGGTCGACTATCACTATATTTGTACTACCAACGCCCTAGTGCGGACTTGGTATTGTCTTATGCATTAGCTACATGCATACATCATGGAAATTGTGTGGTTTACAAACTGTCTACTTCATCTTATAACCAAGCTTTCTACAAGTTATGTTTTTGTTGCTGCTTAAGCAGAATGCATAATAATAGATCGATGTCGTTACCTTGTTCATTTTTGTGTATTAGTAGCAACTTGTACACAGAAACTTTTGCAATATAAGGTCGCGCTTTAATATCGTGGTGCGGTATTGTGGATAATCAAGCTTTATAATTGTACATTTTTTACTTGTGGGCATTTAATAAATTAACATACAATATTGGTTGGTTATGTGAAACTCTTGCCTGTCAATTTACATTAACTATTAAAACTTCTGGTTGCTTATAGCTAAAATAATTTATCTTGCAATTTGTTAACTTAAACAGTAGACTATTTTTATTTCAATTAATATTTTTTTGAATAAATTTGATCTTGTAATAATTATATAATAATAAACGGACTAACTCAAGGTAACATAATGAAAAGAGTATTTGTAAAATATCAATTTTGTTTGATAAATATTAATTAATTTGTTAAAAGTAACGATTATAACTGCAATCTGTACTGAGAGGTATGGAGTTTACACAAGTTGAAAAACAAAAGAAAAATATTTATCATTATAAGCTTAGTTACTCGATAAACAAATGTACAGGGTGATTCATTAAGAGTGGCTACCGATCGTATCTCGGAAACCATATGTACCAGAATTTGGGGAAAAAATTATTATAACAAAATCGTCCCTGAAAGAGTGATTAAAATTTTTTTTAGTCGACAGTTTTCCGTTAGGTGGCGCAATCTATCACCTATAAAACATATTTGCATTTTTTACAAAAATTCCCTAATTTAAGTTGGTAAAAATTATCAATTTTAGAAACTACTGTCCTTATTCTACAACTTTTGTTGAAGTCAATTTTCTGTATCACCTATTCGGAAGTGGAGGGGGAACTGTTCTTTCGTTGACATAAAAAGACTGTAACTTCCATATGCCTGAATCGATTTTCACAAACTTAGACTCCATGCAAAGAGAATTAAAGGTAGATTCCAGATAACAAGTAACAACACTTTTAATTTTTTTAATTGGCAACTAGAGGGCGGTATGTAACACGTAACTATAACTCTAACCAGCTTATAAAAAGGCAAATAAGATGACTTATTGACAAGTAAAAACGACGAACTGATATCTCTTGTCATTCCAAAGATATTGCCATTTTTTGACCAGTACCGATGATTGTTGGCTAAAATTGTTTCTCGGAAGGTATTCAAAAGATTGGCACAAAGATTGCGAGAAACCGGCAATGTTCAACTTGTCGCATCAAGAAATAGGATACGTAGAAGTTGCAATGAAGAAAATATTACTAACATATTGGCGTATTGTAATCTTTAACAGGTGTATAAATAAGTCACCCACATATGATTAATACTTCTAGGCCAGAGCTATGGAAAATAATGAATAACTAGAAGATTTTATGCCACTTTGCTTATCGGTATATTAATAGGTCTAGGTTCAATAACATTTATAACAAGTAAAAAATTAATTACAGCAATAAGTTTTATTACGATACCTAATTTGATTGTAAGGATGTGAATTTGAATTAATTAACAATATGATATACCTGAAGTCATTTCTTTTACATTTTGGGTGTCACTGAAGCTTCAGCAGATAAGGAAATGTCGTCGACTCAAATATATAGAAATTTGTTTATAAGCCTCTAAACTGAATTGATTTTGCAGGATTCAAAGTAAAATTTGGTAATTACTGCACCATCTTGCAAAGTTAACTTTAAAATAAAATTAAACCCAAAGTAAAAATAAGTGATAAGAGTATAAATAAAATTGAGTTGCCTGAAATGTAAATGTCTCAAATTTCAGTATAATAAATTTAAAAACTCACCGTGTAAGTGTGGCACTAAATAAAAATTAAACAAAGCGAAAATTGCTTCTTCTTAAACACGTAGTTCAAGCAATGAATGAAGGACGTTCAAAGTAACCCTGCGCAATGACCGAAAATGACTCGAGCGAGGAGAGGGATGTGTAGTGAATAATAATTGAACTAATTTATTTATGCAACTAACACTACACGAAATGTACTTAAGTTGCCAATATGAACGTAAATTTAAACAACCATAAAAAGGTTTGTTAGACACCCCTCCCTAAAATTTAGACTTGGAGATCACCAATGCGGTGATTCCAAACACTAAACTAATAAAAATATTTTATCAAGATCTGATGAAATATACAAATTTTAAGATAATTTAAAATTCAAGCAAAAATGTAAATGGTATTATTTAAATTCTAAATAAATGGCCAAATGGAAAAAATCCTACCCTAAATGTACGAAGAAGTACGGAAAATGCGGTGATGTCGATAAGGAAAGAGTCCTGCAACACCATCAGAAGCCAATGACACGAAACCGCCCGCGCACGCCACTGGTAGGACTATAGGGTCTAAAACCTTAAATAAAGTAACGCAAAACTTTAAGCTGGTGGGGTTTGTAAAGAAAACCACCATCAGAGGAACAATATGCAAAACCTGTAACAAAAATTTAAGCTAACGTAAGGAGGGAACAGAAACCAACTATGACGTGAAGGGTCAGAGGGCGGGGAACCCGGGAACAGTTTTCCTGTACAACGATAAATCTCACGGCAAAATGACACTCCACGCAAGAGTCAAACTTCTTCCACACAAACCACAAAATCGCGATAATTGAGGCCGAGAGAGAGAGAGGTTCCACTACCCTTCCTAGGTGGTCTCAAACCAAGCCTTCTAGATACATCAAAACAAAACTACCATAGTCACGTTTGGTATATGAGTCAAAATCAATCATGGTATATTAGTGGAACGGCTTGTGCACTATTACGAACACATACATACCCCCAAAGTACAAATTAAAATTAGAATTTAGAATTTACATCAGTTCTACGTACAAAAAGACAAAATTTCAATCGATTTGGGCTCGTACTTCGATAGCGCAGTTGGTAGCGCGGTACTCTAGCAAAGTGCAGGTCGTAGGTTCAAATCCTACTCGAGGTAAACTTTTTATTTATGTGTTTAATAAAATTAATATTAATTTTTAATTACATATTTACCTTTGAACTTTTTCGTTCATAACAAAACTTATAATTAATTAATATTAGTCAAGTTGCTTTGGTATGTGTGAATCCTTGCTATATTGCAGGCTCGCATTCCATTAATAATAGTAATTTGATTGTCATCTCATTAAATTTAGAATTTACATCAGTTCTAAATACATAAAGACAAAATTTACATCGATTAGGGCTCGTACTTCGATAGCGCAGTTGGTAACGCGGTTCTCTAGCAATGTAGAAGTCGTAGGTTCAAATCCTGCTCGAGGTAAACTTTTTATTTATGCAAATGTAAACTTTCACCATTAACACTCATAATAAAATACTTATCTTTTTTGGGGTTTTTTAATGGTGTATTTTAAATTATACAATCTAAACGTTTCGATAACACTTACAGTTATCTTCGTCAGTAGTGTTTGTTAAAAATTGTTAAAGATGTTGTAAACATTACTACTGACGAAGATAACTGTAAGTGTTATCGAAACGTTTAGATTGTATAATTTTAAATACACCATTAAAAAAAAACAAAAAAGGATAAGTATTTTATTTTTATTTATGCATTTAATAAAATTAATAATAATTTTTAATTAAAGTTTTGTAATTTAACCTGTTGTAATTTTTTACATAAATCAACAAGATGAAAATATCGGTAACATTAACAGGAACCAATTGCGTTGCATACCAAGGCTGTAAATTTTTAATGATAATTTTAAGTTGTTCAACCTCAGAAGGAAATTCCACTTCATAGTAGCAAAATCTATTGCATCATCTTGCAAAGTTAACGTTAAAATAAAATTAAACCCAAAATAAAAATAAGTGGTAAGAGTGTAAGTAAAATTGAGTTGCCTGAAAGGTAAATGTCTCAAATTTCAGTATAATAAATTTTAAAACTCACCATATAAATGTGGCACTCTAAATAAAACATTAAACAGGTAGTCCAAGCAATGAATGAATGACACTCAAAGTAACCCTGCGCAATGACCGAAAATGACTCGAGCGCGGAAAGGAATGTGCAGTGAATAAGAATTGAAATAATTTATTTATGCAACTAACGCTACACGAAATGCACTTAAGTTATCAATATGAACGTAAATTTAAACATACATAAAAAGGTTTGTTACAATATGTTAAAGCTGAACCCCATTTAAGTAGTGCAAGAGATCTAGGATTGAATTATTCTTTGGTACAAAGAATATTAAAGGATTATAAAATGCACCCTTTACACCAGGAGTTAAAAGAAATAGATTTTGATCGACGACTGAACTATTGCAACTGGTTAAAAGAAATTTGGACGATGATCCAAAGCTCCTATCTTAAATATTATGAATGGATGAGGCTACGTTTTCATGGTAAAGCCAATTTGCACAATTGCCACTAATGCTCAGAAACCAACTCTCACTGGCAAATGGAGGTCAATTACCAAAATCGTTGGAGTCTAAACGTATGGTGTGGTATTTTAAATGGAAAGATTGTTGGACTTTTTTCCTTTGACGGAACATTAACTGGAGAAAGGGAAATTTTTTTAACCATTCAATTATATTACGTTATTATATTATATTATATATATATATATATTACTACTCAAAACAGATTAGGCATGTGTTACCAACAATTTTGCAGCAGATGTCCGGGTTTATTTAGATACTGTATTTAGATAAGTAGGTTGGGTATGGAAGTATTTTTCCATGACCGCAAGGTCACTAGATCTTATGGTTTTAGATTTTTACTTATGGGGAAGAATCAAAGATTTAGATTTTAAAACACGTCCAACTACACGTGAGGATATGAAAGATGGGATTTGGGAAGTAGTTTGTTGAAATTGACACCAGTGTTAATTCCACAATAGAAAGGCTGAATTTGTGCATAGCGAATGATGGCAAGCATTTTGAGTATTTAAAATAATTAGGTAGTAGGTGCGTTTTGTAAATTTCTGTTATGAGTAGCTACCTTAGTTTTGTTTCATTATTTATGTTAGTAAATATTTTTGTGATGCGTTTTACTTATTATTTTATTCTCAAAACAATTTAGCCAACAATCATCAACACTGATCAAAAAATGGCAATATCTGTGGAATGACAAGAGATATCAGTTCGCGGTTTTGAGAGGTCAATAAGTCATCTTATTTGCCTTCTTGTAAGCTGGTTAGAGCTATAGCATTTTATTTGAAATTTCTCAGAAAAAATCATAAATAGAGCTAGGTGTTGGATACCGCCCTCAAGTTTCCTATTAAAAAACTAAAAGTGTTGTTATTTGTTTCTGGAATCTACCTTTAATTCTCTTTGCATAGAGTCTCCGTTTGCGAAAATCGATTAAAGCATATGGACTTTCTTATGTCAACGAAAGAACACTTCCCCACCACTTCAGAATAGGTGATACAGAAAAATTACTTCAATAAAGGTTGTGAAATAAGGACAGTAGTTTCTAAAATTGATGTTTTTACCAACCTAAATTGCTCCAAATTTTAGGACATGGGTTTCCGAGATACGGCCGGTCGCCACTCTTAATGAATCACCCAGTATATTTATTATTAACTAGTTTTATTTTTATATAATGGATATTGAAATCAAAGAGTACGCAATATATTTCAATATCTCTTGCTTAAATTACAACAGTAAATATATACTTTTTCGTATGTTCTCTTGTATAATGGGGACCAAGTATGTGCTCTTAGGGGAAGTGAAAATGTTAAGTTTACAAGGCATGTGATTCTCAAATTAACACGACAGAAAAGTATTAAATGACTTCTGTTTCTAGAGAACGAAGAACTGTTTTGTCTGGGTTTATGCCAATTTTCCTTTAATAAAAGGAATATATAAATATTGAATAATCTAGCGATGATATGTTGTTTAAGTTACGTACACTTTCAACTAATAAATCTAAAAATAATTATTTAAAATATTAATATTTTCGTACAATAAGTCGGAATTGTATACCACTACTATTTTTTTAATTCGGTAATGGATGATAACCTACTCTTCAATAAAAAAAATGATTAAATACATTTTATCCGTCAATTTGTGTATTTCAATAAAATAAAGGTATAGGGCTCCACTGAACTCTGTCGAATTCTAAAGAAAAAAGTTTTATTAAAATAACTTTTTTACTTTTATTGCAATGTTATTTCATAAATCCTCAACTTTAATCTTAACAGATGGGTTTGCAACATGTGAAAAATTTGAGCAGAGAAATACAATTGTGAGAAGTTTCAGCAATAAAATATTCTTTAAAAATGACAGTTAAAGAGTATCGTCGAACCCGTATAATTGTGTAACGGAATGTCATGATTTATCCTTTAGTAACATATTCCATTATTTTATATCTTTGCGTCAAGGTAAAATTTACAAGCTTTTTACCTTTTCTTCTATTGTTACAGATACAAAAAGCTCACTATGTATGGCTTAATTCTCGAAAATTTCGCGGAGTACATAAAATATAAGTTTGGCGAAGAAAAATGGGAGGAAATTAGAAAAGCAGCAGCTGTAAATCAACCTAGTTTTAGCACTCATCAAGTGTACTCCGAGAGTTTAGTACCTAAATTAGCGAAGACAGCAATTGAGGTAAGACACAATTTATTAATTAATATCAATTTCAGGTAAAAAAATCTTTAAATATTTCTGCACTTCAGAAGTGTGATTTATAATTGCTCAGTGGAACAGGAACAGAAATGAATTCTCTTTCTTTAATTCTGCCGGTTTTGTTAAATTCCATTAAGATCTAGAAATTAAGTATATTTAAACTGAATATGATTGTTTAAATGCAAAATACGGACTACATTTAGTGAAGATACTATCACTGCTATTTAAAATCTATTTATTGGTTTAAAATTCGAGCATTTATTTAGGTCTATATTTTATGGGTAACTAAATTGTTGCCAAAGATACAATTATATAATTATACCGCTACAATTAATCGAGTAATTGATAATATTAGGTTGATGTGTGTTATCACTTGGCAGTAAATTACGAATTGATTTTAAAGTTTCTTAAGCAATGCATATTAGGTCGATCGAATAAAAATAATATATTTTTTTTTCATACGCTATACCGCGGAAGACTTGCCTCTGGGGTAGGTAACTAAAATTCAAATTAAACAAACAATTTACTGATAATAAAATACTTATCTTTTTTGTTTTTTTTTTTTTTTTTTAAATGGTGTGTTTAAATTATACAATCTAAACGTTTCGATAACACTTACAGTTTTCTTCGTCAGTAGTAATATTTGTAGAAATTGTTAAAGATGTTGTAAACAATTTTGTCAAAGTTGAAAATTTATTGAACCCCCAGTTAGCACATTGAACTTTAAATTTCGTTTTTTTTTTCGAAAATTAAGTCACTTTACTAGTTTTTGTTGCAGTACTTAGCCAATAATATTTTAAACTGCTATAATGAAAAATCCTTTAATTAAGGTTTCAAAAACACAAAAAAAAATTGAAACAGACAAAATCTTTCAATGTGCGGCAACTCTTTTATAAGCGCGGCAACTCTAGTCAGGCGCATCGTCTTGCGTGTGGCAGCCATTACTGATTTTGTATTCAGTTGACTACTCCCTCCTCCGACCGATCAAGCTCTTCAACACACATTGTGCATTGTGCGTACGCTCACCCCACCATTTTGTGACCTCTCCGACACGGTGTCAGTTTGTGCTCAGTCGTACACTCGTACAGTGGCTGTGATGTTTTGTTGTGCTGTAAGTTTCTGTGTTTTTTTCATCGTACTTGCCTAGATTGCATTGGGTGATGGCTGTTTCTAAGAAGTTAAGTCGAAGTGAGTTTGAGTGACCGCTATTCGGTCCTCCGAAACACTTGTCTGTAAGTAAACTTCCTACCAATGAGGACATTCTTCGGTGCTGTTTTCGTGAACACTATAACATCGCTTTAAAGACTGTTAGTTTTCCCAAATTGCAAATATTATAATATGACACAGCTTTTATATCAACTGTGACAACCTACAGAATCATCCAACTGATAAGTTCTTACTATGACAGTTATCGTACGTTGATGAAATCGTTTAAACGTGATAAAGAAAAAGAAACCTTTACGAAGAAATTTGCAGAATTTAAGACAAAAGTACTGTTTCTGTTTGACATGGCCGCATGTAAGTGCAGAATGACACACTCCTGCAGCTGTCAAAAGGTTCCGGAGGTATGTGAATGTGAATGTCCCATATCAATTCCTTGTGAGTGCGAAACAGCAAAAAAAATCCCTACACTCGAGCTAATATTCATGTATTTTCAAACAAATCTTGGAAAAGGGAAAATAGGAGATGTTGATGTTAAATAAACAAAAAAAGACATGAAAGAAAATTAAGAACCTGAATCTGTTTATGTTGGTCACGTTACACCCTCAAGTGGATCTGTTCAAAGCATCGCTAATAGAATTATCTCTCATTTGACTGACGGTGGTGTTTCCTTGGGCGAACTTGACGTAACGGGTTGTGACAGTACCGTTATTAACACGGATTGGACAACTGGTGTTTTAAAAGACCGCTACAGTGGGGAGTTTGCCTTATGCACTTCAACGAGTTACCGTTCGGTATTTGTTCCAAACTTAAGACGGTGAAACGACGGGGCCAAAGTCATTTTGTAGCCCAATTGGTATACAGCTTAGTAAGTGTGAAAAGCTTCCAGTAGTGGATTTCGGAAGTGTTGATTGTGAAGTAGCAGACGTTGATAGCGATATTTTACGAAAAGATCAACACTACCTGCTAGACATAAGTTCTGATATAAGGTCAGGCAACTGCCTTGTGGACTTATCTGTTCTCACGATGGTTGATTACAGCTAACAGTTTTGAGACGTAAGTGTGGAAACCCCTACAGATGAACATAAAATGTTAGTATCTTTCGTTCACCAATCATGCATGCCTGTATGGTTCAAAATAAAGAAAAGCAAGTACTTAACAGATGGTCCTGGACACGCTTTTGAGGTTATCAAATCCACAAGATTCCTATCATAGAATTTGGTTCGAGTGGTTGGTCCTGTGATCGAAAGAAACACATTTTTTGCCCATCCTTAGGATGATAGTGGATGAAATGAAGCACATCAGAGAGTTAGACATCAGAAGAATTATAAAAGCAAGAATGTTAGCCTCCAAAACCGATTCAATAAGGTGTTTTCGACTTTCAATAATTAAGTTTTAGGTAACCGACTATACTGAAATAATTAATTGGAACACCCTTGCACTTACACCACCACCATTGTTACGAAGAGTATTCTGATGGCGAAGTTTGGGTAAAAATCACTGCCGGTGAAACTGCTGACGAATGGAATTTCCGTCAAGTTGTTGAATGCTGCGTGAAGTTAGTGACAAGTATGTCAAAAAGTCGTCGGCTCCAAGAACCGAGATGTTTCTTGCATCTACAACTTCGATGCCAAATTTTGCCAGCAAAGCCTACAAAGCATTTATTTATTCAATGTCAAAGTGCAATTTTGTTTTTTCTTGTATTTTTAACTATAATAAAGAGTAAAGATTAATTTGTCCTTTTATTACATCCTTTATATGGTGATTCTATTACAATTAATTGTAGTGTAAGGTAAAAAAAAAATGAAATGGCTATTAACATACAACTCAGCATGCTAGGAAACACCTTCCTTTAAGGTGCTAGTTAGCACCCTAAATGCAATAATTTACCGATTTTTGACCCTTTTGCGCTACCGCAAATTGAAAGATTTTGACGGTTTTAATTTTTGTTGTCTTTTTCAATCCTTTTAATAAAGGATTTTCATTATAGCGGTTTAAAATAGTACTGTAAAGAAACTTGTAAAATGACTTAATTTAAAAAAAAATTGAAATTTTAAGTACAATGTACAGGTGTTCAATAAAAAAAATTTTAAACTGCATTTTACTTCCCTACCCCAGAGGTAAGTTTTCCGCGGTATAGCGTTTCGAAAAAAAAACATTATTTTTTTCGACCCACCCTAATGCGTATTATTTTAGTCCAAGAATACGATTTCAGAAAGTCTTGAATGGTACAAACAGAAAAGTATTGGAATCTCATCAGAGTTTACTTGTAAGGGTAATCTGAGAAAGTATATAAATAAAGCTAATTGGGCAATTAAGATGCTACTATACTCCATAATACACATCAAGTTGCAATACGCTTGCAAATAAGTACAAAATGCAAGAAAATGGTGGAACACTGTGAACCCCGTATATCATAACCTCAATATACAATTAGTAGTGGGTTATCTGTGAAACCCGTATGCTCCGCTTTGAGCCAAGAACGCCAATTCGGTTTAAAAAAAAAGATAAATTAGTTATTGTTATTCTTATAATATAAAAAAAGAATTAGTTAAACGATAGGTCAATGAAATTGAGAATCCCATAGCTACTCCATCTAACGGTTGATAATATTCGCCATTAAATAAGAAAAATAATGTAGTTAGATGTTTAAATAATTTGATCTCATAGTGGTCGAAGTGTCGTTCTAATGGTTGTAAGGTGTCATTTATTGGTAGTTTTGTGAAGAAGCAATCCACTTCAAAAGTAATTAACCAATCATGTGGGGTTAATGTTAATTTGCCAATCAATTCAATTAAATGTTCTGAATTATTTATAAAGGAATTGCTCAAACCTATGAAAGGTCGAAGTAGAGTATTTAGGTATTTAGATAATGCGTAGGTTGTTGAATTTGTGAATCTTATAATTGGTCAAAATGGAGCATTAGTATGTGTATTTTTGGCAAATCATAAAGTCTTGGTATTGTAGGACCTTGTGGTGTTAGTTTCTTAATTATTTCAGTTGGTAAGTTTGATTCCTTTAATAGTCTCGTAGTTAATACTTTCAAGTTGTTATTAGGATTGTATGATAGTTTAGTGTAAGCAGAATAATTTACTAAATTATTAGCTTTGTTTATGTAGTCAATTTTATTCATTAAAACAGTAGCTCGTCCTTTATTTGCTGGTAAAATTAGGATGTCCTTGTTTTTACGTAGTTCTTTCAAGGCCTTTTGAGGACTTATGGTGTTCCTAAACCATTTAGACAATCAAATACAAACATTAAATGTACAATAAAATAGATAACAAACTTCAAATAAGTATGCCATTTTACCTTTCTTTGCAAACACATAAAATTGGTAAGATATTACAAAAGCACAGTGTAAAGGTAGCTTACAAAAGCAGTATTAAAATTCGAAAGCTTCTGAATTTCGCTAAAAACCAAATACCATTACATACTAGTAGTGTTCACGAAGTACCATGCTTTTGTGGTAAGGTATACGATGGTGAAACTGGAAGAAGCGTTAACACCAGGTTAACAGAACACCAAAGACACTTACATTACGTTTATTACGTTAATAATAGATATAAACTGTTCTATACCTTTCGTAGAACAAGCAATATCCTCTGCCTTGAAAGTTTTCTGATAGATTCAAAACAACCCGCTCGCCTAATGTGCGTTTATCAGTTACACTACTATTACCTTGATAAATGTCGAAAATTAGTAGGTATCCGGTTTCGAAACAAGCAAGAGCCCATATTTTGAAGCCCCGCTTGATGGGCTTCATAGGCATGTATTACTTGAACGATGTACGTCCAGTGAATACGACATGCTTTCGTCTACAGCTAGGTAACGGCTAGGGTTGAAGAAATCTTGAAATACTTGCTGGAAATGTATCATTGGGCGTACTTTGTACAGTTTGTCATAGTTTGCGCTACCACGTTGAGCCATTTTTGTGTTATTGTTTAGATGCAAGAACCTCAAAATCTGTAAAATCTAGTAATAACCAACACCCCTAAAAATGCGCGAAGCTCTTACGAATTCAAATTCAACTCCCTCTTTTGTTGTATTGCATATAGATTTTATTGTTCTACAATTTGTTTAATAAATGGTTCTGTATATAATATTTTAAAGAAATCAATCGGGTCCTCCGATTGAATATCAATATTTGGCTTAGATATTTCACTAAAAGTCCAGGAATTGGTTAGGTTTCTTAGCTGCCTTACTCCACTCATAATGCTGTGTTTTTTTGCATGCATATCATCGTCTACTTATTAGACTAGGCTGTAATTGTTTTGGTCGGTTTGATTCTAGTTGAAATGAGGGGTCGTCGATCAAATCGTCAGAGTCAGAGAAGTAGTGTTTATTTGTGTTACAAGTAAGAGAAGAAGGCCCTGCTGTGTCTGTACCAGTATCAGAGGCCAATGGAGTCGATGTTTGGCTAATCGACCCCCCTGACATTTTTCTTGTATTTGGTTCATTTATAATGTGAACTCGAAGATCTTGTTGAAGTTGATGAGGCTTCTGCTAGTATGTACTCTGCATCCGAATTTCTATCCAATTCAGAATTTTCCGCCTGCTCATGTGTAATGCCATACAATACCGCAATTTCCTCATCCGTGAGATTCCTATCCCCATAAAACAGTAACGGTGGAATTTCCATACAGCACCTGTAAAATTAGTAAAAAAAAAACGTAACTAGTAAACAGTAGGAGACAAAAATGAATTGCAAAGTCAATTCAAAGCTTAAATCAGGTGACATCCTGCAATTACCTATTGGGGCATTTCCAAGCGCAAATAAATAAAACCTTAATTTCGTGTTATCATGTTACTAAAAGATGTATTTACAAGTACTAGAAATTTCAAAGATTTTTATTTGTTTTTTAAAATATACTGCGTATTGAAAATATACATAACCTCAACATGTGCTTCATAATAAAGATGAATTCTCAGTAAACAGCAGATTATATTTGCTCTAAAGCGAATATAAGTAATAAATAAATGTATAGTCTGACCTGCTAATACGTTATAATTGCACAGATAATGTACATTGAATAATAAACACAACAAACAGGTTTGTTTTCTAATACAACGTGGTCCAAAACGCCCAGTGGTTGCAGTATAGCGATACTGTTATAGCGATAAAATCTATTCCTTAACTGAATTATTCGGCATTGTGACCCTTATTTCTTAGCGGTAGGATAATGAACCAGTGGTCGCTAAAGAGTTAATTATATTTTTATCGGCCTTCTTCTTCTTCGACCGTGATTCGTCACTATCATCATGGTTTTTAATGCATACTTCAGAGTCCTCATTATCGCGGCCTTGCTTATATGAATTTTATGTACACATACTTTCAAAAAAATGATTTCATCTTGAGAATGTAAAGTCAACCTTCCCCGGCAGTATTTATATTGTGTATACATACATACATACAAAAAAGAGTTGACCTTGACGGTCACGTGGACGATGTAATGTGGCCTAGGTAATTTTCAATGACTTAGTCTGACCTTGTGAAAGATACTGTAAATACCTACATTTGAGTTTAGTTAATTTAGTTCTGTTGGAAGAGCATATCATATCATATTCCCATGGAATTTTTAATAGCTAACCAGATTTTGGGGTTTTTTCGTGGTGGATTATTTTGTGAAGTTAAGAACGTTAATTATTTGCTTTTAACATATTTAGCTATCGCTATAGATTCGACTTCACCTTCTAAAGGTAAAGTTTTCGGGTGTCTTGAGATATGTATGTATAACTAACTGTTAATAGTGTCCGTATTCATTTAAGACGAATATTTTGTTACAGTTAATGAGTAGCATTGTTGTGAATAAATGTATCACGGCTTCCGGGGAAGCCATTCCTAAAGCTTTTCTCTCTAGTTTTTCCTCAGTTGTGACCGAGTTGGTATAGTAGTGATGACACGACCTGCTTAGCATTCGGGAGGTAATGGGTTCGATTCCCGTTACCCTCTACCTTGTATGAGGTTTTTTCAGGGGGTTTTCCTCATACTCGTGTAGCGGAATGGTAATTGCGTATACGCATACCATGTGCGGCTGCTTAAGCGAACACTAGCGTAGTATTTCCCCCCTCAGGACCCTAACTCCGTTTCTTCCCATCCTATCCTGACCACACCCATCCTCAATCCCACCATGCATATATGCGTAATGTACGTATGCTGGGAATCCGTGATTGTGGCTGAAGGAGCTTGGAAAGCTCAAACAGCCCGCTATTCCCCTTGGGGAGGGAATGAAATACGTGACCTTTCCGTTTCTCAGCTAGGTCGGGGTTTACAATGCAAATAATTTGTAGGCTGAAAATCTTATTGCTCTCAAATAAAATTTAAAATTGTATTATTTTCATAATGTTGAAGTTCTTTTAAGCGCAGTTTAATATTGTAAAGTTGTTACATAACAAATCTTTTCTTAGGAAACAAATTTACTAGAGCAATCGTTGCTCCATCAAACTGGCGTCACCTGTTTGAAATTGTTTACGGAAAAAGTCATAAAAAAGGTCTACTAATTGTTTACCTAAAGTAGGAAAGTAAACTATTTACTCAGAATTAGCGGATGTAAATTTGGGACAATTTGATTCGGATATAAATAGATTGACCTTTATTTAAGACAAAATAAGCTGCAAAGATGAGAATACACAAAAGGTATTTTGCAGTAGATGTTAAAAAATGCCACCATTTTCATGAATACATGCCTGATAACGCTGTATTAATGAACTGTTGTGGCTTTAATATGTTGCGCTGCAACGGTTTAGTTATTATTTCTTCAGTATAAAATAAACCCTTCCAAAAAACCCAACGATAGAAGTCTAGGAGGTTGAGGCCAGGAAACTTAGCAAGCAAGCTAACTGGACCACTTCTATCAATCCATCTGTCATTGATATTGGTATTCAACCATCTAACGACATGTGGTGGTCCCCCAGTGTGCAGGTACCAGATTCTGTTCTGTACCTGGTTTTGTAAAAGCTCTTAAGTATGAATTAGCATTCTGTTGGTGAGGCAAAACTATGGGAAACAACAGTCTTTCTCAAAAAATTACACATCAGACGTTAATGGAAAATCTACGCTGAAAAGACCGAACTCTCACAGCGTGTGGATTTCCTAGCGACCAGATGTGATTGTTACCATTCCTAGTGAAAATCGATTCGTCGGACCACAAGATTTACCGAACAAAATCTGTATTTTGGTTATGTTGTTCCAATAATCACCGAAAAAAAATTAAACGTATGTCCTGAATCACCTGGTACCGCATTATAAACGGGTTGTTGATCGTAAATTTTATTTTATTATGTACACTATTTATGTGGTCCAAAAATATTTTTAGTTTTTCTTCTCCATCGTTCCATATCACACACGTGTCATCTACATATCTTACCCATAGCGTTGGTTTGTATTTGGCTATTTGTAGTGCTTTTACAACCAGGTTTTGTAAAAACAGATTAATTCCAAAATGGCGTAGTGGACACTACCACAAACATTTTTACCAAGATAAAACACCGGAAAGACGCTATCACGGTAATCATAATATAAAGACAATTGCTTAAATTCTACTAAAACGGAATGACATAGATTTTTAACAGTTGTATTTATCTTTCAGCAAAGCAATTACATACCACAATTTTCAACACATCCGCAATCTATTTAATTACAACGAATCAAATTACTTTAGAACATCTGGTCTAGATAAAAAAATAAATATATTATCAATAAAAAATTAATTTCAGAGGTGTAACTAGATTACACCTTTTCCTGTAAGCATCAGACGTTTGTCGCAAAGATAATAGTAATAATTTACAAAACTTAATAACGTAGAAATATCTGGTTTCAGTATATTAGTATAAGACTTGAAATACGCAAAGTGGGTAGACGTTTGTGCGGATATAAAAAAGAAGGAAGAAAGGGGCACGTAGAGAAGGAACTAGAAGTAGGAAAACCTGATAAACATACTGAGGATTTCATTTACTGAGAAAGATGTTAATATAATTTACATTTGTTATTTGCAGAAAACTAGCATAAGGATTTTGGGGTCATTAGAACCCGTTGAATATAAAATTGTAATAAAAAGGGACAGTGTTGATACCATAAACTTATTAATTATGAAATTAGCGTAAAGTTGTATTCACACGACAGCATGAGCATTAAACAGATTAATAAATTTGCAAATCAGATATATGTACTTACTAACTGAAATTGATAAATGTAAATGTTCAGGAGTACTAAAAATACATTTTTAATACAAGCACGTCGAACATCAGACGTTTATAGAATAATACACCAATATCTCAAATCTCATATAGTCTGTTTACAGTTTCGTTATTTATACTGTAAATAAAGTTCCCAATTGACTAAGCAATATAAATAAATTTATATTTTGTAAGATTTAATACAAATCTTAAGGTACGGTCACCAATGAACTCTTACACAAATTTGAAATTTTTAAGTTTGAATAACAAAGCGTTATTGGTCACAAATATTACAAGAATAGTAAAGCGATAATAAATAAACATTACATGTTAAACTGAGAATGCGATAGGTCGGTCGGTCTGTCAGTCAACCGGTCACTCAGTCGGTCAAAGTGTAATGAGCAAGGTGGAGTGGGAGACGGAAGAAGAGCTTGAGGCGGAGACGGTGACGGAGAAGGGGGCGGAGATGGAGACATACGGAGACGGTGACGAAGACGTAGGCGAAAGCGGAGACCGAGACGAAAACAAACACTGGGACGGAGATGGAGACGGAGACGGAGACGGGGACGGGGACGGGACGGGGACGGGGACAGGACAGGGGAGGGACAGGGACAGGGACAGGGACGCGGACTGGGGCGGAGGGACAGGGACAGGGACGGAGACGGAAACAGGGACAGGGACAGGGACGGAGACGGAGACGGAGACGGAGACAGGGACAGGGACAGGGACAGGGACAGGGACAGGGCAGGGACAGGGCAGGGACAGGGACAGGGACGGGGACGGGGACGGAGACGGAGACGGAGACGGAGACGGAGACGAGACGAGACGGAGACGGAGACAGAGACGAGACAGAGACAGGAGACGGAGACGAGACGGAGAGACAGAGACGAGAGACAGGAGACAGAGACAGAGACAGAGACAGAGACAGAGACAGAGACAGAGACAGAGACAGACAGAGACAGAGACAGAGACAGAGACAGGAGACAGAGACAGAGACAGGAGACAGAGACAGAGACAGAGACAGGAGACAGGAGACAGAGACAGAGACAGAGACGGAAGACGAGACAGAGACAGAGACAGAGACAGAGACAGAGACAGAGACAGAGACAGAGACAGAGACAGAGACAGAGACGAGACAGAACAGAGACAGAGACAGAGACAGAGACGGAGACGGAGACGGAGACGGAGACGGAGACGGAGACGGAGGCGGAGACGGAGACGGAGACGGAGACGGAGACGGCTATGGCGTAAGATCATGTGATGAGCTTATAAAATAGAACTTGATTAGAAAGAAAACAGCAACAAAAGCATATTAAAAATCAAATTAAATACTTGCACTAGTTTTAGTTCAAAATAAAATTACATCATGAATTATCTAGCCGTCAAAATCAAAAAAGAGGGAAAAGCACGTAGGGAGTTAATAAAATGTCATTACTGTAATGGAATACGGCTAAGTTGTTTAAATTGCTAATATAAAAACAATAATAGCAGAAATAACTCAGCAAGATTAATAAAAAGTTGACGATATGTAACTTTGTAAGATTAATTAAATTAACGAATGTAATGGTTGTATAGTAAATAATTTTAGAGTTAAACTGTTATATATTGAAAGGTTGTTTTAGAATAGTTTACATTCGTATTATTTTATTGATAAACGAATTCACGTTAACATGAGATATTAAATTTTTTTGAACACAGTGTATATACAAGGTGATTCATTAGTGCGGGATCGGAGAATATTGACTTTATAAATAAGAATTCAAGAAAATATTTTTAAGGTGTTATATATTTTCAGTAGGAAGGGGTGTCCCGTTGTTCCAGGGCCGCACTAAACTTTCTTTTCTTAAATAGAACGCTACCTATACTTTTGCACAGTATTATTCACCTTGTTAAGTGCTGCACACACATGTTTCATTTTTGTCATTTAGATGCGGCGTTCCCAGATTATTAATCTTTCCTCAAAAATTCTGAAAGTACATGGTATCACATAATATGGTGTAGAAATGTTAGTAAAGATAATAAAGGAACCAAACTTTGCTGAGATGTAACCAATACTAGACTCTACTACCACATGGTATTACATTTGGATTGCCATCCTTGGGAGGCACCCAATTTTTCCAATTTTGAACCGGCCGGAACTTCATTTTTTCAAATGGTAGACCCTATATTTTTTCAGATCAGGATATTCAATTTTGAATTCTCTATCATTTTTGTTAAATATGTTCTATAACTAAATCTTATGGTTTTTGAGATACTTCAATTTCATGAGAAATAAATCTTATGCAATTTGTGGAACTTAACATCAAATTCCAGGCTTTGAAATAGTAACATTACTTCAAAACAAATTAGAAATATGAAATAAACAATCATAAACGATATTATTAAAGCGGAATTATTGTCAACACCAGTAAAATGAATTTCTCTCAAGAAGAACTGATTGAAATGGTGTATTGTTTGGGTGAGAGCAAGAATGCCCCTCTGGCCGCTAGACTATATGCCTAACATTTTCCGGAATGAAGAACTCCTCACGCTGTGGTGTTTGAAAACCTAAGACAACGATTCAATGAAACTCGTTGAGTGAAATATACGAAGACAGAAATAGAAAAAACGCAAAAAATGAGGAAAATGAGTTTATGATCCTGACCAAGATAGTGGAAGATCCTTATATAAGCCAAAGAGAAGTAAGTCAAGCATTAGAAATAAATCAAACTGCTGTATCAAGGACCCTAAAGAACAATAAATTTCACCCTTACCACATACAGTTGTGTAAGGAACTAAACGAAAATTATTTCCAAGCACGGTTGGAATTGTCGCACTAGGTGCTGAACAAAATTGTAGAGCAGAACAATATTTTTAATTTTGTGCTTTTCTCTGATGAGGCTACTTTTCATAAAAATGAATATGTGAATTGGCATACTTTTCACTATTATGAGAATAATTATGAGACTTTGAAGGCATATGCCGCTATAATAGGTGATTATTTGATCTGTCGATACTTTTTTTATGGAAATGTCGATGGTCGAACGTACATTTATTTTTCATTGTTTAAGTACTTCCTATTATTTTTGATTGAAGTTTAGCTAAATTTAAAAATCAATGTAGAATCTAAAGTCGTACAATTTTAGAAGTGAGGCATGTTAAAGATGACAACATAAAATTGAGTAGCTAAGTAGATATACGTATTTATTTTATTTTATTTATAATGTCTAATCACAAGATATCAATTTAATCTGATTAGATTAAACATTCCTAATTATTGACTGTAGAATTAAAAAAAATAAAAGAATCTGTCAGGAAGGCATATTCCCGTCTTTTTTGCTGAAACAATAAGTTCACAATTTCACTTATGAAAATTTCATTTGTCCTGTAGTGTCTTATTGATAGAATCATAATTCATCTTAAATTTAACATTTATAACTATTTGTTTGACAGTTCTAATTTGTTTCGAAATAATTGCCATTATTTGAAAGTCTGCTATTTGAAAAAATGAAGTTATGGCCGCTTCAATATTGAAAAAACTGGGTGTCTCCCAAGGAGACCCTGTATATGGTAATCTAAATGTAATACCATGTGGTAGTACAGTCCAGTATTGGTTACATCTCATATTATGTCATACCATGTATTTTCAGATTTTTTGAGGAAAAAATTAATAATCTTGGAACGCCGCATCTAAATTCCAAAAATAATACTGTGCAAAAATATAGGTAGAGTTCTATTTAAGAAAAAAAAGTTTAGTACGGCCCTGAAATAATGGGCACCCCGTCCGGCTGGAAAATATTTTCAATCGATGGAGCAGTAACTCTAATATACAACGCCTTAAAAAATTTTCTAGAATTTTTATTTCTAAAGTCAATATTCTCAGATCCCGCACTAATGAACCACCTTGTATACATATATACAGGGTGATTCCAAATTAGATGCCACCCTTTATGGAGGTGTAAGTATGGCTCTTTTGTGACCGATTGAGCCATATTTACCTATATCCAAAAATCAACGGTGTTCGAGATATTTGAGATTTTGTAGTAACTCTCGCTCAGTTTCAGCCGATTCTCTAGGAATTGATCCTTTTAAATAGTAATTTTAGTCCAGTTTTCAACTAGAATATGAATTTCACTTAAAAAATACAACAGTATGACAAATATGTTTATAAGAAGAAAATTGTAGAGAATTAAAATCAGAATGTGAACTAAATTAAAATCGATTTCAAATTTTCTATTGCTTATAACATTTAAAAAATTCTCTACATGTAGTGTTAAAATAGCTCAATGTTTTAATTTTCCGATAAAACCTTTTTTGTCAAAATTCGCTCGATAGTTCCACCAGAAAAAGCTTTTCAGCGCGTTACATCTCGAAAATTCTAAATTGAGAATGGTAAATCATTGAAGCCTTGATTCAATAGAACTGAGAATTTTATTCAATAATTTTATATTTTGTGTTCAAAATGACCACCACCGTCTCTTCTACAAGATCGAGCTCTCCTTCTTATTTCTTGTCAGGTAATTTTTGTTTCAAAAGCATTCTATTTTCTATTAATTACTCACGAGTATGAATTTCTGTCGCATAAACCAATTACTTCAGTCTTCCCCATATGTGAAAATTTAAAGGCGTTAAATCCGTGCTTCTAGCCGTCCACGCAATTGGTCGTTGTCAACCTACCCATTGGTTTGGAAACCATTTATTCAAGAACGCACGAACATTTAGACAATAAAGTGCGGGACAACCGTAGTGTCACTTATAGTTTTGCATTTTTTAAGTGAAATACATATTCTGCTAATGAAAACTCGACTAAGATTACGGTTTAAAAGAATCGGCTGAAACTGAACAAAAATAGGGAATTAACACAAAATCACAAAATCTCAAATATCTTGATAAACGTTGATTTTTGGATATAGGTAAATCGATGGCAAATGAGCTATACTAACACCTCCTTGAAGGTTGGCATTTAGTTTGGAATCACCCTGTGTATACACAGAATTACTACTCTATCAGATTTGGACAGTAAATTAACGAATGCTCTTGTACCCGACACCCCAAAATGAAAAGCGTAAAGCTCTAGAATTTATGTAGTTATGGTTATCTTATTTGGAGATTGTAAGCAATCCGACACGTTTTTTTTTATATCAGATAGAAAGAGTAGCAGTAAATATCAAAAAGATATACTTTTTGTATAATTTATAATTCAATAATACATTGATTGAATATTTAATTAAAAAAGAAATGTTTCTGATGTTGTTAATACACGTCCTTTTTTTAATATCTATAATACCCATCAAAAGTTTTGAGAGGGTGTTTGGTACGATGACAAATTTCAAAGCATATTGTCTTGCTGTTAAGTTTATGAGCGTACCTATATTAAAATGCACAGTAAAAATTTTCTGTTCGAGCATTTACATATCTTTTATTATTTAAAAGTAGTTTCTTGGGCATTACGAAACTTTTATATTGTCATTTGAGAGCTTTATGATAAAAGAGGTACAAGTGCACTTTTAAGACATATTGAAATACTTGTAAATAACATTTATAAATTCCCAAGGTTTCCCAAAATGGTTATTTTTATTTTAATATTTGCCAACTAAATGGTATTTTTAGGGGCATGATAATACAAGAAAAAGTTTTTAAAATTCCAAAAAAGCACAAAAAATTACTTACATCTTTTTTATCCCAAATTTACAATAAAAATTTTCTAAGAATGCGTTCGTATACAAAATTGTCCATAATCTAAATACAAAATTAGTTCACCATTCTCGCTTTGGTCTTCTTCAGTTATTTTTCTTGGTAGATTTTCTTTCTTCTCGTCTTTGGTTTTATTGGTTTATTTTGTGGCAGCATATTTTTGTAGTATGGGCGATACTGTGGAGGAATATATTCTAAAAGTGTCTGCAAGTTTATCCACTTCCTTTCATTTATTTTTAGGATATCTCTATTTAATTGCACGAAAGTATCCTTCAGTCTTCCAGCTGCTTTATCAAAATAAATGCGTTTATTAAAAATCCAAAGTACTTTTATAAAAAAAAAGCAAAATGTGTCTTGGGCAAAAAAGAAATATTGAATTTCTCTACATTTAATCACATGATTTCCGGTATTTTTAATAAAGTCGCTACTGATATTATTTAGAGCTGAAAAACTGACAAATTTTCTTTGCTCATTTCATAAACCGTAAATTTTTCATTTTCTATTAGACGGCTCAAATGCTTGTAGATAAAACCAGCGGAATTATCCTGAAATCTTGGTCGCATTTCATATATATTTCATATATATATATATATATATATATATATATATATATATATATATATATATATATATCTAAAAATGTGTGGTGGATTTCTTCAGAATTTTCACATTTAGGGGCATTACTTTTGTGATATAATCAATTAAACATGACCCAATTTCTTGGGAACATCGAGAAGCGTAGGTCTCATCCCAAACAATAAAAAAAAATTACGTATATATCTAATGATTCTGTGTTTAGATATGAGTCGTTTTTCTTTAGAGGATAATGCCTTTTCAGCTTTCCTTGATTAATCGGCATAACTTTTGCCTCCTTAACTCTTTCTGAGCTTTGGAAATTTTTAATTGTGTTGCTTAGATTATTGCATTCTGCAAGTATTTGGGGGGGCGAAACCTCCATGTTCAAAATAATACGATAATAATCCTATTTGACGGGAACAATTTTTTTTCCTTGCAGTGGTCAATATAAATTTTTTTTTAACAAAGAGTGGAAAATTAAAAGTGTCCTGATTTTAAACTGCAATTATCAAAAACGGAATAAGTTAGACACCAATTTTTTTATGGAACATTGTAGAGTAAAATCTAAAGTTTAATAACAAGTTAAATGCTTAATCCTAAATAAACAATTAATACTTAAAAATTACACCGAGGAGATGACCTCCCATTGCTTCGATGATTAACTGAGATCGATGCAACAATGAACGCATTCCACGCTGGCACATTAGTGGCGAAATCTCACCGATAGCTTGTTGAAGGTTTTGTTTTAAGTCTTCCAGGGTTTCAGGTCGGTTCTAATAAACGCAGAGCGAGGAGGCCACAACTGATCCCCACGCTGGGAAATCAAACCGAGAAAGAATTCTCGTAACACTCCCATAGACATGTTGAATACGTGAGGCCTTGCGCCATTTTACCGATACCAAATATCGTTTATGGATAATCGGAGTTGAGCGATGGCATCCATTAAGAACGTTTGTAACATCTCCACATAACGTTCACTATTGACAACTACTACCTCTTTTACCATTTCATTTTCAAAAAATACGGTCCCAATACTCCGACTGAGCGTATTCCTCAGCATACAATTACCTTTTGAGTATACACCTCTTCTTCGAATATAACTTCAGGCTTTTTGGGCAGACCAGTAACCTAAATTTTGTTTGTTGCTCTCCTCATGCAAATTGAAATCGTTGACAAAATTATCCCCCCTGCCATTTGTAATGCCAGAAGAGTAAATTTTTCTTTAAGATTGTTCTTACCGACTCACGTGAAATTCCTACTTAGTGTGATAAACGTGTGTTGTCAAAACCACCTCTGAGCTTGAATAATGTAGGTCGTTCTAATAAAATGCTCTATACAAGCAATTCTTTGTTTAATCGGAAATCGCTCCATTAAAAAAAAAACGAAGATGAGACAGTTCAAATTATGTCAAATAAGTCACTACTTCTGTTCGTTTTTATCAAGTAAAAACATGAATGACACTCTTAACCTTTATTAAGCTCTGGTGACAAATACCAGGTGTAAAAATTTGAACTGTGGGAGTAGTGACTCCGGCATTTTGGGAACACCTTGATATGGTAAATGACATATTTACTTCTTTCGGAATCTATTTTTTTGCAGTACCCAGGCCTCGTTTGCCTTTTTCGCAAATCCTAACAGCGCTACTTTTTTGCAGATAACAGTAAAACTTTTATTGCTGATATCTAACCTTTTATGAAAAAAAATTCTTATTTACTACAAATATTACGGTACTATACCTTTTTTCATTTTCGGCAACTTTTTTTCTTTGAACAGATTTTTTTAATACATGAAAATAAGAATGCATTTTGTAAATCGTAACGTGATAAAGAATAAAATTCGTCAAATAGTGCACGTTTCCAATATATTTTGATTGCACAGCCAAAAGTAAAAAAAAGCTTCATTTAAAGCAAAATAGCTACTAGTGTCACATATCTGTTTAAGTACAAATAACTAAATCACATTTGAGATAGAATGGGAACAAGTGACGCTTATACCGGTTTTGCGCGCAAACTGTTATTATTATTTGCATAGTTCTTCCACTCGCTAAAAGATGGCGTAAATACTTCACTTGTATTTGAACACAAATAAATTGTACAGTTATCCCTAATCCATAAAAGTGTACTTTTACTCCTTTTATTCTAAGGCCTTCCATTATTGCCTAACCAATTTGCATCCAACTTTTGAGAAAAGTCTTGCAAAATAGAACTCTTAGGATAAATATGTTTTAGACTGTTATTAATAAACGCTATTTATATTGATCTCAGAAAATTCTCCTGCGCATTTCGTGATATTTCAATTGCAACATAATTTTTGTTGGGCTAATAAACCACCTCAATTATCACTAACATTTATCCTACTCATGGTACTACTATTGAGTACCGTTGATTGTAATGTAAGCATATACAAATACATACAAGGTATCTCACGTTGAGTTGAAATTGTGGATTTTCAAAAAATCAGAAATTTTGAAGTTCTGAACATTTGGTAGTGTAATAATGTCGATTGGGAGTATTTCGAATAAAAATTTCCAAAGTTTGCGCCCTTCCTGTTATACTGGAAGTTGACTCTAACTCACCCAATTTAAAGGGAATTCCCGATTTTTTAAGAGACGTTTGGATTCTAGAAGGATAAATAGAAGTATTTCGCCTAATACATTGTATGCCAAACTTCAACGGTTTTCAGACTATTTACATTTACGGTAAAAAATGGATACTCTTTTTAACGCAATTTGTACAGGGTCTGGAAGAAGCTGGATTAAAAACGATACTACAAATTTTTATTTGATTGTTTTGTTATACAAGGTGCTGGGAAACATGTTTGCGGTCAGGGTTAAAAAAAGGGACTCTTCTGTTAGAACACCTACATTTATAATGGATAGTTGACGTAATATATGCAGATTTTGCAAAGGTATTCGATAAGGTCGACCACGATGTCTTAATACATTAATTGGCTTAAACGTATCACCTCAATTAGTGAATTTATACCACATTCAAAAGGTAACAAATTATATGATACCTATAAAGGGACATTTTCTGAATCCTTTATAGCCAGTTCTAGTGTTTCCCAAGGCAGTAACTTGAAATTGTTGCTATGTTTGATATTTATAAACGACTCATATGAAATCTTGAAACTTTACCACAACCTGCTATTCGCATATGATCAAAAGATGTTCAAAGAGTTAAAAAATTTGCATGATTATAAACAGATGAGATCAGTGGCGCACCCAAGGTTTTTTTTGGGGTTATAAGCCTTCCCCCTCGAAATCTACTGTACACTTTATAATAACTTTATATTATTAAAGGTGCACATAAAAATTGTTCATTAACAAGGCATGTTAATGGCGAATACAAGGTACATTGTATATAATTAACTTTTTAACAAACTTTTCATAATTTAAACAATCGTTTAGAATCTTGATAAATGGCCCTCCATGTCAATTCAATAATATATATCTTTTAATGAATTATGACAATAGTTTCGACTTATTAATAAATTAAAGCCATCTTCAAAGAGTTAAATAAATACCTATATTTATTGTCAGCGCATTTACAAGCGCATAAATGCATGTATAATATTTAAATGACTTCGAAGCCACAAAAATGTTGAATTCGTTCTCACTTCTCACTTCCGCTCCCACTCCTTACTTCACTTTCTTGCCTGTAATATTTTAGTATTTCAGTCTCTAAGGCATCTGTTTGGCAACGTTAACTTTACTGTGAAATAGTGAATGTGATAGTGAGTTTTGAATGTGTTACAGTTATTATATGTGTGTATTATATGTTCCATGAAAATGTTGTCAAAACGTCAGCTTGAATTTCTAGACTTTTTTTTTCAAGAAAAATAATGAAAACTGATACGACGAGACCTAAAAAAGATGTGCAAAATAATGAAGGTAAGAAATTACAGCCGCTTATGAACAACATAAACGGAACTCATATATATTCATTTATGTGTAACAGTCTGGTGTTTTTATGCAGTATTATAAAATATAATGCATTAATTCATTGAATGAAAAAATTGTCACTCATTTCAAGATAATAATCTAAATTTTATTTAGATTGTTGTTCTTTACTGATTTTCATAAGTTATAATTTCAGGTATGGATTTATCCACATCCACATGCATTTTAAAAATGTTGAGTTGGAGACTGAGGTTGAATTCAATCTTGAACTCATAGCAACAACGTACGGCGAGAAGGTAGTTGTGGATCTGGTTGAATTTAAATGAGCATTTTCAAGGCCGAGGACCAGCGTATACATGAATTTAACGAGCAGCTGAAGAGCAGAGATATCTCAATGCGAAGACCACCAGGCAAAACAACCAATTTAATATTCAATTAAAAGCTGTGATGTGCTGAGATTGACATGTTTTTGGAGAAGCTGTAAAAATAGTATTACTTATAATAAATTATAAAAAAAACCTTATCTGTTATTATCGGTAATAACCAAGGTGCTTTGATAGAACACGATTTCAGATCAACACCTTGAATTTATTTCCCCCGACAAAATGGCCGAGGACTTTAGACGTCTTATCAAATGACGGAGTGATTTGCTTATGTCAATTAAAGGAAATGGGTAAATGGGTGCGGGCTTTGCTTATGCCATAATTAAAAACAAAATATGGCCGCCAACAATCGGAAACCAGGAACCGTCCTACACCTATCGAATGAGCCCCTTATTAGAATACCATTTTTAAATTTCCCACCATGGCCGATAAAATTGCCACCAAATGATCAATAAGCACCGCCCGTAACCAGAACCAATCAGAAACCATGCGGGCGGAGTCCATTCACCAATCAGAAACGTGGCCTACCCTCAGGCCCTCCGATCAGAACATGCGCGTTTGCCTTAATTAGGGGTGAAAATGTAACTTGAACATCCCCACACCCGTTCCCGCACCTTAAACACTAGGGTGGACTGCCAAAATGGCCTTAATTAAGGGTGATAATACCGACAAGGGCTGAAAATTCTATAAAGGGGTTGAACATCGCCCCCGCAAGAAAACAGACACCCAGACAAAAGGTCACCAATTGGGGTAAAAATATCATCAAGAGGTTGAAATTTTCGTCCAGGGGTTGAAAAACGACCCCGAAAAGGAGCCATAGGGGTGGGAAATAGGCAGGGCCACGTGGCCGTGACATCCCCTACCAGTGATAACGACACATACCAAAGTGGTCTCCTTTTACTTCTATATTTCAATTTCCGAACTGGTTAGTGAAGGTAACGATCAAATTTTAGTGGAAGAATTAAAGACAAGTGGTTCGTATGGTATAGCCAATTTTATGAACGTAAAGTAGAGGTGTTAAACACTTTTTATGGTCACCGCCACGAACATTTACTTTTCCTTCAAGCGGTACCAGAAATTTAAAATTTCAAGAAAAGTGGCTGCACAAGTAACATGGCTAAGCTACTCAAAAAAGTTGATGGATGTTATTGCAAATTTAGTTTCTTACTTCATATGCACTAATGTAGGTTTGGGAAACATCAAAAACCAGGACAACTGCGCTCCGAAAAGTTTAACAATTGGAAACACGCGATAGAACGCTTTAACTAGCACCAGCAGTGCAAACACCATTGGAATAATATTGAATAGCCGACATCATATTGAAAATTCAAATCGGAGTACACGATCCTATAGATCTCCGGATAAATAGGGAGATAAAGAAGCAGATTCTGGAAAACAATCATAAATTGATGCTGGTAATAGAAACCGTATTATTTTGTGGGAGGCAGGTTTAGCAATAGGAGGGTTCGAATTATTGATTCTACATTTTTCAATATTCAACAATTATTCCTGCAGTTCATTCCTCTCTAAGACGTAACAGGAAAAGCAATTTCTAAGACCATAACTGACAACCTTATCAATTTTAGAATTGATGTGAGCAAGGTACGTGGTCAAGGGTACGATGGCGCTGATTCCATGAGCGGGAAGCTTAATGGAGTACAGGCACATATTCAAGAGGTATATCCCACAGTAATATAGGTTCATTGCGCTGCACACCCTTTAAATCTGGCGGTATCAAACTCTTGTAAAGTACCTTCAATTGGGAACTGCGTAAGGACAATTGGAAAGTTATACGGATTTTTCAATGCTCCTAAAAGGCAGTCATCGATTTTAAAACAGGTTTTGAAGAAAGGAAACGTTACTTCTACTTACGAAAAACCAAAAAGGGTTTGTGTGACTGATGGACTGAAAGGTATAACTCTGTAGCAGTTGTTGTAGAATTATATGCCGGTATTGTAGTGATTTCTGATTGTGATTAACAGCATTCCAAAGGTTATTGCCGACAAATCCATCCACCCAAAATCAAGGTATTGTTATCTATACAGGCAGTTCTACCTGTAACTACCACGAAAAATGAACCAACTTTTTCCGTATTATGTCGTCTAAAAAAATATTTAAGAAATTCTTTATCTGAAAACACACTAAATGGTTTAACACTCTTGCATTTGTACGAAGATAAGACCCTAATATTGGACAAATTAGCCGAAAAGCCCAGAATATTCGAAAGTGAGTTATAATGTCCACTCGATTAGTACTTTCTGTAATTTGTAATTATTGGTTACTTATTATTTGACAAATAAAACACGTTATTGTCTAATAGAGTTGCATGTATTTTGTATATACGTACATAAAGACTGACTAAAGTTAAAACCCTCCCCGAAAAAAATCCTGGTTGCGCCACTGGATGAAATTAAATATGGAGCAATTAGTAAAGCGGTGTAAACTTAGTAAATTACAATTAAACGTTAACAAATGTGTAGAAATGACTTCGCAAAAAAAGCAAAATGTAAACCTTCGATGTAGAACCCTTGATGAAGAATTAAAGGAAAGGAGTAATGTCAAAGATCTTAGTGTTAACTTTTAATTACGTTTTGATAAGCACATCCAAGCAGTTTCAAAATGGTTTATTCAAATGGTACGATTCGTGATGCATAGAACATATATTTGTTTGATTATGAACGAATAAATTCAAAAGTGAACATGTACATGCAAAGTACATGTCCTAGTCCAAAACTAGACTTTGCTGTAGTTGTTTGGTATCCAGGAACAACCAAGTACAATAAAATCTTAGAAAATCATTAAATTATAGATATAACTTTGAAAGAACAGTCATTGCGCTCTGTTTTTTATGCAAAATTATTAATAACAGTAGTAAGCCGGCACCATTCCCACCCCTCCTTTTTGACGTCACAAGCCCCGCCCCTTTCACTTTTTTATATGCCCACGTGGGGGACCGGTTTTTCCACCCTTATTTTTACCCGCTTACGTGTAGGACGTGTTTTCCACCCCTATTTTTGCACATCCACGTGTGAGACCGGATTTTCCACCCTTATTTTTTACACGCTTACGTGTAGGACGTGTTTTTCACCCCTATTTTTGCACATCTACGTGTGAGACCGGATTTTCCACCCTTATTTTTTACACGCTTACGTGTAGGACGTGTATTTTCACCCCTATTTTTTACACACCCACGTGTGAGACCGCATCCTTTCTTTTCTTTTTCAACCCTAATTATTTTTACTCGCTTACGTGAAGGACCGTATTACCCTTATTTTTATGAATTCTTTTGTGGGGTTAAACCTTATGGCTGTATTAAGGACCTTTTGACAGCTAGGACTTTTGCTAACGCGAGGACAGGGGTGGGGGCTGGTCTTGGCTTAGAACTGTATTTAGGGTTGGAGCTTAGGGTGGGGCTGGTCTGGGGTTAATCTTAGGGTTATTTGGTGGTATTAAGGACCTTCTGGCTATATTAAGAACAGTGCCCCTGGAGGTTAGGCAAATGCACACGCATAAAATGTTGGAAATTGCATAATTAATAAGATATTATTATTAAAATTATCGACCCTATTGCTTTAAAATGGCCACATGCTACTGGATGATCTTTACCTAAAACCTTGTATTTCTAATAAGGAGGTTCTTGTGCGACACGTGTAGGGCTTCGCAACTTGTTCTCAGGCCTTCGCCCCTGGCCCCTTTGAGTAAAAATTGATTTTAGTGCCATCTAGCGGCGTAAAGACTAATGAACATTTTCTATAACAGAAGCTGATAATGCACACCTCTCTCTTACTCTATCTTGTTTTCCTCCCCCTCTCTCTTTCTCACACACACACACACACACACACACACACACACACACACACACACACACACACAAACAATTCAATTAATTAATCAATCTCAAACAAAGCACGCTCGATCACCAGATCAATCTCAACCAATCAACCGAAATTATGTCTTACAGTTTTGCGGAAATCAGATTACAGCTGAAACTGAATACATTGAAGTTTATTTAAATATGACGTGAAATAATAAATAATTTCTACCCTAATGGAATGATGCTTTATGTATAGGCAGATCCTCTAAACAGCCACCGCCTATACATTAGGAACATCATATCTGATTTATTTGCATGTTTAATTACATACACGCAAAACTATTTCATTGTAACGTGTTCATTAACAGCTGTAAAATCCCATTAAAAAGTAATAATTACTTATATATAACATAGAGTTAAATTAAAATTAACATGTTTTTAAGAATATCAGGTCGATATAACGGAAATAAAAGGCAAAAGGTTTTAATGGTTTATTATTATATAGGTGAATTAACAATAACTATAAGTTTAAATCAATGAATGCCTACTTACTATTTTTGTAGAGCGGATCTTATGACGTTATCCTATAAGCATGATAATACATTTTTTAAAAATCTTTATCGGCATTTTTGTTAGCAATATCAGGTAAAAAAACATAGATTAAAAATAATACGCTCACCTTTAGAAGTTTTTCCTTCAACGCTGTCATATGCTAAACTGAATTTTTATACAACGTACCTCACTAAAACACGTTTTGTGAATGGCAAAATATAAAACACTCGATTACATACCGGACATTAACTATTTAGAAAGTGATACAGAAAAACCCGAATTCGTATTTAATAATTATGTTGTACTTACAAAAAAAATTTACATTCAAAAACACAAATATTTTAAAAACGTCTAATACCACTAATGTTGCATCATAATAATAAAAAAACTCATTATACAGTGATTACATATTAAATACTTAAAAATATGTAACTTTATACTACGTCTATTATTATTACATAGAGATGGGATTATTCTTAAATTTAATTGATTTCGATAGAGCTCTGGAAATACTACAACCGTTCGAAATCTTGCTTCTTCTCTCGATATCAAAAAAGTTATACTAGTGATACATTAAGTAAACATAATAGCGGATACAGCTACATTGCTAACGATTATTGATGTTTTTTGCATGAGATTTTTTGAATGAGACAGCCTCGCAGGTATTTTTTAAGAAAAGCTATACACATCTCACGTGATCAAATGAGATTTTTTTTAGATACAATCTCCTCATCATCTGTACCTTGAACGATTATATTGTAACCTATAAAGCAAGCTAATAACCCTAATATTTTATCAGACATTATTACATGGACACGAGGTTAGCTCTAAATTAAATGGTTTCAACGCTGCTCTGGGAATGCTGTACACACTTAAAACCTTTAAGTCTGCTCGCCGAAGTTGTACCGTATTCACTTTCTTCAATTTTATCTGCACTCTGTTTCGAAGCTGTAACGTTTTCTAATACATAAACAGAATCTTCAATACTGTGATACGTGTAGCAGCAAAACACATTAGCTAGTTAGTTCACCTCTATATTACTTTACATGCAAGCCTGATCTTATCATAAATAAATACATCTGTCAAAAAAGCTAATTAAACATAACTCCACGGCCATGGTACAGCAACGCTTCCAATTATAGCTCTTAGTCAACACAATAGGGCCTACAACTACATACAATCGACTAGCACTGCTTTAGCACGAGGATCAAACGAAAAACACGCACGCACGCACGCAAGCTCGCACGTACGCTCGCACGTACGCACGCACGTGCGAACGCTCGTGCGTACGCACGCACGCTCGCACGTACGCACGAACGTACGCACGCTCACACGTACGCGCGTTCGCACGCCCGTACGTACGCTCGCACGCACGCACACACACACACACACACACACACACACACACACACACACACACACACACACGAGAGAGCGAAAACACGCTAAAGCGAAAAACTTGTAAACTTGCAAACATGAATCAAGACGGTGGAGCACCGCTAGGAAAAAAAACAGGTTTATTAACAAAACCGAAGGAAAGCTTAACGTTTTGAAAATATATTATTATTATTATTATTATTATTATTATAAACAACAATACATCATTATTATTTAATAACATGTTTTATCGGTTTTCTTCTTCTTCTGGAACCGTGAGTCGTCCTCATCATCATCATCATGATTTTGAGATTTGCCCTTCCCCCCTACCTCATCGATCTTCTTTCTCTTCTGTGAACCATCATCTTGGATGTGAGATACACCCAGCTCAACCACGTCATCGCTTTCATCATTATCTTGAACGGTTATGTTGTAATAGTTTATTAACAAGTCAGTAAAATCTCTAATGTCCGCTGATGTTGGCTCATAAACAGGAGAATACATTATAGTAATGCTCACTCGATGACAGTTACACTTTAAAGAGCGAAACACACGAGAAACGAGAACCTCGACCATAAAAGAGGCGTTTAGATTTATAAGACATCCCTCAGGGGCTATGTTAGAGTGTGGTTAGGTCAACTCTAACATCCCCGAAGATGTCCGATAATCTACCGAACGCTTGTAGAACGCTTGCTACAAGACCAAAGGCTAGCTAGCTTCTGCGTCTTGGAAAATACCTCGACCATCAAAGTAGGCGTTTAGATTTATAACATGCAGCTATGTTAGATTAGTTGTCAATACTTCAGACATCCCCGAGATGTCGATAATCTAACCCTAACATTGACGAGTACGACTTGCGACAAGACAAAGGCTAGCTGCGTTCTACGTTTCTCGTGTTTCGCTCTTTAAAGTGTAACTGTCATCATGTGAGCATTACTATAAATGTATTCTCTGTTTATGAGCCAACATCCGTGACATTAGAATTTTACTGACTAATGTTATGAACTATTACAACATAACCGTTCAAGATAATGATGAAAGCGATGACGTGGTTGAGCTGGTGTATCTCACATCCAAGATGATGGTTCACATGAAGAAAGAAGATCGATGAGGTAGGAAGGGCAAATCTCAAAATCATGATGATGATGATGAGGACGACTCACGGTTTAAGAAGAAGAAGAAACCGATAAAGCATGTTATTAAATAATAATGATGTATTGTTGTATAATAATAATAATAAATATTATTCAAAACGTTAAGCTTTCCTTCGGTTTTGTATAATAACCTGTTTTTTCTAGCGGTGCTCCACCGTCTTGATTCATGTTTAAGTTTACAAGTTTTCGCTTTAGCGTGTTTTCGTTCGTGGTGTGTCGTGTGTGTGTGTGTGTGTGTGTGTGTGTGTGGTACGTGCGTGCGTGCGAGCGTACGGGCGTGCGAACGCGTGCGTACGTGTGAGCGTGCGTACGTGCGAGCTGCGTGCGTACGCACGAGCGTTCGCACGTGCGTGCGTACGTGCGAGTGTACGTGCGAGCTTGCGTGCGTGCGTGCGTGCGTGTTTTCGTTTGATCCTCGTGCTAAAGCAGTGCTAGTCGATTGTTTGTTAGATATTGTGTTGACTAAGAGCTATAATTGGAAGTGTTGCTTGCTACCATCGTGAGTTATAGTTTAATTAGCTTTTTGACAGATGTATTTATTATAGTATCAGGCTTGCATGTAAAAATATGAGTGAACTAACTAGCTAATGTGTTTGTGCTAGCGTATACAGTATTGAAGATTCTGTTTATGTATTAGAAAACGTATTACAGCTTCGAACAGGTGCAGATAAAATTGAAGAAAGTGAATACGGTACAACTTCGGCGTAGACTTAAGGTTTTAAGTGTACAGCATTCCCAGAGCAGCGTTGAAACCTTAATTTAAGCTAACCTCGTGTCCATGTAATAATGCTGATAAACTATTAGGTTATTAGCTTGCTTTATAGGTTACAATATAATCGTTCAAGTACAGATGATGAGAGTTTGTATCTCAAAAATCTCATTTGATCACTGAGATGTTAGCTTTTCTTAAAAATACTGAGGCTGTCTCATTCAAAAATCTCATGCAAAAACATCAATAATCGTTAGCAATGAGCTGTATCCGTATTATGTTTAATGTATCACTAGTATATTTTTGATATCGAGAAAAGCAAGATTTCGAACGGTTTGTATTTGAACTCTATCGAAATCAATTAAATTTAAGAATAATCCCATCTCTATGTAATAATAATACGTATATAAAGTTACATATTTTAAGTATTTAATATGTAATCACTGTATAATGAGTTTATTATTATGATGCAACATTAGTGTATTGACGTTTTAAAATATTTGTGTTTTGAATGTAAATTTTGTAAGTACAAATAATTATTAAATACAATTCAGGTTTTCTGTATCACTTTCTAAATAGTTAATGTCGGTATGTAATCGAGTGTTTTATATTTTGCCATTCACAAACGTGTTTTAGTGAGGTACGTTGTATAAAATTCAGTTTAGCATATGTAGCGTTGAAGGAAAACTTCTAAAGGTGAGCGTATTATTTTTAATCTATGTTTTACCTGATATTGCTAAAAATGCCGATAAAGATTTTTAAAAATGTATTATCATGCTTATAGGATAACGTCATAAGATCTCTACAAAAATAGTAGTCATTCATTGTTTAAACTTATAGTTATTGTTAATTCACCTATATAATAAACCATTAAACCTTTTGCCTTTTTTCCGTTATATCGACCTGATATTCTTAAAACATAATTTAATTTAACTCTATGTTATATATAAGTAATTATTACTTTTAATGGTTTTACAGCTGTTAATGAACACGTTACAATGAAATAGTTTTGCGTGTATGTAATTAAACATGCAAATAAATCAGATATGATGTTCCTAATGTATAGCGGTGGCTGTTTAGAGGATCTGCCTCATAAGCATCATTCCATTTAGAAATTATTATTATTTCACGTCATATTTAATAAACGAATGTATTCAGTTTCAGCTGTAATCTGATTTCCGCAAAACTGTAGACATAATTTCGGTTGATTGGTTGAGATTGATCTGGTGATCAGCGTGCTTTGTTTGAGATTGATTAATTAATTGAATTGTTGTTTGTGTGTGTGTGTGTGTGTGTGTGTGTGTGTGTGTGTGTGTGTGTGTGTGTGTGTGTGTGTGTGTGTGTGTGTGTAAAAAGAAAACGTTTAGGTAAGATCATCCAGTAGCATGTGGCCATTTTAAGAATAGGTCGATAATTTTAATAATATCTTATTAATTATGCAATTTCCAACATTTATGCGTGTGCATTTGCCTAACCTCCAGGGGCACTGTTCTTAATATAGCCAGAAGGTCCTTAATACCACCAAATAACCTAAGATTAACCCCAGACCAGCCCCACCCTAAGCTCCAACCCTAAATACAGTTCTAAGCCAAGACCAGCCCCCTGTCCTCGCGTTAGCAAAGTCCTAGCTGTCAAAGGTCCTTAATACAGCCATAAGGTTTAACCCACAAAGAATTCATAAAAATAAGGGTAATACGGTCCTTCACGTAAGCGAGTAAAAATAATTAGGGTTGAAAAAGAAAAGAAAGGATGCGGTCTCACACGTGGGTGTGTAAAAAATAGGGGTGAAAATACAGGTCCTACACGTAAGCGTGTAAAAAATAAGGGTGGAAAATCCGGTATCACACGTAGATGTGCAAAAATAGGGGTGAAAAAACACGTCCTACACGTAAGCGTGTAAAAAATAAGGGTGGAAAATCCGGTCTCACACGTGGATGTGCAAAAATAAGGGTGGAAAAACCGGTCCCCCACGTGGGCATATAAAAAAGTGAAAGGGGCGGGGCTTGTGACGTCAAAAAGGAGGGGTGGGGATGGTGCCGGCTTACTACTAATGACCAATAGATTCTGCGTATATTTTGCTTAAAATTAAAGTTTATGTACCGTAAAGTGGGGTGACTTGACTGCTATCTTGACTTGAATTCAATAATATCTGCGATACCCATAAATATATCATAGAAAAAAAAATATGACGTTATGCCACTTTTTGCAAAGAATAGAACCTGTATAAAAGATTTTTGTAAAATTCAGGAAGAAATGTACAAAAAAAATAAAAACCCTGTTTTTCAAGTCACCCTACCTGTTGGGTGACTTGAAAATATTAGCAAAAATAAGTGTAAATGACAAGTAAAACTATTCTATAGGTGACTTGACATCAAGTTTAACTTTTTAAAAAAGTATGTCTCCATTGTACAGTGTGAAAAAAATTTTTGAGACCATTTAACAAATGTAGTTAACATATTTGTTTATAAAACATTGTCATCTACCAAATCTGTCAAAAATTTGAAACGTTCTCGGCAAAGGAGCTGTGGAGCTGGCAGACATACGACCTCATTTCTGTGCACCATCGATTCGTCTATTACGTCAGGATATGAAAAAAATGTTTATTTTGTACCCACAGTCTTTCGTAGGAATTTTACTTGAAGGTACTCTTCATCAATGACTTGGCAGATTTCTCCAACATATTTTATAAGCCGTTTCTCTGTATGAAATTTCACAAACAAGCTCTCCACATTGAAATCAGTGTCGTTCTTCATTTTGCTTTTTGTCTTGATTTCGTATTTGTAAATTATCCTGGGGCTCAAATTCTTCGTCGGTCTCGTCTTCAAGCTCTATATAATCTATCTCACTTTCAGCAGAAAGTTCGGATTTATTGGACTTGCGTGGCTTCGGATTTTTTTTTAACAATTTTGTTTTGCTCAGATAGTTGTACTGCCACCGTTGTCTCGTCTATTTTTCCTGCTTCTAAATCTTCTACAGAGATGCTCTCACCTGGAGCAACATTTATTTTCTTCCGTCTGTCGGACTTACTGGGTTTTACATTTATTGTTGTTTCAAACATATCTTTTAACACATTGGCAATTTCCCCAACAGGCCTGTGTTGAGAAGGAATTCGTTGTAAAACAGTTTCTCGATCCATAGGAATAAGTCCGGTCACTTTGAACCCGGCGTTTATGTTATCAGAATTTTTTGCACCTAGTTCTACTAATGTTGCTTTGAGTAGACCAGGGAATCGATCTTTCCTTTGAGGCCAGGTTGTGTTTGCTTCCATTTAGTTAAACAGACCTCCATTTCTTCAGTGGTCTGATATAGCAAACATCTAGCGTTGCGTTAGATGTGTACTATTGCAAGAAAACAAACCGAATATTATTGTTTTGGTACTCCTTTATGACAGTGGTGCTTATGTGGCTGCTAAATTGTCACCGATCAACACCTTCGGTCCTTCAGTTTTTAAAATAAGCACATACATTTAAACCAGTCTTCGAATAGGTGTAGATCAAACCATCCAGATTTGCTGCGATTGTACGGGCGTTTTGGGACCATTTTCTGTCCACGTAGACCACAGCTGATCTCTTATATACAATATAAGGCAACATAACTCCTGATCACTATCGGAAAACATCACACTCCTTGAAGATTTTGTGCGGTCCATAATTTTTTCGGCATGTTTATCTGTGCGTCAAACAACAAATTTGGTTCGTCCAGGGTCATCGGTAAAACATGTCTCGTCATAATTGACGTTATTTTCGTCAGAAATGTGTTTTATAGTAACAGCCAAATTATCAAAATATTCACTTAAAATGTCAATAGAAACAGCATCACGACTTCGCTTTATATTTTCTGACAGTCGGATGGATAGCTCGCTATGACGAGTAATAAACGCGTAGTACCAACTATTACCCGGTCTGTTATCGGTAAAAGCACCTAATCTTGGTCCTTGTCTGTTAAAATAATTTCGAACCAGATCTTTAATATTGTCTTTATCTAAGGGAAATCCCCACTCCGCAGGAAATAAAACAGCATCTTTTAGAACCATTTCCTCCTCCGTTGTCAATGAAATCTGGCCCCCATAACTTTTCATATTTTTATTTTGAAGTTTTCGATATAATGTCGATTTTGATATCCCGGTATTACTCTAAGCCTCCGCCAATGTCCATCTACCAGTGCGTATATTTGTTAAGGCTTGTTCTAATTCATCTTTAGTAAAATCGTGGTATTTTCGGTTTCGTAACACTCTCTTATACTTATTTGGCATTTTGTCAAGTCACCCAAAACCTGCAACAAAAAATGTAAAAAAGTATTACTTAACCTCAAAAAATAAAATCAACAGACCTGGGGTTCAGAACCCGTTGAGAAGCTATAAACTATTGTAAAAAAAATATTACATGTAATTTGCTCATATGGATACCTGAGGATGACCTTAATTATATAACATATCAAAAACCGTGGTTTTCTTACCTATTCAGTATTTTTTAGGAGCCAGATAAAACACCTGTTTACAACTTTTAGGTACTGAAAACATTACTTCATCAATGTGACATACTTCAGAAATTTTTCTGAAGTTTACCTAAAAGATGGCAACAGTAGTTCCAAAAATAAATGTCACCCTGTGTCAAGTCACCCCTACGATTTCAAGTCACCCAACTCTACGATACCTGAACATCATCTATGTAAAAGAATATCTATTTCTGCAGAATTACGTATGAATTTATCACTCCGAATATCTTACCTACATGCGCTAAAAATTGTTGTAAACAGTTGTTTAATAACTAAAATAACTAACTTTGAGTGACAATCGTGAAAGTTTGCAATTTCACATTATTTAATGCTACACTGGCAGATTTTAAGAAAAACTTATTTATAAAATTGCAGAGCAAATAAAGTTGTATACTAAGTTATTCTTATTATCCATCTTCACATTTTTATTTAATTAATTTTATTTGCCAATCTTCAAAATACCTGTCACCTCAGTAAATGATTATACCTACATGATTTAATGTATATCCACTATTATAGTGGAGATATGTAAGTAGGGGCGATGCTGTTTATTTCCAATTAATTAAATAAATAAATGTATATATTTACAAAATTCCTATTTCCTAAACTGTATACATTTTTTAATCACCCTGTACACTAAATTGTTTAACATTTTTAACTTTCATATAACAGTAATACAATTCCAAACGTTTGTTTCAATCTGTTCTCAAGTATTAAGTGGGAGAAAACTACTGAGGACGACGACCATGACCTTTTTTTTCATACACCTGATCGTGTTAGAAGCTCAAAAGCATATTATCTCAATTTTTTAAATTTTCACAATCACCACATTGTGGGGGGTTTGCGGTTAAGTGATGGTTTTTCCAGCTGCGTGACATGGTGTTCAATTCTCTTGAAACCACATTACTCGGTTCAAACTGCTGACTTTAGTTAAGAAAAAGTTGTTTATTATCATCTAATAGCGTGAACAATTCTCACTGGCAACATTGTTATTTTACTCTTAAAAGGATAAATAAGTTCTACAGCCCCTAGTGCATTTTGAGCAATGCATTGGCCTTTCTTCAGTAGCGAGTAGATTATCTCTACCACAAGTACTCAAAACCCAACTCACAAATGCTTTACTGGTGATCCCTTTTTTTAAGTTCCTATCAGTTGAATTGTACACGTCTGTGCCAAAATTCTTTGCTGGAGATCGTTGTGGGTTAACTTCTGGAATTGCACGTTGATTATGTACAGTATCACTTATGTGAGGAATGTTGGCATCGATCCATGTATTGATAGCGCTCTCTTGCATTGTCAATAAGCATATAACTGGTTTCTCACTTCATCACGAATGTTGGAAAAGCGGTCGAAAATTTCGCAGTATGATCGTAACGGATCGCTTGTTTGCATAATTAAATGTAAGCTTTTTATATAATACCTACTACCAAAGTACATTCAACACTAATGATGCGAAATTCAAATTTTGAGTTCAATTTGAACTGTGAATCGTAACATCGCTGTAGTGATAAATCCAAAAACAAGAATCTGATATTTACGAATCGTAATCGTTGCTTTTCGACAAATAGATTTACATTATTTAATGCCTCTTAAATAAGAATATTTACTTTCTTATTGTAGCGTCCCCCAGGTACCCTATCTTGAAAAGTGTAGTTTGAACATATTTGCAATAATGCAAATTCAAGAACAAAACAATCGCAAAGAGATTTGTCTTGACTTTACTGACAATAATGTTACTATTACTCAAATTAATTGCTTGGGTTACTTTGACTTTCCTGGCAATAATTAAAACATTAGAATTTATTTACAAGTCTGATATTTAATTACTCGTAAACCTCAAATCTGATCAAACCAATCGACCGTCTAGTGGTAGGTACGTTGTACAATTTGACTGAGATAGGCTGGACAGTAGTATAGCTATACGGATCCTAAATTATTTTTGTCACTAGATTTGTCACCAGATCTAGGAAAAAGTCACCAGAAAAGTTACTAGATTTCAAGGTCGGTAACATTGCCTATTTCAGGGCTGAAGACCAGAGGTGTGCAACCCCGCCTCTTCCAAGTCCCCGCTTCAAGGTCAGTCCTGAAGACCCTCAGTCTCAGACAAGTCTATGCATGTTTCTGGGCCACGCCCTATTCTGAGAAACAAAGGGGGCCCATTGTTTAAAGTCTATGCTGTCACATGAGAGAACAAAGACGATCTATTGTTTTGGCTGAGTCTTCTAGGAAATCAAAAAAGACGATGCATTGTTCAAAGTCTATGCTTTCAAGGCCACATGAAAGAACAAAGACTATCTATTGTTCAGTTAGAAATAGATTGTTATCTCAATTCTAGGAAATCAAAAAGGCGATACATTGTTCAAAGTCTATGTTTACAATTTTCAAGGTGAAAGAACAAAAGCGATTCTTCTGGTCGAGTTATAAAAATAAATTGTTATCTCAATTCTAGGAAATCAATAACAAAGGGGGGCCCATTATTCAAAGTCTATGCTTTCAAGGTCACTGAGAAATGAATAAAGACGATTCATTCTTCTGGTCGAGTTATAGAAATAAATTATTATCTCAATTCTGAGAAATCATGAATAATGTATTGTACAAAGTCTATGCTTATAATTTTCAAGGTAAATGAACAAAGACGATTCATTGTTCAGTTAGAAATAGATTATTATCTAAATACATCTCTTTCAAGAACAAAGGCATTGTCAACGATTTAAAGTTTATGCTTAGAAGGTCACACCTCTGATAACAAAGACGATCCATTGTTCAGTTAGAAATAGATTGTTATCTCAATTCTAGGAAATCAAGAGCCCTGAGGTGCATGTTTCAAAGCCACGCCCCCTCAAGTGCTCTAAACAGGTGGCCGTTCCCCTAAACAGGTAGCCGTTTCCTAAAAACAGGTAGCCGTTTCCTAAAAACAGGTAGCCGTTTCCTATAAACAGGTAGCCGTTTCCTAAAAACAGGTAGCCGTTTCGCAACCGTTTCCCCCGAAAAAGGCGATCTATTGTTCAGGTCGAGATTCAACATCTCAATTCCAGGAAATCAAGAAGGGAGGTCCATTATTCAAAGTCTATGCTTACATTTTTCAAGGTCACATGAAAGAACACAGACGATCTATTGTTATGGATGAGTCATAGCTTCTAAAATTCTGAGAAAAATCAAGAACAAAGAGGGCTCATTGTTCTAGTCAACGGTTCAAAGTCTATGCTTATAATTTTCAAAGGTTATATGAGAAATGAACAAAGACGATTCATTGTTCTGGTTGATTTATAAAAATAGATTATCTACACTTCGATTCTGAGAAATCAGTTTTCAAGAACAAAGGTGATTCATTGTCAACGATTACAAGGTCACACCTCTGAGAAATGAACAAAGACGATCCATTGTTCTGTTATTTTAAAAATAAATTGTTATCTCAATTCTAGGAAATGAAGAATAAAGGGGGTCCATTGTTCAAAGTCTATGCTTACAATTTTCAAGGTGAGAGAACAAAGACATTCCATTGTTCAGGTTGAAAATAGATTGTTAAATACACTTCTATTCTAGGAAATCAAGAACAAAGACGATTCATTATTCCATTAGAAATAGATTGTTATCTCAATTCTAGAAATCAAGAATAAAGACGATGCATTATTCAAAGTCTATGCTTACAATTTTCAAGGTCACATGAGAGAACAAAGACGATTCATTGTTGAGTCGTATAGAAATTCCGAGAACAAAGACGATGCATTGTTCAGACTGATTAGGTCATCTAACAAGTAAAATATTTTTTTATAAAACTACCGCAATATACGGATAAAAATCGATTTAAGTAAATATACATGGGACTTAACATACTTTTGCTGGATCATGTAACATTACTCCAACCATATGTAAACATGCTCATTTCGTAGTGTTTAGTCGTAGTGCAGTTGCGGACAAGTAAAGTCATGAAAAAAGCAATAAAATCGCTCCTGGATACCTCATGTAATAACAATATGAATAATAATTTAACATTTTGTTGTTCATGCTGTCAAAATAGTGATGGTAGTAGTAGTAGCAAAATGAAGAGAAACAAGATGAAGGTTATTCCGACTGGTCATCATCATTTCAACATAGGACTGAGGTGTATAAACAGGCAGCTAATGAATACTTAATCGATTGTGCTTCCTATAAACTATCGAATGATACGCATATTGAAATTGGATACAGTACACACCTTAACCTTGCACCAGTAGTGCGTATGGGATGTGGCAACAACGTGGTATTAGACGTGAAGGAATGGAATGAACTTTTAAGATGGTATTCATATGTAGAAATACAATTTCTTCGATCCCAAGAAATTGAAAGCCAAATTGATTGGTCACATGTAAACGAGGAGGATATAATACATGAGCAAGATTACGAATCTCTATCTAGCAATCTCGGTATTTATTACAATTGGGAATGGCTTAAAGGATATGAGAGAATTTTGAAAACTGTTATGATAGAAAACTACAACTGTTGTTCATGTACATTCAATGCTCATAACATAGAAGAACTATTCGAGTTGAAGGATATAATAAGCTATAGATTGGAATTTCTTGAATCTTACAATCTGGTGTGTTTCTATGAAAATTCATACGACAAGTGGTTGACTACCGTCGTTTTCGTGAGAAGGAATTCGGTGATGATGACATTTATAAAGACATTGATGATGTTATAAATGCCAAGTATAATATTAATTCACATAACACTGTATGTTTAATGGAAATATTGTACTATCGCCCTGCTTATCTAATGTATAGCATTTACTAAAAATAAAGTTTTACACGATTTTAGGTATAAATACCCTACCCTATCCCTCAAGGTGAACAATGATAGCTAAGAAGCGGAAGAGTGCAGGTGGTTTAGTGAATACGCTAATCAATAAACTACCGGTGGAATTGCATTTACCCGGTTACCAGTATTGTGGTCCCGGTACAAAATTAGAGAAACGACTAGCACGCGGCGACCCCGGTATTAATCAATTAGATGCGCAGTGCAAACTGCATGATATCAGTTATAGAGACTACCAAGATTTAGAAAGTCGACATAGAGCAGATAAAATTTTAGAAGAAAAGCTTGGGAACGCTTTAAATCAGCAGACGCAACATTAGGTGAACGAGCTGCAGCTTTAGCAGTCGGTACCACCATGAAGGCAAAGAGAAAATTTGGGATGGGGTGTCGGTCCAAGAAGAAGAATGGTGAAAGTTTATTGCATGTACGGAAAACAATAGCTAAAGAAATGAAGGCTAACGGAGATTTCACCGACACAATAAAGTCAGCACTGTCAACGGCAAAACGTGTAGTAAAAAGGTTGGGGGGAAAGAAAAACATTAAAGTTCCTAGAGTAATTTCCTTACCTAAACAAGGTGTTTTGCCATTTCTTATTCCGTTATTCGCAGGATTATCAGCAATCGGTGCTTTAGCTGGCGGTGCATCGGGAATTGCCAAAGCAGTCAATGATGCAAAAAATGCCAAAAAATTGCAAGAGGAGACATCGCGCCATAATCGTATGATGGAATCAATCGCTGGTGGCGCATTCTATCTAAAACCATACAAATCTGGTGGTGCATTATACTTAAAACCGTTTCCAAAAAACTGAGTAGATTACCCGAAAGAGCGTTAACAGATATTGATTTAAAGAAATACACAAAAGGTGTACCATACTTTAGGGGTATTTTATGAGAGATAGCCTGCCTAAATTACCACAGAAAAATGAATCTGGAATCATCAACTTAGATAGTCAGAGTGGACCGGGTACACATTGGGTTTGCTACAAAAGCGTGGTGAAAAGGTATGGTATTACGATAGTTTCGGTAATCTTCGACCACCAGTTGAAGCGATTAACTACTTTCGGGGATGTAAAATCTATTATAATTACAATCAAGATCAGGAATTTAATAGCATTATTTGCGGCACCTATGCCTACAATTTCTATATAAATAATTGACATAACCTTAAATTTTCTCAGTTATGTCAATAACATTCAGTTTAGAAGGTGTTGGTAACATAGCTAGCTGCAACTTCTACCCACCGATAGAGCTAGATTTGGAGAAGAAATACGTTGTTGGATTGGTGGGATTCTACGGGTGCAACAGCATTAGAAACATTTATACGGGCAACGATAGATTTTATTTTAGAACAAATTCATCTCATTTGCGAGTGATTAATATTCCACACGGTGCCTATGAGTTAGATGAAATTAGTGCTTACTTGAAATCAAAGATACCCACAGAAAAATTTTTCATTAGGGCAAACAACAATACGCTTAAGTGTGAGATAAACAGTTCATTTGAGATCGATTTTACTAAAGAGAGTAGCATTGGCCGCATGCTCGGGTTTGAGCCTAGAATACTAAAAGCGAACGTTCCCACACATCTGCGTTAGACATCCAAATAATTAAACACACTAATCTGCATGTGGAGTGCAACATTATAAAGGGATCTTATCGAAACGGTAAACCTGCAAAGGTAATATACGAAATTGACGTTTCCGTACCCTCGGGCTACCGTTTGGATAAAGTTCCAACCAACACTCAATATTTAGAAATAAACACAGACATAATCAGTAATATAACAATCAAATTGACAAATCAAAAGGGTGAGTTAATAGACTTTGGTGAAAGTGAACCATTCACGGTACGCTTAGAACTAAAGAACATGGGTCTGCGAATTAATCACAGGACAATTCCATACAAAAGACCCAATCAACCCTCATTGCAGTTAACATCTGCAGAGAAATACTTTTTAACATCAATTGGATTGAAAGTTCTGAGTGAGCAAACCATTAAACGTGTTTCAAAGCGTACATTTTAATAGAATTAATGTATCTCTAAGAAATATTAAATTTGTTGAATGAAGTTTACTTTAATGTCTATCTCTTTTACACAATGATATGTCGCGCTTACACACGTGAAGCTGAATGCATTTATCTAAAATATGTAATGTTTTATTGAGCAATAGGTTTTCTTTGTTAATAATAGCATTTGCATTCTTAAAAAAATTTGTAGGAATGTATAAAAAAAAATTCAAGCTAATAAAGACTTTCTTTGTATAAAACACACAATGCATCTGCATTCTTAAAAATTATTTTTAATAACTTTAAAACTTATATAGTACTTAATAGACTTTAATGAAAATGTGTTATGAAGAAAAAAGTTTCGCTATAAATAACAATAGGTTTGCATTCAAAAGTATGTAATTTAAAAAATGCAATATTTAATGTGAACAAGGATTTTCTTTGCATAACAATGAAAGCTTTTATAGTGCATTCTTGAAAAATATAAAGTAAACAAACTGTAAAAGGGATAATTAATAACAATTAATTTAAAAGTTTTGAGAAGAAATTTATATAAAAGACATCATCCCTTTAGTAAATCTTTAATTACTCATCAACCCTCATTGCATCTACACAATGACCGAATCATTAAACATCTTTCAAAACGTACATTTTGATGATGCTATAATTAAATCAGATATTCACACCTATCTTCCGTATGGCTCTTCTAAGTATGGACCTTCCGAAGAAATACGCATTTTAATTCAAAGTCAGGATCTAATTACAGCCACTTATGATAGTTTTCTGTACATAGAAGGTAAGCTGAAGAAAGAAGATGAAGGAAAATCATGTAACTTAACCAATAATTTCCCCAACTTCCTTTTCGAAGAGATTCGTTATGAGTTAGGCGGTCAAAGAGTGGACGTTTGCCGAAATCCCGGCATAACATCTACACTTAAAGGATATATTTCTTATACGACAAGCAAGAGCAAAGCATTAAGCCATTTGGGGTGGTCACCAAAGAATGAGGAACCATTACAAGTAGAATTCAATGAGGAAATGGCGAAAAATCCTTTGCAGTATGCATACCATTGAACCATATATTTGGAATAATGGAGGATTATCGTCAAGTGATCGTGAATATGCGTCAAGAGTTGATTTTAATTCGATCTAGAAGCGATACAAACTGCTACTATGGTGACGTTGATGCGGAAATAACCTAAATAAAATTCAATGGAAAGTACCACACTTAACCCTTAGTGATGCCGCGAAACTAGACTTATTTGAAGGAATAAATAAGAATTCTATTATTACTGTTCCATTTCGTCAATGGGAGTTATATGAATTACCTGCTTTAAAACAAGCAACCTCTGATATATGGCCAATAAAAACATCAACGCAACTGGAAAAACCGCGCTGGATAATTGTTGCATTCCAACAAGGTAAAAGGTACACAAAGTCTGCAAGAGCCGGAAATTTTGATCACATTAACATCAGGAACCTTAAAGTACATCTGAATTCCGAGTATTATCCATATGAAGCAATGCATTTGAACTTCAGTGCTAACCAATACATACCTGCCTATCGCAATTTTTTGAACTTCCGATGTGACTACTATGATGAAGATAATACAGATGTGTTATTCAACTACACCGAATTCAAATCATGTCCAGTATTTGTAATGGACTGTTCTAAGCAGAATGAATCCTTAAAAAACTCAACAGTAGACATCAAATTGGAAATGGAAACACTAACACCTTTCGATAATGGAATCGTTGCCTATGGTCTTATTCTCCACGATGCTATTGTGCAGTACAACCCACTCACCGGAGAAGTGAAAAAATTATAATCTGTATTATGTAAATAAAAATGTTGTACTTATTCGTTTAGTTTCATTTCATCCCTCAAAGATGAAAGTAGTTGCGCAGAAACAAAAACTTCCAATTCAAAATCATGACTTTGATGAAAAGTCTGGTACTTCGAAACATGGTGATTTACTTCCTAATAGTATACGTGGCATTATATGTGGCCCCTCCAACTGCGGCAAAACAAACGCAATGATTAGTTTGCTTACTGAGAAAAACGGTTTGAAATTTAAACATGTATACGTATACTCCAAGTCATTAAATCAAAGCAAGTACAAACTTTTACAGGAAATCCTACTTCCGATAAGGGATATAGGTTACTTTACGTTCAGCGATAATCAAGATGTGATTGAACCGAATTGTGCAAAAGCAAATTCTATCTTTATCTTTGATGATATCGCCTGTGAAAAGCAAAATAACATAAGGGCATATTTTTCTATGGGTAGACATAACGATATTGATTGTTTCTATTTGGGTCAAACTTACAGTAAAATTTCAAAGCAATTAATTCGTGACAATGCGAATCTAATTATATTATTTGAGCAAGATGAATTAAACCTAAAACATGTGTATGAGGATCATGTAAGCCCTACCATAAGCGTGACATTGTTTCGGGATATGTGTTCAAAGTGCTGGATAGATCCGTTTGGGTTCATAGTCATAAATAAGGATGCTGAAGTCAATAATGGTCGCTATAGGAAAAGGTTTGATGAATATATAATACCTTAACCTGATTTCAGTGGTTTAGTAGTTACACACCCGTTTAGGTATTAACAGCCATTTTGCTACAATGGATAATAAAGAGATGATATTAAAGCGAAAAATTATTCAGGCTCGTAAAATAATACAGCAGAAATACAACAGTCTTAAAACTACCCGCATTGATAATGAAAGAACGTTTGAAAGTACTTATAAACCTCTAATAGAACCCCTAACTGAAATAGCGAATAAAATGCATCCTGATAAGAAAGCAAAGGAGTCCGTTAAACCCAAAAACTCGCCTTTGTTCATATTTCGAAGAAAACATGCTACTACTAGCCCACCACACTTCCTTTCACCAAGGAAGACAAGCCCCCTAGCTCAACTTCCGCTGTTTCAAATAAATCCCCCTCCTCGTACGCCACCTTTCCTAGAAACATCTGTCGTAGGAGAGATTACTGCCGAGGAGGAAGAACCTCTTAGTATCACAGATGATTCCTGTAATGAACCCATCTCTGAAGAATTTCTCGAGCAGTACCACGAATTACCTCGTATATATGTTGAACGGATTATGAGGGATCTTGAAGGTGCTATTGATCACACTTATGGAGTCCACTACGACGCCAAAACAGACAAATGGGCAATTGGTAATACCCCCATCACAATTAAAGGAAAGGATATGATCATTAATGGTGTCACGTATAAAGGGACTCCAGGTTTATATGATCTGCTTATTATGAATGAACCCGATTTAAATCTAGTAAATTCAAAGGATAGAAAGAATTATAAACGTATTTTAGCAGCTACGAATGTTGCAAGGCGAGATTATGATGTAAGTGGACAGATTCGAGGAAGCCGCAGCAAAAAGTATACACAAATAATCAAACCCTTGCTGTCATCACCCACAATTCAAGGAGGCGGAGCTATATTTTTTAAGGAATTAACAAATAGGCCGATTGAATATAAGTATTGGAATGATGTACATGAACTTATTCGTGATCTAGAAGTATTGTGGGCAGAAAAATTGGCTGGAAACACCGCTGTCGTAAATGATATAATATCAATTGTAGAGGAATTGTATGAAGATGGATACGTTGAAAGACCAAACACTAGTTTTCTGAACAATATAAATCAGACTGCATTGATGTCGACATATCATAACTAAAATGCCTCTTGATAAATTTGGACGGTCACATGCCCAGTATCAATTTAAGAAATTAACCCCTCAGTTTCAACTTATTGATGATAATCAATTCGATATCGAGAATAAGAGACTCAGCAATGTTGCCAACCCCATAGATCCTCAAGATGTCATCACCAAGCAATACTATTTATCGACAAGGTTGAATTTGGATGGAAACCGTTTGACCAAGTTGGCGGATCCGGAAGAGGATGATGATGCTATAAGTAAAGGATACCTTGATTTTTGTCTGCAAGCAATTCAGAAAGCTGTTAAAGGGAACTTTAACGCTTATCTAGTGTTGGAGGAAAAACTACATCAACTTAAAGAAATTGTGGATCATGTCCAAATTACAACTCGTCAATGAATTGCACAAACCCGCAAGAAAAAATTTTAAACGAAGGCGCACAATAATTAAGGGATATGATGACCTCTGGCAAGCAGATTTGGCCGAATTTAACACATATGCCAAACAAAATAAGGGCTACAAGTATATTTTAGTAGTTATTGACTGTTTTCGAAATACTTGTGGACCAAAGGATTAAAAACAAAAACGGGCTTGAAGTTGCCAAGGCCATGCAGGCAATCTTCAAAACGGGCCGGAACCCTTCCAATTTGCAGACAGATGCAGGAAAAGAATTCTACAATGAGCATTTCACTAAACTAATGCAGCGTTATGGGGTCAACCATTACTCCACCTATAGTACAAAGAAGGCAGCAATTGCGGAACGAGTGATCAGGACCGTTAAGTCTGCCCTATACAAGTCATTCATCCTACAGGGTAAATATAAATGGATTGATACAATTGATACCGTAACGATGGATTATAACAATCGTAAGCATAGAACTATAGGAATGAAGCCCAAAGATGTCGGTAATCATACAAAGCTAGAGGCTTACACTCACATAAAAATAGTTGATAGGAATCGTTATTGTGTGGGTGACATAGTACGAATCAGTAAGTTTAAAAGTATTTTCGCTAAAGGATACACCCCAATTGGTCAAGTGAACTATTCAAGATTGTGAAAGTTTGCATTACTAACCCAACCACCTACATGTTGGAGGACATGAAAGGATCACCTGTGCTGGGAGGCTTTTATGAACATGAATTACAGAAAACAAAACATCCGGATGTGTACCTTGTGGAAAAAGTGCTTCGCTCCAAGAATAACAAGTTATTCGTAAAGTGGTGGGGATTGGATGAAAGATCATGGATCAATAAAGACGATTTAGTTTTATAATATAGCTGTAGGCATTGTAACTTTTAGATGAATTAAAACCACATAAAAAATTATAATTGTATTTATTTAAATATTACATCATCTTATATAGTAAACCTAAAGTATTTCTATAATCGTTTAAATTACTAGACGGCCATATTCCCGAATCTGGTCCACATGTCCATCCCAAGCAGGAATCACCTTTCTCAATGTTTTCCAAAATCCATCGGTAAATATTGTGGTGTTCCTCATTTTCCCACGGTTGAAACTTATATGTAATGTTTTGTTCTAACAATACTTCAATTAAAATAGTGAGGCACTTGTAATTAGCATAATATGCTGCTGTCTCGATACATTCACTTAGAGGAAGTGTCTTTATAAACAATATTTTGTACGCTAGCATTTGTACACAATGAATCACCCCATAATAACTTGTATATGTACATTTTAAGGGGTATGTCACCAAGTAAATTCATGCCATCTAAAATCCTATTTACATCATTAGAGGTTAACGAACCTTTATCGGTACACAAGTTCGTAAAACTTTTAATGGTATTGTCTAAGCTAATTTTTCTATCAAATAATGTCTTAATAATTACTTCATTTGCACACTTTGATTTTATAGCACACCAGTTAAAACACTCATCGGGAATAACAATATTTTGCAATATATTCAATATAAATGTATAGTTTTCAGGAGAGGTCAAAGAACGCTTCAGGTACTTTTTGTAGATTTGATCACTATTGCACTGCAGCTCTTCCTGCAAGCTGTCCTGAAGACTGCTCATTGTTTACTGAAAGTTGTACCCCCAGGGTCTAGTATCAGTGAAATCAAAATTTACTAGGCGTTTATCATCATAAGGATTGAGTATGACTTTATTTTGTTTAATGGTAAATACATCATGCTTCTTTGATCTTATGAGGTGTTGATAGCGCCTTATTACGCCACCATCAAATAAAACCTGTTTATAATCATTAATAGTGATCTGCCTCACACTTGCGTGGGTAGAACCCTTTGATTTTTTTACAACCTTTTCATCAACCGCGTAAGCATACATTTTTGCACGAAGTCCTACAAATTCAACCATAATTTTGCCATGATTTTCATCTTTCATTAAGCCGGGGACCTTTTTATTTACTAATGGGAGTCCAAAGATGTTGTCGGGACTATAATCAGATGTATCGAATTTATCAATGTCCTCTTTAATACATTCATAGATATCGGGAACCGAAAAGGTGTATATGAGACTATCCGTATCCGTGTACAAGAGCTTAGCACTATTATGGAACTTGGGTAGCGTGTAACCGTAATGAAAATTATATAAAAAAGTTTTTGAAACGTCTAAAACACTGAATCCTGCATGTATAGGTTTATTGAAATATACTTCAAGCTTATTCATTTCAATGATGAGCATATCATTGTCAAATATTGTACAACTATGAAAATTTGGTTTTGATATGTAAGCACGAGCACCATAGCGACCCTCCCATTTCGTTACTAGCCGTATGTCCTTATGCTTACGTACATTTTCCATCAGTTTCCCGAAAACACTATTAATCATTAATTTATAGAAATTTTATCGAATTCATTTTGAGATTGCTGACGCATGGCTGTATTTAAATCTATGTATTTTTTAACCACGGGACTGTTTAAAACGTAATATACGGTGTACTTTTACCAACTTCAATCCATATTTTAAATATACTTTTAAATTTCTGTAATGAATTACATAATTACGTTTTGGATACAAGGTAAGCAGGGGTGGGTGGAACCATATGTTCGGGTGCCAGCGGTAGATCACTGTGACTCTCATGTAATTCTATAGGATAGTCTAAATCACACTCGACTATATACCCAGTTTCCGAATCATCAGGATGGTTTATTAAATCTAAACTTTCAAAATTAGCTTCATCAACAAAAGAAAAATCGCCAAATGGTAGAAATTCTGACATGGCGGCTCCATATAAATTATTCACGTCGTAGTACATTAAATACACACTTTCGGAGGTGGGATCAAATTTTTCCCCCATGTACTTATTGTTAGCTTTAGCATACCGATTTGAACATTGAGCTACACCACCTCTAATCCCTCTTTCAATAAACATTAACATATCAATGTCTGTAAATAATTCTAACTTTACTTGTGTAATTTTAAGCATAGCATCGAATGCTAAACCGGGAGCTGTATAATAGTGTAGAGGATCAAGGTCGTAAGTACTTAAACAAGTTTGCCTAAAGTTTTCGAAAATATCTGGTAAAAGTAGAACGTCTGTTTTAGATACAAATCCGAGTACTCCCTAACGATTTAATACTAAATTTGTTCCAAACGTTAACCGCATGCGCAAAACTCTCATCACTGATTCCCTCATTATTAAGATGACTGAAAAATGCTTCTTTAGGAGGGAGCGTGGTTTCATTCAATTTATCCCACGTATCAATATACTCATAAGGAAACACACCTTTGCGAACTACTAGAGAAAATTCTCCTCATTGTTGCAACTAGCGCGGAAATAATTTTTACTATCCTCCAAATAGTCTGACAATTTTTCAATACTACTGCTCATAAATCTGAAAGAGTCAATAAATCTAAACTTAATTTTGGTGCCTTCCATTACCTTCGTGAAAGAGATATATCTTTCTTTGTTTATGGGTAGCAGTGAAATCAAACCGGGAACACTAGCCAATTCTCTAATGATGAAATGCGAATCATAACCCGATAAATTATGGAACACAACTGGCAGAATGTGGGAGTCTGTATAGTTTAGGTTACACGCCTGGTGCGCTGCCCCCCGAAATGCTCCCGTAAGATGATTATGGTCTCTAACTTTTATATCAGAGTTAGTAAATGGTTTCCGACAAATGTGACAAATCGTGGCGCTTTCAAATTGCTCAACCTGACTGAGACTTAAAGTAGCCATAGGAATTATTTGATTGATTATTTCTGTAGCCCAATGTGCAATACTTTGAAGCTCGTTGACAAACCATTGAATGCAATCCTTTCCTCTATAAAGCCTAAATCGGGATAAAGAATCATCATATGAACACTTCAAATAGTAAGCAATGCTGAAAGGTGTGTGTTTGGAGTGAAATAGAGTATTACCTTCGAAACCATTTGCACACTTCTCTAAAATACTTTCTAAATCGGCATAAATGACAAATGGCACCTTTTCTTGAAATGCAAAATTTTTGAACTGTAAATTCATTTCCGCTTCGGTAGGCAGCCTAGTAGAGCATTGATTAAGTTGCTGACAGTGAGTGGTATGTTTTTGTAGAAGACGATCTGAAGAAAAATGGTTCAAGCACCGGTAACAAATAAATTGCTTGCGGTTGAAATTCGATATCTGTTTTGAAAATAAAGCTGACATATTTTTAATCCATGTGAAATGGTATACAGTGTCATCCGCGGTCGAAAGTATTAAAAGATTTATGGGTTCTTTATCGCTTTGCTGATTACTCAATACAAAGGGTACAACTTTTTTATCATTTATGCAGTACAAATTAATCGCGAGGTTGTTTAGCTTCTCAAATTTTTTTACATCATCCAGCTGAATGGGGAAGTGAATTGAATCGTACTTCAAAACATCCCTAAAATGGGGATAACTTTGAACCCTTTCCGTATGATATTGCGCGGGATATAATGCTGAAACAACGGCCCACAGGAAGCAAAACTCATCGTTATTTTTAACATTAACAACAGCACGCTTTACTGCTATGAAGCGAGGAACTTTAACATAGGTTGAATGACCGCCTCTAAATGGGACATAGCTATTAATATTTACTTTTAAATGTAAGACTTCATGTACTGCCCAACCGGAATCCCTTTCGGAAAACTCCTCTAATTTTATCCGTAACTTATCATACACGTTTTCATTGTACCAGACACGTACATTGGTTGAAATATCAATAACGCAATTTTTTGTGGCAAAAGTCTTCAACTCAATACTATGATTTTGGGGTTGCATGAAATTACAGCCTAAGACCACATTTACCTTTAGCATAGATTGCCTCAACATTAATTTCACCTTACGTGCAAAACTATTATATGCGTTTAGTAAAAAAATCAAAGGGTCCTTAATGTTTGACATATTGATTATAATTCCTGTAAGCAGCCTACCATTGAAACATGAGTCTAGGGGGTACCAGCGTAATTTATGCATACCTTTTTTATTGACAATTCCACTACCAACTTTCCCTGAAGCGTTCTTTAACCGTCTCAATCTAACCAGATAGCACTTGAGCAATGCTAAATTGCTTTCAAGCTTAAGCAAGCTTTCATTGGTCTCATAATAAATTTTATGTTTAATTATATCTTGCAATAGCTTGATATTGGTGTTAACTATACGGATGTGCCTGGCAAATTCCTTTTTTGTTTTCAATAAGGGAACAATGCGCTTTGTTAAATTAACCATCTCACTACTACTTGGCATACTCATAGCTAGCAATATGAAGCACACACGTAACAATGAACTTGTAACAAAATGCTCTTCACAACGGTTCTAGTCACGATTGTAAAAATATGATGCACAAATTGGTGAGTAATAATAGTTACTCTTTACTTTTAACAAATTGCTCTTCGGTTTACAATAAAACTTTTAGTTAGGATTGTAAAAATATGATGCACACACTGGTGATTAATAATAGTTGCTTTTTACTTTAGGTAATTTGTTGTTGTGACGATTGTAATGTATCGACTGACGTGGGACTGTTCTTTATCTACTTATATAGAGATAAGATCGGGTAAGGTCGGATAAGTTCGGCTCACCTTTTCATAAGCTTCGACTCAGCAATGAATCGTCTTTGTTCTCTCACCTTGAAAATTGTAAGCATAGACTTTGAAGCGTTGACAATGGATCACCTTTGTTCTTGAAAGAGATGTATTTAGAATGTATTTTTATAAATCAACCAGAACAATGGATCGTGTTTGTTTATTTCTCAAAGGTGTGACCTTGAAAATTGTAAGCATAGACTTTGAACCGTGGACAATGCATCGTCTTTGTTCTTGATTTCTCAGAATTTTAGAAGCTATGACTCATCCCATAACAATAGATCGTCTTTGTTCTCTCATGTGGCCTTGAAAATGATAAACATAGACTTTGAAGCGTTGACAATGGACCGCCTTTGTTCTTGATTTCCTAGAATTGAGATAACAATCTATTTTTTATAACTCAACCAGAACAATGAATCGTCTTTGTTCTCTCGTATGACCTTGAAAATTGTAAGCATAGACTTTGAAGCGTCGTCTTTGTTTTTGATTTCCTGGAATTGAGATGTGGAATCTCGACCTGAACAATAGACCGCCTTTTTCGGGGGAAACGGTTGCGAAACAGCTATCTGTTTTGGGAAACGGACCCCCTGTTTTAGGAAACGGCTACCTGTTTACAGGAAACGGCTACCTGTTTTTAGGAAACGGGTACCTGTTTTAGGAAACGGCTACCTGTTTTAGGAAACGGCTACCTGTTTAGGGAATGGCCACCTGTTTAGGGGCGTGGCTTTGAAACATGCACCTCAGGGCTCTTGATTTCCTAGAATTGAGATGAATGGATCGTCTTTGCAGAGGTGTGACCTTATAAGCATCAACTTTAAAGCGCTGACAATGGATTGCCTTTGTTCTTGAAAGAGATGTATTTAGATAACAATCTATTTTTATAAATCAACCAGAACAATAAATCGTCTTTATTCATTTACCTTGAAAATTATAAGCACAGACTTATTTCTCAGAATTGAGATAACAATTTATTTTTTATAACTCAACCAGAAGAATGTTCTTTTACCTTGAAAATTGTAAGCATAGACTTTGAAGAATACATCGCCTTCATTCTTGATTTCCTAGAATTGAGATAACAATTTATTTTTATAACTCGACCAGAAGAATGAATCGCTTTTATTCTTTTACCTTGAAAATTGTAAGCATAGACTTTGAAGCGTTGATAATACATCGCCTTCATTCTTGATTTCCTAGAATTGAGATAACAATTTATTTTTATAACTCGACCAGAAGAATCGCTTTTGTTCTTTTACCTTGAAAATTGTAAGCATAGACTTTGAACAATGCATCGTCTTTGTTATTGATTTCCTAGAATTGAGATAACAATCTATTTTTTAGAATAATGGAACAATAGATAGTCTTTGTTCATTCATGTGACCTTGAAAGCATAGACTTTGTACAATGCATCGCCTTTGTTCTTGATTTCCTAGAATGACTCAGCCAAAACAATAGATCGTCTTTTTTCTCTGACCTTGAAAGCATAGACTTTAAACAATGGGCCACCTTTGTTTCTCAGAATAGGGCGCGGCCTCGAAACATGCATAGACTTGCTTGAGGGCAATGACCTTCAGGACAATCAACAATCTAATAACTCTTCTAGTGACCTTGAAGGACTCGTGCAAGCATGACCTTGAAGAGGGTTACACACCTTAACACGTGACCTTGACTTAGCATGGTTGCTACCCCTTCAAATAGGCAATGTGATGACCTTGAGCAGAAACACTCGTAGAAAAAGTATAGTAGAAAAGTGGATTAGGATCTGTATAGCTATACTACTACTCTGGACGAGGTTAAGTGTTGCATCATAAAGGCCAGGTAAACAATGAAACTACTCAAACTAAAATTAATGAGCTTTGCGGAATGGTGGTTCAGCCCCTTAATATACTATTGTGGGAAAGAACCACCAATAAAACCCACTTTATTCATAAATAAGTAATTGAACAAGTACATTAATAAATCAAATAACACAAAAAACACAACGAAAGGGTTAATTATATAACAACACCATTAAATCAGATTAAAGTGCATACAAAATTATAACATTAAGAGAAAAATAAATAAAAAACAGTTTAGTTACACTTAAACATAATAAAAAAAAAATGTAGTCACACCCACAAGCACATAAAACTATAATAAGGCAAATTACGGTACATATAAAATACAACAACGGTAAAGTTGCACAGGTAATAATAAGCAAGGACAAAAGAAAATAGACAAGTAATTTACACGTACGCAATAGTTTAGTGACTACTAAAGCACAAAATACATACGTAAAATTACAATAAATTACATCTAAAGAGAAATTAGTTCGCATGAAAACAATTCTACTTAACAAACTGACACAAAGAAACTCATTAAACAAATCCTTACAAGAGTAAGTTATAAATAGATCATAACATCGTGACCGATATATACGTTTGAGTGCGTTACAAAAATACAGCGCCCCTTTCTCAGTTTACGCATTCATCTATACAACAATAAAAACAATAAAAATAAAATTCGATGTGTTTAATCCCATCTGGACCCGGGAGTATGTACCCACTTGGCAAGTGCCTCTTGCAATTAATCACCAAGCGGTATCCTGTACCCGTTCGCCCACGACCACCTCTACACAAATATAAATATAAACAACAAAAAACAATGCTAATTCACACAAATATAAGAGTGAGGTAGCCCAGTACTGTCTTTTATTTTAGCAGATTTCAGCTTAATGAGCGTGCCCGCGTGCAAATAGGATACCTTTGCAAGGCAATGCTCGATGTTTAATACGTTATACACGCTTGTAGATGTATTTGCTGCCAGACTTAATTTATATTAAAATACCTACTTACACTTTATATATATATATATATATATATATATATATATATATATATATATATATATATATATATATGGCTAATTGAAAAGAAAATGTACACGCAAGAAATATTTCTTAGACAAACTGTCTACAATGAAGGTATTTAATTAACCTTTATCTATTTGGCTCGATCGATCTAACTGTAACTAACTATTCCCCGATTTCCAACTAACTATATTTACTCCCGAAATCAACCCCCATTTTTCAAAAGTAATAAAAAAACAGTAAATTATTATGTTGGAACAATTTCATATTAATTATTGAACGATATCTTTATTTTAAAAATATACATTCGTCCGTAACAAGCCCTACATGTGGATCTCAAGTTTCAACCTACCAAACAAAGACGTCTTTGATTGCAGTGTGTACCGACATAATTAATTACTTACTAGTGACATTTTTACCTTAAGAATGTGCTCGTAAGAATTTCCAATGATTCGTTACGCCCCTTCAGTGAAGCAACATTTAAGCGTACACCTGCTAGTCAAACCTCAAACACATGTTTAAAACAAAAATATTATCACAAAAAGAAGATATCCCGAAAACCATGCTCAAATAACGACTTAATGTTTAATAAAATATGTTAAACCCCTTTAATTAACTTTCCTATCGCGGTAACAATTTCGATTTAAAAAATGTTTGTTGCAATAATAAAATGTTCGCGGTCCGCTACCTAAATTATGCGCGAAATTGAACCAAATTAACTATTCTGTTATTAATTATAAATTCTTTGTTACAGGTATTAAATATAACTGAAAGGGAACTTTTCGATGGAATGGGCGTATTCTTCGTTACTTTTATAGGACAATATGGTTACGATCGAGTTTTATCAGTACTTGGAAGGCATATGAGAGATTTTTAAACGGTTTAGATAATCTTCACGAATATTTAAAATTTTCATATCCTAAAATGCAAGCTCCAAGTTTTATATGTGAAAATGAAACTAGACAAGGTTTAACACTGCATTATAGAAGCAAAAGGAAAGGATTCGTTTATTACACAATGGGACAGATCAGAGAAGTACGTTGTGAATTAATTAAAAAATTTGGTTTAAATGTTTTTTTCTTTACTTTTAGGTAGCAAAACATTTTTATCACAAAGAAATGAAAATAGAATTACTTAAGGAGGAGTATTTGTATGACATGATACACGTAACGTTTCAATTAACGTTTGATAATCGAGCCTTTGGGTTAGCATCATTAGCTATGACGCGAGAAGAGAAACATCTTCCCATTAGTGCAATTGTACTCTTTGAAATATTTCCATTTTGTATAGTGTTTAGGTAAGTCCTTTATTGTGAATTTTTTTAAACATTTTTAACTTCCCTACTCATTAAATTAATGATATTTAACTTCAGCAAAGTATAACGTAATGTTTTATTGAGAATGGCACTAATTCTGCAAGTATGAAGCCCAAGTTGTGTGACAAATTGTAGCATAATGAGCTTTTTTGTCTTTATTGATTTAGTTCTTGCTATTATTATTTTCGAACTAACTCATGCATATAAAGTGTTTAAATTTAAAAACCCACTTACACAGGAAAATATTTTATTTAGTATTGCGTCGGCATGAGGTCCTTCCCTTGAGGGTCCTTCTGTGGGTGAAATTGCTATACCATTTTCTTCAAATATGCATTTGAACTTATCTTTTTGGGTTTTTTATGGTGTATTTTTGTATTATGTTATACAAATCTAAACGATTCGATAACACTTACAGTTATCTTCGTCAGTAGTAGTACAATCCTGTGATCTCATACAAATCATTTCCGAACTAACCAAAATTCCTGACAACCATAACCATACTCCACATCTTCTGGACCTATACCTTACAACTAACCCACTTGTCTATAAAACAATAGTCGTTTCCCCACTTGGTCAATCAGACCAATGCCTAATCGAAATAACTTCCACTGTACCCAATCCCACTGTTACTCGAAAAGCAGATAGAACTATGCGGTGTTTTAAATCAGGTAACTGGAGCGAACTGCAACATTCTTTTGCAACCTTCCACTGGCGTGAGTATTGCTTTAAACGGTCCTCCTCTTCAAACATTGCGCTTTCAATAACTGAAGTTATCTTGATGTTTGAAGAACGTTAATGCATAGAATTAGTCTCATATCCTTTGGGTGGTCGTAAATTTGGGCCATTAGCTAAAGCCATCAGTAAAAACTTTAGTACATCTTCCTTTCCTCCCATGACGTCTCGCGACGGAGCTGTAGTAGCTGATTCTGCTGAAAAAGCCAACCTCTTTGTAGATTACTTTGGATCAAATTCACGTCTCAATGATTACGGTAAAACTGTACTGTCGCTACTATTCTACATACATACATTTACTCCATACGCTATTAAACCAATCCACTTTCGTTACCAGCTCCTTAATGAATTATCAATAAACTTGACTCAAACAAGGGACTGGCCCTGACGGTATTCCAGCTATCGTTCTTAAAAATGCTACCCCGAGGTAGTACCTGTATTGTCCAAATTCTTTTCGATCTTCATGTCATCTGATGAGTCTCCCTCATCGTGGAAGTTGTCAAATGCCCAACATATTCCTAAAAAGGGCGATCCCTTAAACTATCGACCAATAACTATCACTTCCATTCTGTCGAAAATCATGGATAAATCCATCAACCACCAACTACTATCGTACCTCGAGTCCAATAAGCTCCTAAACGATCACCAGTATGGGTTCAGAGTCGTTCAACGGGTGATCTTCTTTCATATGTCACCCAACTCTGGAATAACACATTAGAGAGGTCCGGTGAAACAGTCATAGTAGCTTTAGATATTTCAAAGGCTTTTGACCAGGTTTGGCACAAGTGCCTACTTGCCAAGCTCACTTCGTTCGGCTTATCAGACACTCTCATAAATTGGATATCCAGCTTTCTTGACAAAAGATGTATACGCGTTGTCGTCGATGGTTTCTTTTCGAAAGAAACGACTATTAACGCGGGAGTACCCCAAGGATCAGTGATAGCTCCCACACTTTTCCTGCTATACATAAATTACCTCATTTCCTCAACAACTAACCCGATCCATTGCTTTGCAGACGATAGCACTCTACATTGTAGTTCTTCTCAGTTTCCCCACAACATTAAGTCGTTAAGGTAAAAATAGCAGCCTCAATAAACAGTGACTTAGAACGTGTCCTTGAATGGGGAAGGAATAATCTACTCACGTTCAACGCCGACGAAACTCAGTGTTGCCTTGTGTCCGCCAAGAAAGACCGACCATTTCCTGCTGTAAATATGAATGGCTTAGAACTCAAGTTTTCGAACTCTATTTCTATGTTAGGGATGTTCGTATCATCGAACCTTTTATGGGTTGACCACCTTTTGTCAGCCAGCAAAACAGCTGCCCGTAAACTAGGCTTTCTATACAGATCTAAACAGTACTTCACATCGCAACAACTCCTTTTACTGTATAAGGCTCTAATATTTTCGATTCTTTCCTTGCTCTATCGCTATTACAATTGCAAGTGTGCCTCCGCAATACACTCCTTAATACCTTCGCAGGCCATTTTCGCTAGGAATACTCAGTTTGCCCATTCACGCCATAATTACGCACTCAAAATTCCATCGTGTCATACTAATCGAGCGCAATTTACATTTTTCTACACGGCGACGACATTGTGGGATGCACTACCAAATCTTAGACTTAAGTCAATTTAAGAGAGCCATTCATAAACATTTCTCGGCAGCCCAATAATATCCCTAAACCCTCCCAGTGTTCCTAAGTGCTTTAATATGTTAGGAAAATCTTAGAGAAGTATTTTAAATATGTGTAATAATGGTGAAAGTTTACATTTGCATGCTTTTGAACTCGTTGATATATGTTGAATAATGCAGGTTGAAGTTTAATACATTTAGTAGCATTAAATTTAAAAATGAGCTAACAAAAACTGAATGTTTACTTCACTTAATGTTAGATATGGTGGAGTAAAATCGACTCGAAATTGTGACAATGACCGACAGTGGAGTAGAACTAGATCAAATGTGTGTAGTCTCATAGTGCTTGTTAGGAGCTATAACATACTCAAATTAGAACTGTTTTGAGCGTCAGAATCATTTGTTTCAGAAACCTTATAGGTTCTCCGGTACTACAAGAGGTACATCTTCTATTATTTTTGTAAATTATTCTCAATTCATCAGTGAATCGAACGGCGATAAACGCATTCTGACTGAATCAATATATTATTGTTAAATTGGTTGCAAAGTGGGAATTGTGTATTCACTGCACTGAAATCTTCGACATGCGGGCAGCTATACGAAAAATCGGACACTTTGGGGTAATGCAATATCAAAAATCATTGCCAAAACAACAGAAAAGCTTTTGAGAAAACAATCACGGAGATCGGTTTAATAATTTTTACAATATCGATTAAAAAGCAATGTGCGCTGTTCCGCGCGGCGCCTCTTCATTTGCTTGGTACACAAGTCATAAATATGGTAATAAATAGTGCAGTATTTCTGAACATGGACATTACATTTCTAAATACCTTCCGAAATAAATAATAATAAATTCATATGTCTCCATCCGGTTCTATATATTCATTGAACGACTGTCGTGAATTGGCTGCATTTGTTACAGAATTTGGCGGTACAGGACATAGACAGAGTTCGCCTTAAGTTTTCTGGGATTGCTTCTTTTGTAGTCATCGCTGATTTCCATATTTCATTTGTTTCTTGCCATCCGTGCTCGTTTATTTTCACAAGTGGTATATGGCTGAGATGACTTTTTTGCCAAATTTTCACTTGGATCTGAAATACAAAGAAAAATATAAAAGATAAATATGACTGTTATTTTGTAGTTGTTAAAATATGCTGGTAGAAAGCATAGTCCGTTGGCGGTAATTCGGAAGGAGGTTTGTTCGTTTGTAATGTCAGATGAACCCTCATTTCATTAATTTTGTTGATCGATGAGTTTTTGTTTCCGTAGAGAGAAAGTGTGTATCTCGTGCAAATTTTGACTACTTCCATCGTTGATACGCTATCAATACGGCCTAGATGTATGAAATCTTAGGACAATTTAGCATTCAAATGTTGTTTTTTGCCAATTTTGAAAAATGAATTAGTTGTGTCAGAGTAAGTTATCGCGTGCAATACATGTAAACTAACACAAATGTCTTGAGATTTTTCACCACTTCTGTTATACATACTATTCTATTGTTCTTGCCAAATCCAAGTCCAATAGTGTATTATTTGCAAATTGATATTTGTGGCAATAATACACTAAAAGTACAAATACATATGTGTCTACTAATCTTACAAGTACATTGTAACCTCCAAAACGGTTCACTTTATGTATGAGATGTAATATAATACGCATATCGGCTTCTGAATGTTTGCACTTTAGATCTTCTTCTTTTATAGATCCATTGCTATCGATTGAACAGGACCACTCAGCTTCTTCGTGGCCATCAGCTACAACGTCTCATCGTCCTCCAGCAAAGATGGTGCATGTTTGGTAAAGTACTGGCTCAAAAAAACAAGTAATCATACGGTGCGCAAGATCGTTGAACGTTTGAAAAGTGATTTTATGAAGTCCTTCAACTTGAACCAGTCTGTCAGGACAAAATCGATCTTCCCTTTGAAATTCCACTCTACTTACCAAGTCCGATTTATTGGTATTCCTCATAGATCGGTCTTTATGAGAGAGAGAAAATGGCAGAGAGGTCAATTCATATGATAATATATCGGTGAGGTCTAGGGACTGGAAATGTGCCGCTCCTACTATTCGACTAAACATGACTTCAGAACAGATATGTCGTGTGCACAATCTTGTTCTTAAGATCAGCGAAAGTAGCAGCTTTCTTTTTCTTAACTGGTTCCCAGAAACTTTTAGTGCCAGTTGTGAAAACATCTTCAATGAATCTGTCGATATTTGTTTTGGACACAGTAAGGAAATTGGAAATACTTTACTGAACATATCCATCAACGGATATGAAACGTGTTAATATTGGAAGGGTTCATCCACTCTTACTTAATTGTATTCACAATTTTTAGAACATCGTCTTTATTCTTGCGTCGAATTCTCATTTTTTCATTTCTTTGTTCAGTTTTATCGCGAATATAATTTTCTAAAACTGACAGTAGAAATTAAATCAGGGAATTATATTAGAATTATATTTTACATTCAAACCTCTGAGAATAGGCTCCAATCATGTGACGAGCCATGATCCACCGCAAAACAGCACTAGGTTTTGTAGAGAAACCAATTACACCCGAGGAACTTTTAAAATCCCTATTCATTGACTGCTCCAGAAGCATATCGGAAGCGACGCAATTGAATTTCTTGTCTGAAGATTTCTTAACAACAAAATTTCCACTTTTCAAATACTCGTACATATTTTCATGCTTAAATTTCGCCATGTCCTTCCGATAAATTGGTACCCATTTCGAATAGAGGTGCCTCCCGGCAGCCTCGAAATAAGCCATGATTTCGTAGATATATTTCAAATGCAACTAAAAGTTGCCATTTCTTTCAGCACACAGCAGAACAAACAGCAAATGAGCAGTTTTTAGGAATGTACGCAAAAGTGTTGTATTCTTTCCATTTGCACTTTCATCTAACCAGTCATCCAGAAATTCGAAGAATAGCCGTAATAATGCGTCATTGCAAAGTGTCAATGCTCTGTCAGCTCTGGAAAATTGTTTGTCTTCCAACATAGACCTACATGTATTCTCGGCATAAATATAGGTGTCGACAAGGATATTTTTTAACCCACCATCGTTATAGAGATATCCTATACTAGCAATAAATGCCATCGACAAATACATCCCACCAGTTTGCATCTTCACCTTCCCATTTAAAGCAGATGATTCATTCCACAGTATTCTCTGAGCCTTGGAATATAGTGCCAAGTCAGCTATGACTATAATATGGTCTTGATGCAAATCTTCAGCTAACTGCACCAAGCGCAGCAAAGACGTATAAATGGTATCATACTGGGTTTGAGGGTTATTTGTAAAAGGTAGATATGCAATCTCCGATATTGGTATCTTATGCGGGAAATAATATTATGGACTTCATTCCATCCGTAAAACGGGTCTCCGTTAACTGCGTGCCGACACAAATTCCAGCAGAGATTTGCAGTTTTTGATAATTCACCGTTGGAAGGCAAGAAGAGTGAGTTTGTTTTTCTTGGTTCAGGTCGTATTTTCGGCTGGTTATATTTTTCGATAACTTGAAACGGGATATCTTCTCTTTCGGTACTCAAAGAATACTTGGATAGCTTCCGTATAACCTCTTCTTGATTAACGTTTGTGTTGTTCTTCTGGAATACAACCAATGCCATTGTATGTGTAGTATTTTCCCGATTGTAAGCTCTGTTCTACTAAATATGTTGAAAAAGTGCGCACATCATTATATGCATAGCAGAGACTTATTTTATGGAGTAAGTCTATAACCTAAACACAAATTTAAATTCGATTGTAGAGTATTGCTTTAAACTATGACATATAGTATACATACCTCTTTACTCCTCACTATATCATGAAGATGTAGGCCTAGCTCAATTTGCAAATAATTTTTTAGAAACGATTGGAGTGAAGGCTTAGAATCATATCTGATAATGGCATAGCATTCACACTTTCCGAAGAGCTCTCAACTCCTTTTTTCCGGTGACCGCCATCTCAAAAAATCAACTAAAGTTGCTGCTACTTGAGTTAATGTGTTGTTGGTGAATAATGACTCTTCTATTTTTTCAGAATCATCTGAATTTGAATCTCCGCCTTCATACGATTCTTCCCTAGTGAAAGGCAATCTGTTGGCATTCCGAATATTGAATGAATAAATTATATCTGCTTTTCCAGAATCCGTTGAAAACTGAATGGTTTGTTTGAATTTTCTCTGAAGCAGTGTCCTCAAATGGTGTGAATTGGTACGACATTCATTCAATTCATCCCTTATGCTGTTATACTTTTTCAGAAGATAACTGAGAGAAACTTTTTCTTTCACTTTCATAATTCTGAAATATTTTCCTTTGTATGAGATGAGGTGGTATTAATGCACATTATATTACGCTTTGATATGTAGTGATAGTAACAACTCTTATGATAATTGCATCGTACGCACAGAAAATTTCATGGTTTGCATGGCGCGAAGTTATATGTGTATCGTGACGTTATTTGCAGCTTCAAAAGTACGATTGCTAGTTGAGCCTCAATGCCTAACAAAATAAACCAAAGATGTTCATCAGTTATTTCAACGAAACTAAATTAAATAAACAACATACCAGTTTTAACGAAAGTCAATCGTTATTTCTTCTTCTTGCCAGCTCTGTTACAAAATAAACACATTCTTCGTATATCAAAGTTCACCATTTCTTGTCTCACTCTTTCTGAAGAAGTGCCTGCTGACTGATTACGTATTGGTGTTTCAGGGAAATTTGGATGCGAATAAGAATTGTTGTTACTGATATACGAAAAACGACATTGTGTGTGTGAAGCGTGCAGTTACCATCTCTAACCTCAAATAAATATTGTTCACTAATCTATGTTTAATATGACACTACAGAAATGAATATTTACTGACAGCTAGATAACTGCACTGTCTCAACTTGAATTCTGGAGGTTTGTACTATTTACACTTCACATAAAGCGTTATCACCTGTAGTTTCACAGTGCATTTCACATCAGCATGTAAACCAATAATGCGCGATTCGTGCGCTCCTTAAAACAAAATAATACGACGAATTCTCGCTCCGAACTGACTCGTTTAAAATTCTTCCATGTCAACATTTTTCAACCGATCTCTGTGACTCTTATTTTAAAGACTTTTCTGGTGTTTTGTCAACAGTTCCTATGTTTCATAATTCCAAAGTATCCGTTTTTTCGTGCAGCTACCCGCATCTCGAATATAGCACTGCTGTAATTATGCTATTGCAACTTTGCAACAAATTAACGATAATATATCAATTAAATCAGAACCGACTTAGTACCGTTTGGATTCACCGATAAATTGGGAATAATTTACAAAAACCTTTATCTTTCATACTACCGGAGTTTTTTTTTTTATGATTGTGGACCTGAACAGGCTAAATAAGGCCTATCGTGCTAAAGCACTCAGAAACACTTAGGAGTATGGATAGAGGGATAATGAATTGCTAATAGATGCCTATGAACAGCTACCTTAAATTTTCTCATATCGTAAGTGAGAGGAAAACAGGAACTAGGGAGATCATTCCAGAGTTTAGAAGCCGTGTAGAAAAATGCCGTTTGGTACGACAAGTGGAGATTTGTACTGCATACTGATGATGTGAATGAGCGAACCGAGTGTTTCTCGCAAAGATAGCCGGAGATGGTATCAAAGAATGTAATTCACCAGCACAATAGCCGTTGTAATAACGATAATACAAAGAAAGAACTGAAACCATCCTTCTATGCTCAAGGGACTGTATGTGATAAGTTAAGGACGGGTCATTTATAAGCCTAATCGCTCTCTTTTGAATACGATCAACGATATCGAGAACGTATTGGGGAGCACTAACCCAAAGGTGAGAATTATATTCCAGATGAGGCCGAATTTGGGCCTTATACAGCAGAAGGAGTTGTCGAGATGTAAAGTACTGCTTATATCTGTACAAAAAACCTATTTTACGAGCAGCTGTTTTGGTAGCTGACAGAAGATGGTCAACCCATGAGAGATTTGAAGATACAGTCATACCCAACAGAGTAATAGAGTCTGAAAACTTGAGAACTGAGCCATTCATACTTACAACAGGAAATGATCGATCTTTTTTGGCGGACATAAGGCAACACTGAGTTTTGTTAGCATTAAATTTAACTAGATTATTGCTTCCCCATTCGAGAATACGTTGAATGTCTTTGTTGATTGAATTTGCCATTTCAGCTTTAATTTCTTGATTTGACATAGAAGGTGGATTATCACTATGAGTAGACTAAGATGAACTACAGTGAAGAGTGCTATCGTCAGCAAAGCAATGGATGGGGTTAGTTGTTGAAGAAATAAGGTCGTTTATTCTGTATTATAAGTGTTTTGTAACTGCGGTTTCCTATTAGTGGAGTTGATCGGCCTATTTGCACAGTTTATGCTTTTTGAGCGCGACGTTTCGGAAGCGGACTCTGCTTCCGTCATCAGGCTTAGTCCTGAGAAGGACTGTTTTCGCACTTGAGTCGAATTCATTTGTTATATCTAATTTTTCTCAAGCACTTGACTACTCTCAGATTCGGACTTGGTACCTTTCACTTACTAGTCTGACACCTTTCACCGCTGAGCCACTGAGTAATCCAATATATATTTGTTAGAACTTATATATATATTAAACTATTTTCGTGGTTGCGCAGAAGTTTATTGCGCATGTTGCGCCGTAACCTCTTGCGCAGGTGTATTGCGCTTAAGCTCTTCGCGCATTATTGGAATCCATATGGGTTTCATTTCTACACTAGCTTGGCCAAGCTAGTACTATTTTATTACACCTTATACCATACGTTTCAGTACTTTTTCCAAATGACGTAAATGTGTGAACAAAGAGCACCCGAATATTTTGTTCTACGAAGTTATTTTTTAAAGGACTCACTCTTCGACAGACTCCAATCATTTTTTGTTTCTATCGAATAACGTATACTGGCCGCCATAAACAAATGAACACACAGTAAAGGCTGATGTATTTTAATGAAATTTTCAGAAAACGTGTATTTTATTCCTATTACTAAACTATGAAAATTTTAGTTAGCCGATTAAGAATAGTTGAAATTAGTGAATCTATGCCAACCTGAGGTATACTATCCCACGCTTCTAAAATCCGTTGTTGAAGGGTATCTACATTGTTTGGGAGTGACTATATATCATTTATTCTCCGTCCTACTGGTTCAAGAACGTTGTAATGTACCGATTTGCATTTCATGTTCCCTCAATAACTACTAGAAGAGATCTGCTTCCATGGCAGATCGCCCCCCACACCATCACACCTTTAGTGAGAGCAGTATGTCGTTGTACAGAAAACTGCAAATTGCGCCTTTCTCCAGGACGCCTTCTAACCAATCTGCGTCCATAAACAAAATTTAACATGACTTAATTTCATTGCACATTCCAATGCAATCTCTCGTTACACCATTGCCGCCGTGCAGTACGATGCCGTGGAGTTAGAGGTAAACAAAGCAATGGTTGGTATGATCTGAGCCCAAAACATCGAATTCTTCGATACTTCAATCGTAAGGAGATTTGATGATCATTTAATCCTATCCCTCTATCACCAACTTCCCTTGTCGATGAAAACCGATCCCGAAGAGCTACAATTGTGGCAACATTGCGCTCCACGCGAGCGGAAACATTACGAATTGATAATCCGGTTTCTCGTTGACCGATTATTCTGCTACGTTAAAACTCGGTTAACTGATGGAAATTTGCACGATGTCGTACAGGAGGCAGTATTTCAACTTTAATGTGTTTACTTATAAGCTTACAAATATGCTTAACATTAACACTTAAGTAACTAATGTCAAATGATGAGAAAGAGTTTTTGTTTCATTGGCGATGATTACCTCATTAATCTTTATTGTGAACACCCAGTAAACGATTATGTATTTCAGTATAGCACAATAAACATTAATCAAGTAATCATCGACTATGAAACAAAATCTCTTTCTCTTCATTTGACATTAGTTAATTAAGTGTCAATGTAATGCATGTTTGTAAAATCAGGAGGTGATTGCCCATATGAAATTATAATGGGTCTTTCCTATAACAACATTTCCTCAGCCCAACCCCTTTCGAGATATCACCCTTAAAAGGTGGTGAGTAAAATTGAGCTTTTATTTTTTTTTCTCAAATTTAAGTAAAGATGGAAACTTGAAATTTTGTAATTTCCGTGCACTTGCAAAGAACTAACTTCCGGTATTTTTATATTCCCGTTACATTATCAGGAGATGAAATTAGCAACCCTTACCTTATTTAATATCAAATATTTTTTTCGAGATTGAGTCTTGTGAAATAAAAATTTTACTTAAACTGTTCATTTTAAAACATTTCTTAATCTTAAGGTTTTTTTCCTAGAACCAATGGATACGGAGAAAAAAATAAAATACAATATTCTCGTTCTGGGGTCACCTTAAATCATTAGTTTACAACACACCAATACTTGATATCAACTATCGTATTCAAATAGCGTGCGATACTATAAGGAATACGCCTCAAATATTTGAACGTGTTCGACGATCGATGAGACGCTACGTTCATGTATCTTGGCTGGAGGCGGTCATTTCCAACATTTATTATGAATCATATTTTATTCTTGCATTTTACATCTTTACTGTTTACTCTCGATACGTACATAATTTATTATTTAATAAAGAATAAATATGTGGTGTGGAACACCACACGACCTTCCAGCCTACACAATGGAAATTAAAACATTTTTTTAGGATAATTATCCAACCTATTTTATTGTTAATTACGAAAATATGCAACATTGTAAAACCAGAAACAATAATCTATCTCAAACAGACGTTTAAAACTTCATGTCTAACAGAGGTTAAAAGACATCTAGAGGCTAACTTAAAAACTTAAAAGAAATGAAATAATCTGAATTATAATTTGTTTAGGGTAACTATGCAATCTCTTTTTATACGTTCATAACGAAAACAGGCAACATTGTAAAAACGAAGGAAATAATCTGTCAGAATGACGTTTAAAACTTCATGTCAGATAGATAATATATACACGTTAACTTAAACAAAATTCCAAAGCCGTCCGCTTCTATAAAATATCAGTAATGCAATATAACCATTTTCATTCATATTTAATTAATTTTTTGACTTACCTTGCGTTATATTAGAAAACTGTATAAAGAAAAGTTAAATAAAATTAAATTTTCTTTAAAAAATACATCTACACTTTTTCTTATAAAATTAATCGTTATTCAGATATTGAAAATATCTAGTGCGGAACACCGCACGAGCTTCCAACCTACAAAATGGAAATTAAAAGAAATGAAATAATTTTAATTGCAATTTTTTTTAGATAACTTATGCAACCTCTTTTATACGTTCATAATGAAATCTGGCAATATTGTTAAAACAAAAACAATAATCTATGTCAGAATGACGTTTAAAGCTTCATGTCTGATAGAGATTCATAGACATAAATACATGCAACGTAAAAAAAAATTCCGAAGCCGCACACTTCTATAAAAATATGGATAATACAGCTTCAGCATTTTCAATCATATTTATTTAATTTTTACATTTATTTCGCTTTACATTAAAAAACGTCGTAAAGAAAATTGATGTAAAATTTACTTTTCTATCAAAAAAAAGCATCTACACTTTTTTTTTATAAAATTAATCATTATTCAGATAATGAAAACATTTGAATTAACACTCAAATTATACCTTAGGATTTTTTTGCTACGAAATTACGCGTCATATTAAAAAATTGCATAGAATATAATTAATCGGTATGCTTAAGGTCTATATCTAGGTATTTTTATATTATCTTTGAAATATGCAGCTGTTTTATAAATATTTGATAAAAACCAATGACTGAACCTCTCCACCACTGTATTTATCCCAAAACATAATCAGCTCTAAGCCAAATGAAAACAAGCTTAAATACAAAACTTTAAGTACGTAGGTACTTTCGTTCTGGAGTTATCGTGGATACTAGCACACATCCATACACACACACGCACGCACGCACGCATGTATGAACTCACCCCCTCCCCCATCCACCCACCTCCTGAATGCTTTCGCTTGAATTTAGTAAAACCCCATAAACAGGATGAGTGATGTTTTCATTTTAAGTATTGGCATCTCAGAAACTACAAGGGATAGAAACTCAACTAAATAGGGAAAGAGTTGCAATTTTATGAACCTAAATTAACGACACTTTTATTTCGAAAAAGCTCCTGCTTTACTAGATATTTAAAAAAAAAGCTAAATTGTTGTATTTTATTTAATTCTAAATAACTCTGTTATTATCGATTTGAGAACAAAATAATGTAGAGGAAAAAATGGTAGTGTTTTTATGCTTTATATACTGGCGTCGCCCTTTTGTTGTATCCCTTGTTATTCCAAACTTATGATATAAACTTTTGTTTTTAATGGAAGGTATAGTAAGTAGGCTGTGCCTTTACCAGGAGCGCATTTTTTTAAGCTTTGTAACGATATCAGACATGATGTATTTATTTTTAAAAATAACAAAGTTTATTATTAATTATTCATTTACAGTTGGCCATGGAAAAATGAATTAATTATTATGGTTTTTGGCAGTTTTACACCCTTTCCAGAATAAAAACAGTTTTTTTTTCATTTCAAACTTTAATGAGCGAAAACAAGTTTAGTGATTTTTCTTTTAAATGTTGTAGAATCGTTATTACTAGGAATACAACAAAATGACATGATAAAATAAAATAAAAATTTTAGACATTTTAATGCGTAACATGTTGTACATACTCCTGCTCGCTTGAGTTAGAACAAACTTAGACATTTTTAAAAAGAACAAATTTTTCTCTTTATAACCATATAAAGTTTGCTTCATCTACTTTGATGCATAAGTGCTATACAGGAATGTTCGTATTGTTGGGAGTGCCATGAAAAAAAAAATAAGTAATGGTGCTCGTTGTTTTACTTGAAATTTGGCAGTTTTGTAACTTCGTAAATTAAATTAAAGATGTTTTCTAATCGCGACAAACTTAATATATTAGAATGTTTTATAGTGTGTAATAAAAATAATGTTTTTGCTGCCAAACAGTACTAACAATTGTATGAAAATCGGCGTCAACCATCTCTATCGACGTTCAACAATTTATACAGAAGTCTGAGGCAGTTTGGTTCCTTTTCGAAAGGGATGAAACCATCATTAACGAGGACATTCAAATAAATGTATTGGCCTACGTTAATCAGAACCTCCTATTTCGACCCGTCACATTTCAAATGAAGTTGGTGTGTCGCAAACCAGAGTCATGAGAGTTTTGACGAAACACAAATTTCACGCATATCACTTATCAGTAGGACAGACACTGCATCCAGGAGACCAAGCTACAACAAATGCGTTTAGTAACTTGTACATTAATATGATTCAATAGAATCCAGAGTTTCACAATAAAATTTAGAGGACTGATGAAACCAAATTTACTTACTTAGGTATGTTCAATCGGCGCAATGAACATTTGTGGATGCAGGAAAATCCTAGGATACTTCGTGAAAGGCGGCCTCAAAGAAAATTTGGATTCAATGTTTGGTGCAAAATTATAGGATCGTGAATTCTTCGATCTTTGATTTATGACGAAAATGTGACAGTCCAGCGTTATCTTGAGTTTTTACAAAATGAATTTCAGGATATGTTGGATATATTAGATTTGGAAGCATGACCTAATTTACGCTAGTTTCAACACGACGGTGCTCTGACGCACAACCAACTGCAAATGAGGGAGTACCTACACCAACTGTTTCCAAATCCTTGGATAGGTAGGAACGGGCCGGTCCCTTGGGCAGATTATATGTTTTTCTTTTTGGTACTCTAAAGGTTTAGTTTATCAGCGACAAAAAAAGAACTACGTGAGGCTGTGACATATGCCTTTCGTAATTTAGATGGTAGGAAAATACGGAAAGCTGTAAATTCTGAAAAGATGCCGCTTGTGCGTAAATAATAATGGTGGACATTTTGAACATTTGCTGAGATAGATTAATACTTCAAAGTCGAAATTTAAACTTAATAATTCCTAGTTTCTTTGCGTTCTTTTCTATTTGAGGCCCTAATGTAAGGTGAGATATTGTAATAAACTGAGTAATTAACTTAACCGGATAAAAACGTTTTTCATGGTACGTTCTGTTTTTGATACTCTCAATAATACAATAGTCCTGTAATAAAGGAAAAAATTTGTTCTTTTTAAAAATATCAAAGCCAACAATTACTGCTACTTAAAAAAATCCATGCTCGTTCTAACTGAAGCGAGTAAGAAATTAGTATGTACATGTTACGCATTAAAATGTCTAAAATTATTATTTGTGTAATATTGTTGTATTCCTAAAAATAACGATCCTACAACATTTAAAAGAAAGATTACTAAATTTGTTTTCGCTCATCAAAGCTTGAAAAAACTATATTTATTATGGCATGGGTGTAAAAATGCCAAAAACCATAATAATTAATTTATTTTTCACGGTCAACTGTAAATCAATAATGAAATCGTTACAACTAAAAATAAATACATCTTGTCTGATATCGTTATACGGCTTAAAAAAATGCGCATCTGATAAAGGCATAGCATACTATAACTTCCATTTAAAAAAACAACAGTTTATATCATAACTTTGGACTAACAAGAGATAGAACAAAAGTGGCGAGGCCAGTAGATAAAGCTCTACTAATTTTTCCTCTACATTTTTTTTCTCCAATCGATATGAACAGAGTTATTTAGAATTAAATAAAATGCAAAATTTTAGTTTTTTTTAAATACCTTCCAATTGAACGTGTCATTAATTTAGGTTCATAAAACTGCAACTCCTTCCCCATTTAATCGAATATCTCTTGTGGTTTCCGAGATGCTAATAACGAAGCTACAGGGTGTCAAAGTTGAAAAAATAATTCACGTTTTCTTCCATATCTTTCGACTGCTTTGATCTAATTTTATAAAATTTCTTACATGGGGGTTTCTTGGGATGAGAAATTCAAATTTATCATCGATTTCGCTGTATTTCTTAGAGGGCGCTACAAGTGACCATTAGGTCATGTTTAAACCGCTACAACTTTTTTGTGCTACACTGTAAGCCCTTTTAGAATGGAATAATAGTTATCTCTACCTATTCTGCTTAAAAAAGATATACCTTCTTGATATCGCTAAGAGCACTGGTTTCCGAGAAAAATGCATCTAAAGCTCATGATGCATGCAAATTATGCAAAAGTATCGAAACAATTTATTTCACTATCCTAATTTTTTTCCGCAATAACAATTAGTTTTAATTAATTTCAATTAATTTTGAATCTTTTTTCTCTCTTGAAACATTTGGATAAGACGAACGGTTTAGTCAGGAAAAAAAATATTTTCTAATGCATTGCACATTTGCGCAAGCGCTTTTACTTAGCAAAAAAAATATAGTCACCTTTGCTTTTTAGTTACCATATCGACAGTTGAATTTATTTACCAAACGTTAGTTTTTTTCTGTCGCTTTTCCGTTGGTAAAGATCCATAATTATGGCTCACAGTTGGATATTCTTTTAGTCTATGGACTTTGCAATTGCAACGGTCGAAGATGTGTATGAATTTATATGGAAAAATATCCATTCCGTTGAACTCCAAATCGGCACACTTTTGCTAATATTGAAAAGCGTCTGCGCGAAAATGGCAAGTTTTAACCAAGCCGTGTAAGTTTTGGACGTAGACGAACCATAAGGGCGGTGGAAATAGAAGAAGAGATTTTGAACGCTGTTCCAAAGACCAGCACACCACGTCTAGGATTTCAATTGGGAATTTCGAAGTCATCAGTTCATAGAGTTTTTCAAAAACAATTATTGCACCCCTTTCATAATCGAAAAGTTCAAGACATATTGCCCATGGATGCTGAACAACGTTTAGCTTTCTGGCGACTTAATATTCATAGAAGAGTCGAAAATCCAAATTTTAGTAAAAAAAATTTGTTCACGGACGAAACTATTTTTAATAGATGCGGTATTTTCAATATTCATAATGAACATTTTTATGCTGTTGAAAACTCTCATGAAACGAGAGTATCTCATTATCTGCATCAACTCCAAGTAAATATCTGGGCTGGAATTGTTGACACTTTTATTTTTGGTCCCTTTGTACTGCCAAATCGGATGAATGGGGATAGGTACTTAAACTTTTTAATACAAAATTTACCTATTTTATTGGAAGATTTCGCCTTACTCCTTCGTCGTGACCTTTGGTTTATGCATTTTACTTTAAATGTAAGATAACATTTAAATGAGGTATATCCACAGCGCTGGATTGGAAGAGGAGGTGACGCACTTGTGAACTTGCCGGCTCAATCACCGGACTTCACACCCTGCGATTTTTTTGTGGGGTGTCTTGAAATCACAAGTTTATGCATCCCCAGTTAATGCGCAAGAAGAATTGTTGGCAAGAATAATTATTGAAGCCAATTTATTAAAGAATAGTCCTGAAGGATTGTCCAGGGTACAATATAATTTTTTAAAAAGAATTAGCTTGTGCATGCAGGAAAATTGTGGAAATTTTGAACATTTGTTGAATTATCAAATTAAATACCTTCCAGAAACGTCCATCAATTGCACTTGTTAAAACAAAATTTACATACAAAAATTTGTTTTTCTTAATCTTTATTTGGCTTTTGGTTGATAATCATGCAATTTAATTGTTTAACCTTGTTCTTCATATTGTTAATTATTGTTTTTGTTTTTTCTTCAATAATTATTGTTCTTGAAAAACTTCATTCTTCTTTATTTTTCGCAATAAATCGGCTTCATGAATTATTCTTATTATTATGAATTATTATTATACTTTTGGATAATTTGCGTGCATGAGGAGCTTTAGATGGGTTTTTTTCGGAAACCGGTGCTCTTAGCCATATCAAGAAGGTATACCTTTTTAAGCAGAAAAGGTAGGGAAAACTATTATTCCATACTGAAAGTGCCTACAGTGTAGCACAAAAAAGTTGTAGCGGTTTAAACATGTCCTAATGGTCGCTTGTAGCGTCCTCTAAGAAATACTCCGAAATCGATGACAAATTTGAATTTCTGATCCAAAGAAACCCCCATATAAGAAATTTTATAAAATTAGCTCAAAGCAGTCGAAAGACATGAAAGAAAATGTGATTTATTTTTTCAACTTTGACACCCTGTAGCTTCGTTACTATCAACTTTTGGACTAAGGCAAGTTTAGTTAAATCGGCTTACTTTCACATAAGTAATCTTCATTATCCTTTATGCAATTTAGGGACACCATATATATATATATATATATATATATATATATATATATATATATATATATATATATATATATATATACATAGGGTGTGGCATTAGTACGTTGAAGTACGATATATCCGTTATTAAAGGAGATATCAAAAAGTGTTATTTACAAAAATGATAGGCAACTTCAAACTTCACATTATAAAATTATTTTCGTAATTATAGGAATATTACCAGCGTGAACAAAAACATATTTTTTTTTAAATGTGACAGCCTATATATTATTTCAAATTGAGACTAAGCTCATATCCACCATACTTTCAATACATGGTTTTATTACGTTATACAGGGTATTTCAAAAGTTATGGTCAATTGTACACAACAATCATTCTCATTTCAACGTCCTGTATACCCTAGACAGAACAACCTAACAATAATTTTTTGCAGGCATAATTTTTTGACATTGGTACTGTGTAACGAGAAAGTGCTACTTCTTTATATATATATATATATATATATATATATATATATATATATATATATATATATATATATATATATATTAGGTAATTAGTAGCTTGTCATATAACAAACTTCTTTGAGAAAGTGTAGTGTCTATTAATTTTTAAACACTTAAATGCCGTTTCAAATGACTTTCCTGTTGAGAAATTAATAGACATGATGTGGTTAACTTGTTATAATAGAAATTGTTAAAAAAATCCCTTTTGTTATTAGACTGAGAATATAATTCACATGTCACATGGTACATTTTTCATTACTTTCATTAGTTCTTGTTGACTGTCACATGATTTTAATGAATAAAATAGTTTACTGTCAAAGTAACAAATCGTTTAAAATTGTAGACTTTAAAAAAACATATTTACTATTAACGATCATTATATTCTCTTACCAAATATAACACGTGTTATGATTAATAATCGATAATACCACTCGTTTTTAACTCGATCTATCACCGATGATAATCATAACACTACTTATATTATCCCCTAAAATATCTCAGAAATTAACGATTTTAGCTATAGAGAGTGCTTAATAAAAATGAATGAACATAAAGTGTATTTTCACTTTTTAAAATAAAATACAGGGTGATTCACAAAATCTTGTGTTCGAGTTTTGGCTCGCTCTATATTCAATTGGTGCAATAATAAGGAAATAGCACATTCTCACAACACTGTATCAATGTCAAAAAGTTATGTCTGAAAAAAATATTGTTAGGTTGTCCTGTCTAGGGTATAAGGACGTTGAAATTAGAATGACGTTGGTGTACAATTGACCATAACTTTTGAAATACCCTGTATAACGTAATAAAACCCTATATTGGAAGTATGGGGGAGATGAGCTTAATCTAAATTCGAAATAATATATAAGGTGTCGCATTTAAAAAAAAAGTATGTTTGGTCACCCTGGTAATATGTATCACCCTGTAAATGCGAATATAATTTTATAATGTGAAGTTTGAAGTTGCCTATAATTTTGTAAATAACTTTTTGATATCTCCTTATATAATTATATATATATATATATATATATATATATATATATATATATATATATATATATATATATATATATATATATATATATATATATATATATATATATATATGTATCTTTCATCATGTTTTTTGTCTCATAACGTATATGCCCACATACTTTTCGACTTACGAGTGTCTTCTAAGTCCTGTGATTAATAATAAATTATGTGGCTCAAAAATATTTTTATACCTCATGACGTATTTTTTGCCCATTTATGACATTTGAATATTGGATTATAAACCCCCGAATATTATTTCTTACGAAGTTATTTTAAGTTACTGGGGACACTTCCACGGTAAATTCCGTTGTTTTTTTCTTATACCCTGTGTAAATTTCAGCCATTTTTCCAAAAGTCTTTGTCTTATACTGTATATGCCCACATACTTTTTGTCTAAATGTTGTCTAAATTATGTGATAATAATAATAATAGTAATAATTGGCACAAATACTTTTTTTATACTGCATGACGCATTTTTTGCCCTTTTTTGAGATCTCAATGTTGTCTTATACAAAGAAAGCCCTCAAAAATTTTGTCTTATAAAACTGTTTTGGATAGGTCTGCCATTCCCACATCAAATTATACAGTTTCAGCTCTATACCTTGGGACGTAAATTTTATTCCAATTTTAAAAGTTGAATAACTTCTTTTAACCAAACGCCCCCGGTTTGGATCGTAAGCAATTATCATTTGGTTTAGCAATCCACATTCAAACTCATAGTTCACAACCTTACCTTATGACGTAAGTTTTCAGATACCAACTCCCTCCCCAATAACATTTAATTCTAAATTAAATAATCAGCAAAAAAAATGAAGAAACCAAAAAAAGTATTTTTATCGGAAAAAATCGTAAATGAATAGTTCCGATTTGGAGTCTGCGTCTGCGCAGGCTTTATGAGATCATTTCAGGCATTTCCAAGAAAAAATCAAGCCTTAGTTTACAAAAGCGTTGAATTCTTTCTCACAGTACCGAAAAGTGCTGTTTCAAGTTTAAAATTATTTTTCTATCGGTTATAAAGTAGAAGTGAACTGTTCTTCAGATTTATTTGCTCCCTTGGATTTCTTTGCTTCCTGTTTTTCCATAAGATATTTCGGGATATGTCGGGATGCAAGCGATTACTATACAATTTGGTGTTACACTTTTAAAACGACAGTGTCACTATGTTACGAGTGTGATACTCATTAGAATATCAGCTCGTAAAGGCAAAGACCATGTTACCGACATAGCTCAATTGTTTGGGCGCGGTAATTACTCAATCTACAAATTCGCTGCACCTCAACAAAGTCACAATCGGGACTAAAAGGTCCCAAAGGCGCCACCTGTCTTTCAATTTTTAAATAAAATATGTCATGAACTAAATCTCAACGTCCGTATAAGTGAGAAATACGAACTGTTCACTCAAGATTCGACAAACTTACACAATCCAAAAAAGGTCCTCGCATCCAATGCTCAAGCTGTCGCAATACTCAGCTTAATTTTTGGCTCAATCTGAAAATTGACTACGAAATTCACTGTAATAGTTTACTCGCTAAACGCTTACTTAAATTGTAATATGAACTCTTCCCATTTTAATTTTTCTCAATAAAATCTTGGACTTGAAGAGAAAAGAAACTTCACAACATATACATATACTGACCAATAATTACACTGGCAATCTCTACTTAAATATCGTAACTAAAATAAAATGATCTTAATTAAAAATCTCAACTTAATCGTTCAAAAAAATTAAAAATTTAACATTAATTTATTTTCAAATCTCAAGCCCAACTCTCCAAATCTGAGCTTCGACATAACTCATGCACCAAACAAGGAACGCTGAAAACGATAACCAACTTGGGTCATACAAAATCATTTCATCAGAACTAAAGCAACTATCCTGAAATTTTCAAAACAGATTCTCTCTTTCTCCCACTCTCCCACCTCCTGCTCTTCCCCTTTTCACCCACTCAACCCCTTCTCTGTCTCTCACCCCCCCTTCCCTCACTTTAGTATTGGCGTCTACCAAAACAGCAATATAAAAGCTCATTCTAAATTTTACATACACGAACAGTTTTTAGATTCTGAATTCAACCTAAAAAATAGCAAGTGCTAATTTTTTACTTTATCACTCTAAATTTAAAATAAATCAATAGAAAATTTTCATACGAACACACATTACCTATTATAAAACCCATGCAGTCCCACACGCGAGGCAAGTCATGGAAATTTTGTAAAGTGATCAAAATTATAGTTCTTCGCTTCACTCAGCTGATCCTTTAAGATTCACTAATGCGCCAGTGTACTGGATGTAGTGTGTGGCCGTGCAGTAATAATTATGTGGGCCCTTTTTGAAGAGCACGTTCCCTAAGTACGGAAAGGGATAACGTCACCAAGAGATAGACACCGATCTCAAAAACACAAAGCTGCAAGAAAAACATATATAAACAGTCAATAAATCTTAAACATTACTACGCACTTCAATTTTATTTGCTATTTAGAAAAATTTGAACTTCTGTCTGAATTTAAACTAAATAAAAAGGTACGATACTCTTAATAACTGTTTGTTTATGTAGTTTTCAGTTCATGAGGTGAGCTTAATTCAAAATACACCCAACATTTCGTTGCAATAACCTTAAATTGGCGGTTAATACACAGAAATAGCAGCTCCAATGTACATAATTGTTGCGCATAAAATGTAAATGACAAGTTCTGTAGCTTATAGTAGCAAAGTCAACTTACCCTGTGGTTAATAAAATCCATAAAGCACAAGATTACTGTACACAAACTTATAAGTGGAAATTAGAAACGAATTTCAGCAGATCCAGTAACAAATTATCGTATGAACTAATAGCGAGTAGAAGAGGGAGCAACTTATGCTTGTAATTAGTTAGATCCCAAAATAAAATACGGTTATAGTTAATTCAAACACAACAGGTAAATAATTAAATAAATAAAGGTAAATAAAGGTAAATGATTTGTTATTTAACCTTAAAAATATAACGTCCAAAAAGGAATTTCCAAATTAGTAAATGACTTTATCAGTATTACCCGTTTTTTAACTACCTAAACGTTCTCAAGCCAAATTAACCGTTTAAGCAAAATACAATCACAAATATCACAAAACTGCGCTGATTTATTTGTCTGAAACATGTATACCAGCTAAACAAAAAACCGTCTTGGTAAGAGTGAACACTATTATCTCACAGTTTTTATTAAAGCCACTGTGTTTCTATTACAAAATTTAAGCAAGAAGCAAGCAAGCGAGGAACAGTAAAAAATATAGTAAACATTATTAGCTTTGACAAATCTCGCAATTAGTGATGCAGTTGATAAAACTAAAGAAGTTCAAAGGTTTTGTTTAGGAGGAAGCCCTTTTAACCCAAAATGGAAGAACGTCTATGGTCTTTGCCAGCAAAACGATTGCGTCAAAATCGAATTCGACCAATCACAAAATTTGCTGGTTGCAGCAAAAATGTAGGTTTTTATGTTCTAAAGAAATTCAAAATATATATCATGCTTGAAAATTGTGAAGCGAGTATAAATTTTGGGGAAGTTCAAATATGTACGTTTTATATTTAACAGAAGAAACGAAGCATACCTACTGGGCGCACGCACACACGCACGCACGCACTCACGCACGCAAACGATATGCCAAAAATGATCAAATGGGTTCATGGACTCTCAAAACGCGAAGATCCGTCAAAATCTCGATGTCGAACTTTTTCATGATCGCAATACCTTCCCTTTACTATACTTCGTATAGTATACGGGAATTTGAAGAAAATACAGATGATTAATGACCTTAAGTTCGTACAGATTTTCAGTGTACCTTTTCTTTCCCAAATCACAACGACAGGGTGCAGAACGGACTACTCACGTTAAATTGAACTCTTAATTGAACTGGATCATCCAGCTCTAAATCTTTTTTTCCGCACAGCTTCCCGCGACGAACATAAAGTTTTAATCACGGTAGTTACAAGGAATCATACGTCCGGAACTAGTTATAGTTATCGGTACGCACTAAGTAAATTAACGTTATCTTTCAATCTAGTCTTAAGCCTCTTATATACACCAACTAAAATATTTTATATACAAATTTTACAAAAGTAGAATCGTTTATCCCTTAAACAGGTGCGAACAGAAACTACACAACATAAGACCGGTCAAGATTTTCAAATGCAGATTACTCAAACTCTCTCACATAAACTAAGTTGCAACCAGGCGTAATTATTGCAAAAGCTGAGGAAGCACATCCAAAAACACACTATCCTTTCTCGATGGAAACTCAAAACTTTATTCCCCTGAATAATTGAAGAATCACTTATATCCACATTTAGTGACTAACGTAAATTTTACCGTACGATAATTTCATGAGCTGTCGGGTTAATTTGCAATCAATCTGACACTCAACTCACACCTAACTAATCCCTCTTCCTCCCACTTTGACACGTCATCTCTAACCACCATTATTAAAAATCGTCCATACTAAAATACAAACATCATTTCTCACCAAAAAAATATATTTCAAGCTACATGTGTTTTCAACAACAAAACCGATTACCCAGAATAGAGATAACAAACATCCTTTTCTCAATAACAACCCGAAACGAATCAACTAAACCTTCAATAACGCCTACATTAACAACTTTACTAACTTCGAAATACGCAGAACCATTGAACTGCTCTACGTGATTCATAACATCAGGCACGATAACAAAACAAACCCATGACACCAACACGCTATCTAAAATTCTTTACAGCAATGAAAAATTTATTCTCAAGGATAGATCCATTTCCTTTTAATGCAATTCAAGGAAAGCTACAGGTACCGAGAGAGATATATCAATCTCAACAAGACGAATCTGCAAGAGAATACATAAAAGCAAACAACACAATAAACAAGAATAACACAGCGTTGCTCAACTGAACTGTTTTTTTTTGTTACTAAGACAAGGTTTATATTTCTATTTAAAGTTAAACTTAAAAGAAAAAGATTATTAGCAGTATTTGCATATACATACAAGGGTTATAAAGAAAAATCCCCCGAAATAATTATTCTGTCTAGTATAATGGTAAATAACTAAAAATTTTGCCATTGATTGCAATTTTAAGACACCTTACTAAAACTAACGTTACGTAACACCCTGTGTACTATTTGTTAACCTTAATAATAAAGCCTTAATCGGTCCTTATGCTCGCAATGCATACAAAATTTTATGCTTAATTTGATTAATGTATTGAATATTTAAAATGAATATTGGCGTTGTTTTCAAAAGAAATACATTTCCCATTTATGATAGTAGGTATTGGTGCGTTACCATGAAAACGAGTACAAAAGCAGGTATTACAAATTTATAATTCATTCGACGTTTTGGTTTAGTTAGTTTCAAACGCAATTACGAGATATTTCCATAAATAAATTTAATAAAATTGAGGAATTGTACCACCTAGTATAAATATGATTAATTGTAATAATTACATTGTAGATATTTTTAAATAAAATATTGTCATCAATTTTTGACGTTTTACTTAATAGTCGGTTGGGTCATAATGACGTCTGCGGGCTGTAAAAAGACGGTTACATTAAAGCAATTTGGTTATAATTATCATATTATAATGTAATCGAGCATAAAATATATTACAAAGCCAGACATTGAGTAAAAGATGAGATTATTCACAAGTATTGACGTGTGGTAGCTTTCCTCTTATAAATGATTGATTTGTTTTAAAATTAATAATGACGGATAATAGAGCTTAATTCAACTCTCTCGAATCCAATATACGTGTATTCGCCACTCGATCTATCTATACATATATCTATCCAAAGCTCTAAATCCAAGCGAGTTTTGACTGATGAAAAAGTATGCTTAACACGTCATAATGTAGCTTATCTGGGATCTGGGGCAAATAAGAATAATTTAGAATTGACTATTCCTTAATCATTTTAACCGTTTTATTAAAACCAGAGTTTTGAATATAAGTTTTATTGTACTAACTACTGTATTAATTTTCATTGTGTCCTACTACTTATTAATTCGTTCAACTGCGCATTTATTAGAATTAGTCTTAGGGTTAGTTTAAAATAAAATCTGAAGGGTTTATGGTTTGCTTGATTATGAACAGGTGGTTACACAAACTACTGTAATATGTATCGCAAATTATATTCAGCATTTGTGGTTTAACACACATAAGGCACGTTTAATTGAAGGTACATCGTTTCACCTTTCCACATGAATAATATTTAAAGATTACAATATTACACGTATAGATATTAAATGAGGTCATAAATAACATCTCATTTTGATAGTTGATACGAGCTTCGATGTTATGGATTACAAAAGCTATAGGAACGTTATGCACATAATATATGTATAAACATATGATTCACCTCGACATCTCAATCAATTTACTATTCTTTTTAATGACATGTTAAGAAAAAGAGAGCTAGTATATAATGGTATTGCGCTCTCTTAAAAATGCACAAAATTTTGAATAACTTGTTAGGTATGTAGTTTACACTTATTCATGTTTATAGGTAGGTGCTAATTACAATTATTGAAAAACTAACCATTATTATTTCAATTATTCATAAAACCAACTATTTATCGAAAGCAATATTAACACTTCAATGTAATTCAGCAGCTCAATATCCATTATAATCGGTAATACAAGCAAAGAACTGAAACGATTCTTCCATGCTCAACGTACTCCATTTCAGAAGTTAAAGACGAGTCATTTATAAGCCTAATCGCTCTTTTTACATTCCCGTATACTGTACGAAGTATAGGGGGAAGGTATTGCGGTCATGAAACAAATTCGACCTCGAGATTTTGACGGATCTTCGCGTTTTGAGGGCATCTGAATCCAATTTAACCATTTTTGGCATACCGTCTGTGTGTGTACCTGTCTGCTGAAGAACATGGAAACATTTTTCGGGAACTTTTGTCAACAGGACACTGGATCCTGCATATAGGAGAATAATATGTAATCAGGTGATCAAGCTCAGGCTATTATCTGATTTCATTATCTGCCACCAGCATTCTTGCTTCCGAGTCTTCATCACTATTAACTGGTATGGAATAAATTGAACAAAGCAAGACACCCAAAAAAAAATCAATTGGATCAGGTGACCTTGGTGGCCATGATTGCGGTCTAAGTTCCAATAGTTAGGATACTCTGGATCTAGGTCTACAGAATGTAAGTAGGTTGGTCCATTTAACCACCCAGATAGCTGGTAGGCACCTACTAAAGTATTTCCAACTAAGCCAGATCACACGTTGATAGAAAATTTGTACTGATGACGATTTGGTATGCAGAAACAAAATTTGAGTATGACTGCACAATTTGTGGGAATTATATAATTAATAATTGTACTAACATTTTATTTCATGTTAAGGGTTGAATTTACCAACAATATGTTTTCAAATAATTTTCTTAATGTAGTTATCACTTCAATTTTTATCTTATCATCTTTGAATTCTTGAGGGGTTAAAGAATCCTAGGAATATTTTTCTACAAATGGTAGAAGTAAAAGAGAAATTTAAAAAAATTAAACATTTTGATTTCAATGTTTAGTGTACATCCAGAAGAGTGCCGTCAAAAATCTATTTAGTGACAATAAAAAATAAATACAAACATTCAAATGTTCTATAGTATGAAGCACGTTTTCGTCGCACATTTTCCAAAAAAATATTATCCTTAGCTAATTCAATTGTTAGTTGTCTCACTTTTTCCACTCCCGATACCTCACTGTTTATGCAATCATTTATAATGTTTTGCAACCAACTGACACTTTTTTTCTTTAACTGTTGAATGGTTGCACTAAAAAATAAATACACTGCTAAAAATCCAAATGTTCTATAGTATGAGGCACGTTTTGCGTGTTCCCTATATTTCGTCACACAAAGATTATTAGCCTCAGCCAATTCAATTGTTAGTTGTCTACTCCCGATATCTCATTGTTTATGTAGCCATTTAGAATTTTCTCCATATTGAAGTGGAAGTGCTGCTGATGGTGGCGATGTCATAGTTTCTACAGGTGCAATGCTAGAAAAATAATAATTGATTAAATTAGTAATGTATCTATCCATAAGTAAATTATGAAAGGCTTTCAATTATGTAGAGTGTACTTACCTTTCAAAGAATATACCGAAATCTCCCTCAGCATATTGAAGTGGAGGTGGTGGTGCTATCGGTGGTGATCGTCAACCAAAAAAAAAATTTTCCGTGGTGGCGTTGGATCCCGGTAAACACCTGTACATTTCAATAATTATTAAGATGTGTGGTATACCTTGACTCTTGAAGTAGTTAAAAAGCTCGACTCATTATTTGTCAATAGACATAGACACTTCTTTAAACTATTTTGGTTTTTTGCTACTATTTTTAATGCGTATGATTTCATCAAAAGGTTCGAATAATCTATATGGGTGTTGTTTTTGAAAAACAATTAATGAATTTCCAACATCTGAACACAGAGGTTCTTTTTTTATCAATACCGAACGAAAATCTTGTGTCCGTTTATCCAAATAGCCCATATAAGTGGCATAAAACCATAGCCATACTTCAAAAAAATCGTTTTTAAATATACTAACAATCAATGTGAAACGTGTCTCTTAAGAGAGAAGGTAACTCTGTAACGGTTTCAACACCTTCAATATTCTTTTTATCCAAGACAACAACGCTAACCATCTGGTTTTACTGTATCCCAACAGTTTTTGGCATTCAACATTAACGAACTCATGAGATTCTTTTAAATGTTTAACTCGAACAGTATAAATGTAGAAATAGCCAACAATTTTCACAATAATGGCTTCGATGTCAATGTTTGCTGATATTTGAATACAGTTAAGAAGGATATGAACTGCACAGTTAACCCCAATTAAAGGTCTTTAAGTAGCTGCCGTACTTTATGAAAGACATTATTTTGGCCATGCCTTGCTGCTCCTCCAAGATTGTTACTAAATTGAACCGTCCAAGATCATTTCGTATGGAGCTTAATGATCCCTTTTGTAAAATGTTACACACAATAATTTTAGATAGCACATTCAAATTTTTGTTGGAAGAACGTTTTATTAGCTTACTAGTGCAATCCCTAGAACGAAAAGACTGATTGTGGATCACGTTGTGGTATGGCCAAGTACATTCAATTGCAGCTAGCTTTTATTCTTCTTTTCCAAATGTAATACTTTAGTGTCGATATTTGTTGAACAGTATTCATCTTTCCATCATACGTAAGTGAAAAGTGTGCACGTTTTAAGTACTTTCCATCACTATCTGAGGTGGTCTTGTATTAGTTGGTATTTTCCGTATTACATACACTTTTTGTTTGCATTTTCCGATTTTCTAGGGTCCGAGATATACACTACACTATAACGATTATTTATTTAAAAGCAGTTATTTATGTAGCACTTATCCGTACTTATGCACTATATTCATTTACACAAACCGGTGTATTTGCAAGACACAGTCGCCGTCATAAGCAAATTCTTGACGGGTTAGATTTAATGCTTAATACTGTGTCATAAAAGAGATCGCGCGCTATTTATTTAAGTCGACAAAAGTGATAGAATTAATCTCGTAAACTGTAGAACTTGTGATATCATATTGTGTCGTGTCTGAAGGTCGCGTCTGTTTCATACATTTTAGATGTTCATTAATTCTTTTTAAACAATAAAACGTGAGGAACGGGACAAAAAGAACTTCTTTATAAATCAGAAACATTTACGTAGTTTATTAAAATAATTACATACACGAAATGATGTGTTTAAAAAAGGGACTGTCCCGTATAATACGGACGAATTGCTACCTTGCATTAGTGGAATGTTAATTTCTGTTATTGTAAAATCGCTTGGTTCTGCATGAATTTTACTAATAAATGAGCATATTTATTTACTACTTTTCAGCTTCTTCTGAGATACTAATAGATACTATTTTTGTACTTGTGATGTAATTCAGAGGCGGAAAAACACAAAAAGGGGAGAAATGTAATCAAGTTTTACCTATGCTGGATAGAAATACACATGTTCTCCCACACCAAATTGCGTTATTCGAACAAAACGTGGAAAATGGTTTAGACTTCTGATACTCATGAAATTCGGTAAAATGTTGCCGATTCGGGTTTAGTCTTTTAATTGAAAAATGTAAGGGACGGAATGTTACCACATAATCTTACTTGTTTTTATTAATAGTTTACTAGCTTTGCTGGAATTGGAGTTGGGGACGTACGGTACAGCTAGAGCTTCAGTGGAATCTTTATGAGATATTCCATTGTTTTGATACATATAATAATTATAAACATAAATATATTATTAGAAATTATTATTAATTTTATTAAATACATAAATAAAAAGTTTACCTCGAGTAGGATTTGAACCTACGACCTGTACTTTGCTAGAGTACCGCGCGGTACTCTAGGTAAACTTTTTATTCATGTATTTAATAAAATTAATAATAATTTTTAATTACATATTTACCTTTGAACTTATTCGTTCATAACAAAAACTTATAATAATTAAATATATTATTGTTTCCGTTTTAGTAAAAACCAATAGCTCAAATTATCCTTTTTGTTGGTTTTAATATAGTTGTCCATAATAATAAAGTGTTCGTGTATCGATAAATAATCGCCACCGCCTTGTTTAAACTCGCGGAGATTAACTGGTTAGGTGTTTGTGGCGGTGATTCAATCAGGAGCGTAAGTTGGTACTTAAATGTGGATTAAGAGTCGTAACAAGCAATTCAATAATCTGGTGTAACCTTTGGAAAAGTAGATCATTTTCTTGCAAGAATTTAGTAATTAATTGTTACAAGATATTTAAATCGCACAGAATAGTAGAATAGTAATGTGGTAGTGAATTAAGTGCCAGTACACCAGCTCAAAAGCACATTTATTAAGTTGAAACCTGTTTAAATAACCGAGTCAACACGGTGCGGCGTTCCTATCATCGGTAATATGAGTTACCATTGTTGATTATTTTACTAACATTTTCGTCCGTATAGAGGACTTAATGGGTGAACATGCCTGGCGTAATAAACGTTAGTGTAATTGTTTTATTTTATATGTACGTGTAACATATATTAATGACACAGGGTAATAATTAGGTAGTAATGTAATTGCCAATACACTAATTCAGAAGCACGATTATTACGTTGAATTACTTAAATCTTAGTTTAATTGTTTTTTAAAAATACTGAGGTTTTACAGAAAAGAATCCAGATAACATTGTGAAAATCCTCGATTTCAACATTAGGCTCTATTGACCTTTTAGAAACTACCTACCCACGGCTGTAGCTATTCATACTAATCCGTTTCACTTGTTTTAGATGTACAGTGATGTGCAGATGAATGCGAGGCCTTAAGCCGTAACGCGGTCACTAAAACTTTCGCATCATTATTGCTTGCGGGTAGGTTATCGTTCAACCCATGTTCACTTTGTTTGGTTAATTGTTTTATTTTCACCCTACTTGTGCAAGGCTTTGGTTTAGTAATTTAGCCGGCATATTTCGAGTTGCTTGTCACCGAACTGACTTCTTAATATATGCAATTTATTGTAATTGTACCAATGTACCTAAGTATTGAGCGAAAAGCTGCTCTTATTCACAATACGTTTGTGTATGTGTAAATTTTTTGTCTGTTTCCTTGTTCTTGCTTTTGTATAGTTTAAAGTTCATTTTATTATTAGGCCTAACACATTTGGGTTAGATCTTAAGTGTATCCAGTTTTTCTGACCGCGGGGGGTGAACTAACAAGAACGTACCTGCGGCAAAAAAGATCACAACAGGGTAAAACTTGTTTCGCGCGGAATGTAAAGCGTTCCCTTAAAATCTTAAGGTTAGTCACAGTCGACATGTCTTACTTATTTATATGTGCATACAGAATTGCACATTACATACATCATTAAAAGTAAAGCGTTAACAGGTTCGCTGCCGAGCGACATTTTCAAAAACGTGTCCACCACGCCAACAAATTGTAATTAATTAATTGTAAAATAAAAATGCTAAACATGTATTTATGGGAAAGATATTAAATTTAGACCATTTTAATTTCTTTTTTAATTATACGAGTTATTTCGTGGTCGATTTTGGCGATAAAATGTTTTATGGCAGCGCCAACTAAGAGTATACTCGTAACGAGTATGTTAGTAGTTAGCGGTTGCTTATAACAGACACACATTTTTGAGTTGATTGCGCAAGTTTTGAACTTCTGTAAACCTGTCTAAACTAGTCTAAACATGTTGCTGAATTGTGCACGTATTGCAATATATGCTTTTTCTACGTACGTCTCTTTCGATGAGGTATTCAATGCTTCATTTTCCTGGTATTGTGCTGTATGCAAATTTATCCTAATAAATTGCTAAAAAACTGAAAGATAGGGCAAATAAAAGATGAAGTGAGCAAGACAAAACATGTTGCTGAATTGTGCACGTATTGCAATATATGCTTTTTCTGCGTACGTCTCTTTCGATGAGGTATTCAATGCTTCATTTTCCTGGTGTTGTGCTGTATGCAAATTTATCCTAATAAATTGCTAAAAAACTGAAAGATAGGGCAAATAAAAAATGAAGTGAGCAAGACCTTGAATATTACGCAAATGTGAGTGAATCCAAATGGGATGCGTTTCTCAGTGGCGATTTTGATAATTTACATAATTGCAGATGATTTACAAGATGACAACGTGGCTGAGACTTCGAAACCAGTAGATACCAATATTTGACTTATGTAATCCAAACTCCATCAAATTGTAATATTTTAAGAACAAGCTGGTTGGAAATAAAGTTCGATTAGTATCAGTATCCAACATTCTCGACGAATTTTTTTCTAATTCATTTATTACACTATTAGTAAATCTTTGTATGAATCACAAGAAATTGGACGAGTTAGAAAACGAAGGATATACAGCAGAACTGCTCCATGAAAAGATGTGATCTTATCAGAGATGAAAGTATTTTTTCATACTGCACATGGGAACAGTATCTTTTTCGACAATCGAACATTATTGGAATACCAACGTACTCTATAAAACTTCCTTTTGGCGTCAATATTGCGATATTTACATTTCATCTATAATACTACTGAAACTGATAACAGTTTGTACAAAATTATGCCAATTTTGGACCACTTCAATGATGTAATGTGTAATAATTACGTACCTGACCAAAAATTATGTATTGACGAACCGATGTTTGTTTGACGGGGACGACTCTTTTGACAAGAATGTGGGTCATGCTGGTGATATAGTATTACATCTCATGGAAGATTATTTCGACAAAGGGTATATCTTTTATATGGGTAATTTTTATAACTCCACCACATTGACAAAGTTGTTATGTGATAGAAAAACCTACGTTTGCGGAATATTACGAACTAACAGAAGTGGAGTTCCTAAAGAGGTATCAACTAAAAAAACCGAAAAAACTGGAATAAATTTGGAAACGAAATGACAAAGTAGTGATCTGAAATAAAGGAGATGTGCTGACAATTACTAAGATGCATACAGTTGAAACGGTAGAGGTTCAAAATCGGAACAAGAAAGTCTTAATCAAGCCTGATATAATCCGTGACTATAATTTGGGAATGTCCGCCATAGATAAAGCGGATCAAGTGCACTCTTATTATTTTACTCTAAGAAAGGCCATTATATGGCCGAAAAAACTGGTGTTACATCTCTGTAAAATTTATATCCATAATGCCCATGTTATTTACCGTAAAATAACAGGTAGTACGATGACCAGTTTGAAATTTAGACAATGTTTCATCAAACGTTTACTTGGAGAAGATATTCTTGAACGTTCACATTCCAAACAACTTAAATCTTTATTTCATTATTTGGAAACTTTACCGCCAAGTGAGAAGAAGCTTCGTGCCATAAAGCCGTGTAGAGTATGAACGAGCCAAACATTACAAAGTCTAATTATTTTATATTTTTCTACAGGTATGTAGGTATATTCCTTCGGTTTATTTGAACTATTATCAACTAGTTAAGAACATTATTTACCAAGTTACAAAAAATTATCTAAATGCACAACAAAAGGTGCACATAGGACATAGTAGCTCGTCGAACAGAAAACCTTCATTCAATAAAAAACATTTTTTAATTGGTGCTCCATTTTACCTAGTTAAAGAACGCCTTAGCGTGTTTAAATCGAACTTTCAAAAACGAGAGTTTTTTAAAGTTACCATGGCAGCATCAACAACTCAAGAAACGTGAAGTCTAAATGACAATTTTTGATTACTGATCTGACAGGAGTACCTTGTAACGTCAAGTAAAATATTACTAACAAATTCAAAACCTTTATTTAACACTTTTAATTCTATAAATGAAAACAGAAAGTACTGTTAGTATTGTTAGATATATTAATTTTTATTTACATTATTAGTTCTTATTTCCATTTTTTGTAGTAATAATACTAGTATTTATGATTTCAAGTTGCACCAATAAAAAAATAGCGTAAAGTATTCGTGGATAACTGGTCTTTGAAACACTTACTCTACTTCGAGCTCTCCGGATGCGCTGTTGTGCTCGAAAAATCGCGAGTGTTTTAAAAACCTCTTCATTCACTTATACTTTAATATACTAATTTCTCCACTTGATTATAAATACGTGCAGATGGACAAACTACAAACAGTGCTGCTACAACAATCTATATTAATAAAAGCTTTACCCTCACTCACTCACTGACTGGGCCACTCATCAATCAACGCCCAGGTCAGACCGTTAGGCCTAGGAACATCAAATTTGGGTAACAGCACGCCTTATAACATAGGCGTACAATAAGGGGTAGAAATTGAGGATTAAAAAAAAAGCCTTCTCCTAATCTGCTAATCGGTCCCATGTTCCACCGTTTTTTGAAATTTTACTCCTGGGAGTAAAATCGGGTTCCAAAGTGGGATGAATTGTTTAAACAAAGCGAATATATCTTACACGTCGCTAAGCCAAGAAACATTAACATTGATATTTAAATGTTCCTTAAGAAATAAAGAAACACGTCTTTTGACTTTTCCCGAAATCACCCCTTATCGGGTAGAAACGAGAGAGACGAACAAGGAAGCAAATTAACATTTCTGAACCAAGTATGCCGTGTGGAGTATCACAAGGATTGAAAATAGTTGACAAAAACCGGGGAAATGCAACTATGACATTACTCATCCCACAAGGGTAGTTTTAGGAGTTGAAAGTTGAAAATATTGTAAAATATCATGTTGGATAGCAAACTAAGCAGTGCTTTACAACCAAAATGAAGATCGTTATGGAATTTACCAAATCGGTTCAGGCAAGTGGTAAGGCGAAAAGAATGGGGTAAAATGAGGATTGTTGAGTTCCTTGAGACTTATAGCAAAAGCATTATAGATATCGTTAAAATTCAAATTAAACGTGATTTGGGGAGTATGTTTAGAAGGCATTTTAAAACTAATATTAGAGGGTGGAAAGCAGGGGTTGAAATTCAACCCGTTGCGAAGCACGGGTATTTTGCATTCTTATACAATACTCGCTTTATTTTTAAACAATACAAGACTAATAAGCATTCCATATCCGCACAAGAGGGAACTTCCTTAAATGATCTACAGCGCCAATGTTAATCAAAGCTGTTTTCCTACTGGATTAAAAACATAACACAAAGAGTAAGTTCCCTTACATGGGTTGTCCGAGATATATCGTACAGACATAAGGACACAATCGCGAAAACTGTAATCAGGGGCCGTCAAAATGTCTAGCAACACGGTTTGGGCAATTGCGATCTTTGGGGTGATCATAATACTTTCTCTTAAAAAAGTTAAATTGGAAGATCTGTCAGCCCATACTAATGTTACGTTACATAAATATACTTCATAGTAGTGTAATATCATTTTGACAACCGTTAACTATTTTTCGTTATAAAATCGCACCTCATTTTTAACACAAAAACATAAATAAACGCAACGTTAAATTTCATTATTTATATAATTTAATATAAATTTCTAAATTCTAATCCCTTCAGTGCAAGAATTAACGTATACAGGGTGGTTCCTATTGGCGATACCACTAAGCTACCTTTGAAAAGTTAGGGGATACAGAGTGGCTTAAATCTGACAACAGTTGCAGGATTATGGGGTCATCTCAGAACAATCTTCCTAATAGAATCACTGTCCATGGCTTACTAGATATGAGTAAAAAATCAAAATCTGTCAATTTTTAATTTTCTCAATATTTCTGTTTGTATGACAGATAGGAGTTTGAAATTTTGTATGTGAGAATAATTAATCATTGTCTGTCTAAAACAGTACTAATAACGCTCTAGGTTTTTCGATTTCTTTTGCACAGTAGTCAATTTTATTTGTTCTTATGGGCGCCATATTGGATTGTTATGACACCTTAGAAAAAACTGGTAGGTGGCTATGGATAGAACCAATGTTGATCTCCCATAATATCAACAGTTATTTATTGTAAATAACTGCCAACTGTGAACACAGTTTTAGGAAAGAATAACTAGATCGTTAATAAATTAAATATTGCTAAGCTGCCTTGAAGATGACAAATCAGGACGCCCTCTAATGGTTAAACATTAACAGTGAAAAATGTCATACCCAAGGAACAAATTTAATAAAATTAAATCAAGTTATCATGAAAGTGTATAGCTGTGAAAAATTTAATTTGCAATTGGTAAAGACATTCACAAATAGAAACTTGACATCAATTAAAATAATCCAATCAAGTCTAAGAAAGAAATAGCTTTGTCAATAAATAAAACAATGAAAAACACAGTGTAGTACGTTTTAATTTTAACTTTAATTTCAACTACTTATATTAAATTATAGTGCGGTGGTAATTTAATATATATATATATATATATATATATATATATATATATATATATATATATATATATATATATATATATATATAGGCGAAGAGAATGGGGTAAAATGAGGATTGTTGAGTTCCTTGAGACTTATAGCAAAAGCATTATAGATATCGTTAAAATTCAAATTAAACGTGATTTGGGGAGTATGTTTAGAAGGCATTTTAAAACTAATATTAGAGGGTGGGAAGCATATATATATATATATATATATATATATATATATATATATATATATATATATATATATATATATAATTGATAAAGCATATACCTCAAGGTCTAGGAAAAAACCTAGACATACCAAAAGGTAAAATTAAAATTAAAATTTAGACGTTCTATTATGCCTTTCTTTAATAATAAGATGCCAAAACCTATTTAAAATTAAAAATTAGGTAAAATGTATTACATTATGTATTTCATTGTTAAATAACGCTTGCATTTATTGACAAAGCCGTTTCTTTGTTAGATTTGACTGGATTAGTTTAATTAATGTCAAACTTTCAAATTAAAGTTTTGCAGAAAAAATGGACCAATTACATGCCCACCTCGCTCGCCACACTTAACCCCTTAAATTTTTCATTGTGGGAATTTATAAGGCACACTGTTTACGAGAAAACATCGACTGATTTAGAAAATCTAAGAGAAGCTTGTCCAAAAATTTCTCCCGAAAAATTGAGAAAGGTTTATTCGTGAATGAGGGAGACAGTTTGAATAGTTTATGTAATGTGTGTTTTATAATTTTGTTACTAACGTTTTTAAATTCTTATTAAAATGTATTCAACAGTTGATAGTGTGTGTTCATATTATTTATCATTTTCAAGGTAATGTTTATAAAAGTAGAGTAACCGGTATATAGGTTAGAAAGGCTCAGCTCTGGTAAATCATGTCCCCACCGTCGCTCTATCCGTGCAACATGCGCAGCGTTGCACGGTCTAACATTGAAACAATAAAGAACTAACTCGGTGCCACGATAAAACACTATATATGACATATCATTGAATTTGTACTTTTTTGCTTCATTCAATGACATACAAATCCAATATGGCGCCCATAAAGAAAAACAAAGTTGAATGCTGTGCCGAAGAAACCGAATAACCTAGAGCATTATTAGTACTACCTTTAGATAGATGATGATTAGTTATCCTCACATACCAAATGTCAAACTCCTATCTATATTACAAATTAAAGATTGACGGATTTTGATTTTTTGCTCATATCTAGTAAGCCATGGATTTTCATATAGGAAGTTTGTTTTGAGATTCCCCATAACCCTGCATTTTTGTCTCTTAACCAACGTTGTATCTCTTACCGTTTCAAAGATAGCAATAGTGGTATCACCCATAGGGGCCATCCGGTATACCGTGGGAGTAAAATAATTTTAATCCATTGAGCCCGAGCGTAAACGATTAAATGTAGTACTTTAGACCCTCGCAAATACCTTTTAATATTACAGGGATTCAAAGTGACGAAATAGAAATTTAGGCAAATGACAAATAAAATTTAATTATCAATGGTTACATATATATATATATATATATATATATATATATATATATATATATATATATATATATATATATATATATATATATATATATATATATATAATTATGGCCCACTAAAGCGGATTGCTCCATAACTCCCGCACTATTACAAATACGAAAAAATTCCTTATATAAAAGTTGTCCACAGTCATAAACTACACGTTTTAAAATTATTTTCAGAAATGGCGGACTTCCGGTTATACGGGAAACTCATGCCAACTTCGTTATTTTAAATAGAACAACCTATATATTATTACATTTTTGTATTCCTCGTTGAATTTAAAGGTCACTTTAATAACCATTATATGGGTCTACGTCGCATTGCTTCTGAGTTATTTGACATTTTGTAGAAAAAATCACGTTTGCAGTGCCTCTGAAAACTTTCAATACCTCGAAGCCGGATACCGGTAGGGAGATGTGGCTTTCGTTTTTTATTTCCGAAAAGGGTACCGCATCATTCTCATTCATTGCCAAAAATCTTGCTTTTAAAATTCAATAATTTCTATCGCTCCGAAAATAATCTTTTTCAAACATGGATAACTTGATTTTTTTAAATTGAACTACCCATATTTTCTTACATCAGCGTATAGGAAATTAAATTTCCTTTCTATTGATGTAACATTATCCATATTTTGGAGTGATAGTTTTCGAGATATTCACATTTTTATCTAATTTCAGTTTTTATTGCGCATTGTCGCGGTGCTTTGGAAAACGTTTGTCAAAGTTTAAAATAACGAAGTTGGCATGAGCTTCCGGTATAACCGGAAGTCCGCCATTTCTGAAAATAATTTTAAAATGTGTAGTTTATGACTGTGAACAACTTTTATACAAGACATTTTTTCGTATTTGTAATAGTAAGGGAGTTATGGAGCAATCCCTTAAGTACCACTGTATATATATATATATATATATATATATATATATATATATATATATATATATATATATATGTATGTGTGCGTGCGTACGTGGGTGTTTGTGTGTGTGCGTGTTTATCTCTAAATAAAAATGTTCGAAACTGATGGTGAATGTAGGAAACATGCGCTTCTTCACTATGTCATAATTATTTTATTAAGAGAATTTTCAAAACAACTACCATACATTTTTACTTGCCATCTTTACACTAAACCAATAATACGCGAGTTTTGTGTCCAATTTTTACAGGTTAACACAACTTCTAAACAATTAATTTAATTAGTTTCTACCCTTTTGACAACAAGTTTGTATTTGAGGATCTTTGGCATTTACTAAAAAAGAAACCTAAATTTTGAACATAATTGCTAATTGCATTAATACATTATTACTACAATCACTAGCCACTCCTAATCTAAGCGTAACCTGGAATACATAATATACATCAAACATCATAAAATTATTCACTTTTATCATTAAGTGCTAATTACTTGATTGATGGATTTCTTTAAATGAACGTATGTTGTATACGGCTACGTTATGGTTTATCATTATCAATAATGTCGTTCTATACTTTTACATAGGATTTTAAGCGTTTAGTAAGTAGTGCGAAAAAATTATGACAGACCTATGTACACGCAAACCTCTCAGTTTAATTTTGTCCTTAAACGGGGTTTGTTGTAAAAAATAATCAAATGTTACATTAAAAAAGATAAATCTGCTTTTCGTACTTGATCCCAATGAAATATGACTTCTAAACTGCCAAAGTAAATCGCTTCAGGACATAAGCTATCCAATAAAAAAAGATTCAAGGCAATAGCTCTTTCCGGAAAAAAGTAGATCAATCAATATTGCATTTATTTTTAATAGTTTAAAGAATGTACTAAAAATTAACAACTAACGTTAAACAAATTAATTGTTAAATGAACTACAAGAGAAAAAAGTTGGTAATTTGAAATAAATGCAAAATTGTTCGTCTTCTACCTCGCTGCCAGATAGCTTTCCATCATTCACACAAATTGTTAAGGTTCTACTGTTATACCTAGCACCTTTTCGCAATACCACCAGTCGAATATAATTTTTTGGTATGCAATATTGTCTTTTTACAAGTTTCAAGATCACAATTATGCAACTACTCTTGCAATATTTGGAATACTAAGACATCAGAATGGCCACGTTATCCAATATATAATGACCTTTATATGTGAATTATTAAATTATTATTTGTTGTGTTATGAACGAATAAGTTCAAAAGTAAATATGTAATTAAAAATTATTATTAATTTATTAGATACATAAATAAAAAGTTTATATCGAGTGGGATTTGAACCTACGACCTGTACTTTGCTAGAGTACCGCTAAGCAACTGTGCTGTCGAGATACAAGCCCCAATCGATGTAAATTTTGTCTTTATGTATGTAGAACTGATGTGAATTCTAAAAATGATGAGATTTAGTTAATATTTTTCTGAATGTAACCATTTTCTTCTCAGCATACTTCGATTAAACTATATCTCGTATAGCATGTTGTAGACCTGCAGATACATCATGTTTTAAATTTTTGACGAGGTTTCTCGAGAGTTTCGCTAATGGAATATTCCTTTTATTATAATGTAGACATAATGACCTTTAAAGCTTCTGCTGCTCTTTCTTGTTCAGCTTTTTTACGAAACGTTCAAAAATTATCTTTTCCCGGCATTTTCAAGTATATTTAAAGCCCGAAAGTGTACCCGTCACTAGATTACAATTTAATTCCCCTTGCACTTATTAGGAATCCGGTTTACCTGCTAATTATAGTATAATTACATCCACGTTCCATTTAGAAACACAAATGGCAGACGCGATAACGAGATTATATCATGCACTTATTTTTCCCTGTCAAATCACGTTAAATCGGTAAAATATTTTCGCATAATTAATAAATTACCAAATTATTACAAACTTCCTTCCAAAATCAAAGTTTACAGTAAAAAGGTAATTTTGTAATTACTCTAACCATATCTTTCAGCGGTCCATAAAAATATCATGTATGTACGTATATAATAGAAAATTAATATCATACATACACACGTTCATAAGGGACAAGAAGACGCTAATTATAATTATTATTCTATTTTAGAATTATAATCTCGTTTATAAGCACTCAAATGCCGACACAAATTGGCCTTTATGGCACAGAGTAATCCAAAATTGCTAAACAACGATTGCACTAATGATTCAAACAAGCTTCGTTATTAACGTTAAGGAAAATCATACATTTCAGTTTATAGAAATTATAAAGAACACAGTATCCCTAACATCAATATAGCCAACTATCTACACAACACTAAAAATTGCATAATCTTGCCGTAAATACTAAATATTTTGTTTGAGAGTTTTAGAAACTAGAATAGAATTAAAACATTGTATGTACCACTGGCATAACAGTCGATTATAGGTCTCGGGTAATTGAAAGCCCTACTTTGTAGGACTTTAAACATTCCCTCGTGCCATAATCTCCTAATTATGTCCTTAATACACATATAACTATTAATCACCTACAGTCACATACATATTTATATTAAAGCCTTTCTTTATTAATCATTACTACTGTATCGTCTCCTAGGTACCCTATCTTGAAAAGCGTAATTTGAACTTATTTGCAATAATGCAAATTCAAGAACAAAGCAATCGCTAAGTGATTTATCTTGACCTTACTGACAATAATGTTACTATTACTCAAATTAATTGCCTGTCTTACTTTGACTTTCCTGACAATAATTAAAACATTAGAGTTGAATTTACAAGTCTGATCTTTAATTACTTGCAAACCCCAAATCTGATGAAACGAAGTGGCCGTCTAGTCGTAGGTACGTTGTGAATAAGATAGGCTGGGTGAGGTACGTGTTGCATCAGGAGGGGCAACGAGCTTTGCGCAGCGGTGGTTCAACCCGGTAATATACTATTGTGGGAAAGAACCACCAATAGAACCCACTTTATTCATAAATAAGTAATTGCACAAGTACATTAATGAATCAAATAACACAAAAAAACAATGTAAGGGTTAAATATATAGCAAAACACCATTAAATCAGGTTAAAGTGCGTACAAAATTATAACATTAAGGGAAAACCAATAAAAAGAAGATTAGTTACACAGAAACACAATTAAAAAAAGGGAAATCCATGTAGTCATACCCATAATTGTGTCATAAATAATCAAAATAAAAGTTGTAATACTAAACTCTTTAAAACCAATCATGCCGGTCTTTAAGTAAGTAAGCACATAAAACAATAAAGAAAATTATGGTACATATAAAATACAACAACAGTAAAATTGAACAGGTGATAATAACGTAAAGGCAAGGACAAATGAAAATAGACAAGGATTTTATACGTACTCAATTGTTTAGTGACCACTAAAGCACAAATACATAAGTCCGGTTACAAGAAATTACATATAAAGAGAGGTCAGTTCGTAGGAAAATAATTCTACTTCAAAACTCATTAAAACAAAGCCTTACAAGGGTAAGTTATAAATAGATCACCACATCGTGACCGATATATAAATTTGAGAGCGTTAGAAAAATACAGCCCTCTTTTCTCAAGTTACACATTCATCTATGAAACAATAAAAAAATAAAAATAAAATTCGAGGTGTTTAATGATTATCTGATCTCGGGAGTGAGTACCTACTTGGTAATTGCCTTTTACAATTAATAACCAAAGCGGTATCATATGCCCGTTCACCAGCCCACTTCTACACAAATATAAATATAAACAACAAACAACAATGCTAATTCACACCAATACCAGAGTGAGGGAGCCCTGTACTGTCTTTTATTTCAGCATATTTCAGCTTAATGAGCCCGCGTACGAATAAGATACCTTTGCAAGGTAATGCTCGATTTATACTAAAATACCTACTTACACTTAAATGTATATTCCTTTAATTGATCACAGACAAAAATCGATAACATACGCGGTGTAACTTCAAAAAGAGTGACTGTTATTTATAGATTAATGTTTGAAACACATTAAAAACAAACACACGAATGAAAAGATAAATTAGCGTTGGCTAATTCAAAATAAAATGTACACACACGAACTATTTTAAAGACAAACTGTTTACAATAAAGGTGCTTAATTAACTAAAAATGGATCTGGTTCGATTGACACTAACTGTAACTTCCTTTCCCCCGATTTCAAACCTAACTATCTTTACTCCCGCAATCAACCCCCATTTTTAAAAAGTAATATAAAAACAAGAAGCATTAATTTACGTTGGAACAATTTCATATTAATTATTGCACGACATCTTAGTTTTAAAAATATGCATTCATTCGTAACAACCCTACATCTACCTCTTGAGTTTCCAAGTAACAAACAAAAATATTTTATCGCGGTCTGTAACGACCCAATTACTAAACTCGTGACATTTTTACATTAAGAATCGGCGCAAAACAATTTCCAATAATTCGTTACGCCCCTTCAGTAAAGCAGTTTTAAGCGTACACCTGCTACTCACACCCCAACACGTGTTTTTCAACCCTAGACAAATATAAGTTACAAACAATCCCAAATTCCTTACATAAAATATATAAATAAAATATTTTGAAAACATTAGCAAATTACGACGTATTATCAAGATATTAAAAGTCCACTAATTATCTTTTCTATCGTGGTAATAATGGCAATTTGATAAACGTTTATTAAAATAATAAAATTTTCGCGGTCCGCTACTTACACTACACATCCCTTTATATAAATTTATAACGCAGTTACTTTCGATGGACAGTAAGTCGTTAACAGAATTATTTATGGGCGGGGTGGTAAATTGCGAAGGGACGATCGCAATATAACCGGGTTTCTCGGGCGCTCATCTCCGAAGATTTATATCGGTGACGGTACTCAGGACTTCTGTTCTTGTTAAGTCGGAAAGGTGCGGCATCGGCAGTATGAATCCAATAGAAAAATATTACTTGTTCAAAAAAATAAATCGTGGTAAAGGAGTCGGAGGCAATTGTCCTATTAGCGGGATAATAATCAGACTTAAGCATATATACGCAAATTAAGGGAGAATACAAGTCAAACGGCGAAAAAAATAAATACTCTCAGTCTTAGCAAAAAAAAGTAACTTTGTTATCGCAGTTAAACGAGATTAGCTAACTTAGTATTTATAAAAAAATTCGTAAACAATCCCCGGCTAAAATTTCCAAGAAAAACTCACATATATTAGGTCAACAGTAAAAATAAAAGTTATACTCCAATTATCAGCGATGCCAATTTACTAACAGTATTTGCTAAATTGTGGCACAAAAATAGCTAAATTACTGTAATAAGAAAAAATGATAAACAAGAAACAAAAAAGCATTTAAAGCGGAATATTCACACACACATTATATATACAGGGTGACCCAAACTCGATGGCCAAAACGAAAACAGCTGATTCCTCTGGCCAAAAGGAACAAAAAATTGTTAATACAGGGTGTGTCTATTGTTGATGGTTTCCAAGATGTTAACTTTTTTAATTTTTCTGTTTCGTGGACTTATTTTTAAATCACGCTGTATCTTCCAAACTAGAAGAGTTACATAAAAACACATTAGGAGAAATTTGTAGAAGATGAATTGCCTTAAAGGATATTGAATTCATTCGAGACAAACTCATTATTCAACATTTTTAATGACATAATGAGTTCAGAAATGATTTTTTTTCAAATCCCAAGACAAATTTCCAAGAGGAATATTTTTCCAATAGAGATGGATTTGATACATGGCCGATAAAGTAAAAACTTCCTTTTTTCATAAGCTTCACAACGATATGAAAAAAACTTATGGTTGACGTACTAATTACTGAATTGTTACAGGAATACACCTCGGGAAAAACTTTTAGAGCATAAAATTACCTTCAAAAATATGGTAGAGTAGATGAGAATTGACGATTTATCCCTCACTTTTCAATCAATGTTCTACATTTACGGGAAGAAATACGTCTCCTTTACTGATATCTTTTCATCGCCGTAGCTACGACTTGACATTAGTAAGTTAGTTATCAAAATTTGTTTGCTATTACAGTTTTGCTGATTTCAATACGAGTTCTTTCTGTTGTAGTGATATTGTATGAGGGTTCTCATGTGTCCAGACGTGCGTGTTATGGTTATTGAAGATGCCTGACCGTCCACAAGATTGCTTTTTGGAAATATCGATCATTCCTAACTGAATTAAGATACCATTGGCAAAACTCAATTCGCCGACCTAGATCTCCATCTAAAAGTTCTTAAACTCCCGTCACGAGATACGCACGTCTTCCGTCAGCCTTAAGAGTTCTTCGTATTGTTTCTCGTGGCATCTGCAATACATTGGATGACCGCCGCAAGCTAGTCTCAGGATTTGCTTCGAAATGCTGGATTACGTCGTCAATCCTCTCAACATTATGAAATTCCTATTGATCTCTTAGGATCCTAAAAGGTCCTCTCTCTCTTAGAGCAGTGTGTACTCTAAAGAAAACTCTCCTTTCTGGATGAATTCTTCTTGGGAAAGCAGCTGCATACAGTCTAGCAGCCTCACTCGCATTCCCTTGGGCAACATCATAATAATAATGAATATCGGCATATTCTTCCTTTGAAAACGTGACTCAGGAAGGAAAACACGAACACGAACAAGAACAATAATAATAACAAGAACAAGAACGACTCAAAAACAAAATTACAATATCACTACAACAGAAAGAACTCGTATTGAAATCAGAAAAACTGTAATAGCAAACAAATTTTGACAATTAACTTACTAATGTCAAGTCGTTGCTACGGTGATAAAAAGATATCAGTAAAGGAGGCGTATTTCTTGCCGTAAATGTACAGATTGATTGAAAAGTGAGGGACAAATCGTCAATTCTCATCTACTCTACCATATTTTTGAAGGTAATTTTATGCTCTAAAAGTTTTTCCCGAGGTGTATTCCTGTAACAATTCAGTAATTAGTACGTCAACCATAAGTTTTTTCATATCGTTGTGAAGCTTATGAAAAAGGAAGTTTTCCTTTATCGGCCATGTATCAAATCCATCTCTATTGTAAAAATATTCCTCTTGGAAATTTGTCTTGGGATTTGAAAAAAAATCATTTCTGAATTCATTATGTCATTAAAAATGTTGAATGATGAGTTTGTCTCGAATGAATTCAATATTCTTTAAGGCAATTTCATGTTCTACAAATTTCTCCTAATGTTTTTCTTGTAACTCTTCTAGTTTGGAAGATACAGCGTGATTTAAAAAATAAGTCCACGAAACAGAAAAATTAAAAAAGTTAACATCTTGGAAACCATCAACAATAGATAGGTTACAAGAAATTACATATAAAGAGGTCAATTCGTAGGAAAAATTCTACTTCAAAACTCATTAAAACAAAGCCTTACAAGGGTAAGTTATAAATAGATCACCACATCGTGACCGATATATAAATTTGAGAGCGTTAGAAAAATACAGCCCTCTTTCTCAAGTTACATTCATCTATGAAACAATAAAAAATAAAAATAAAATTCGAGGTGTTTAATGATTATCTGATCTCGGGTGAGTACCTACTTGGTAATTGCCTTTTACAATTAATAACCAAAGCGGTATCATATGCCCGTTCACCAGCCCACTTCTACACAAATATAAATATAAACAACAAAAACAATGCTAATTCACACCAATACCAGAGTGAGGGAGCCCTGTACTGTCTTTTATTTCAGCATATTTCAGCTTAATGAGCCCGCGTACGAATAAGATACCTTTGCAAGGTAATGCTCGATTTATACTAAAATACCTACTTACACTTAAATGTATATTCCTTTAATTGATCACAGACAAAAATCGATAACATACGCGGTGTAACTTCAAAAAGAGTGACTGTTATTTATAGATTAATGTTTGAAACACATTAAAAACAAACACACGAATGAAAAGATAAATTAGCGTTGGCTAATTCAAAATAAAATGTACAACGAACTATTTTAAAGACAAACTGTTTACAATAAAGGTGCTTAATTAACTAAAAATGGATCTGGTTCGATTGACACTAACTGTAACTTCCTTTCCCCCGATTTCAAACCTAACTATCTTTACTCCCGCAATCAACCCCCATTTTTAAAAAGTAATATAAAAACAAGAAGCATTAATTTACGTTGGAACAATTTCATATTAATTATTGCACGACATCTTAGTTTTAAAAATATGCATTCATTCGTAACAACCCTACATCTACCTCTTGAGTTTCCAAGTAACAAACAAAAATATTTTATCGCGGTCTGTAACGACCCAATTACTAAACTCGTGACATTTTTACATTAAGAATCGGCGCAAAACAATTTCCAATAATTCGTTACGCCCCTTCAGTAAAGCAGTTTTAAGCGTACACCTGCTACTCACACCCCAACACGTGTTTTTCAACCCTAGACAAATATAAGTTACAAACAATCCCAAATTCCTTACATAAAATATATAAATAAAATATTTTGAAAACATTAGCAAATTACGACGTATTATCAAGATATTAAAAGTTCTCATTCTAATTATCTTTTCTATCGTGGTAATAATGGTCAATTTGATAAACGTTTAGTTATAAACTACATCAAAATTTTTCGGAATCGTCTCTTAACTATAAGATACCATTGGCAAAATCAATTTACTAACCTAGATCTCCATCTAAGTTCTTAAACTCGTCACGAGATAAGTCTTCCGTCAGCCTAAAGTTTCGTATTGTTTCGTGGCATGCAATACATTGGATGACGTCGCAAGCTAGTACTCAGGATTTGCTTCGAAATCTGGATTACGTCGTCAATCCTCTCAACATTATGAAATTCCTATTGATCTCTTAGGATCCTAAAGGTCCTCTAGAGCAGTGTACTCAAAGAAAACTCTCCTTTCTGGATGAATTCTTCTTGGGAAAGCAGCTGCACGTCTAGCAGCCTCCTGCATTATGGGCAACATCAATAATAATGAATATCGGCATATTCTTTTGAAAACGTGACTCAGAGGATAACACGAACGAAGAACAATAATATACATAGAACAAGAACGACTCAAAACAAAATTACATATATCACTACAACAGAAGGAGAACTCATTGAAATCAGAAAACTGTAAAGCAAAATTTGACAATTAACTTACTAATGTCAAGTCTTAGGTGATAAAAGATATCAGTAAAGGAGCTATTTGCCGTAAATGTACAGCATTGATTGAAAAGTGAGGACAAATCGTCAATTCTCATTACTCTACCTATTTTAAGGTAATATTCTAAAATTTTCCCGGTAAATTTCCAGAACAATCATAATTAGGTCAACATAATTTTAACTAAGGAAGTTTTCCATTATGCCAGTATCAAATCCATCTCTATTGAATATTCCTCTTGAAATTTGTCTTGGATTTGAAAAAATCATTCTAATATTATGTCATTAAAAATGTTGAATGATGAGTTTGTCTCGAATGAATTCAAAACTTTAAAGCGAATTTCATCTACAATTTTCTAATGGTTTCTGAACTCTGTTTGGCAAAAGAAACAGCTGATTCTAAAATAAGTCCAAAAGAAAATAAAAAAGTTAAACAGTGTGACCATCAATAGATTACTGGTATTACAATTGTTACTTTTGGCCAGAGGAATCAGCTGTTTTCGTTTTGGCCATCGAGTTTGTCACCCTTAATATATATATACATATATATATATATATATATATATATATATATATATATATATATATATATATATATATATAGCTCAGAAATAGTTTCCTTTGGTTAAAATAACCCCATTTAGGCAAACTTGCCTTAGTCCACTCCTGCTTCCTTAAAGATTTTTTATTTCACTATTTTTAATAGTTGTCACAAATTAATTTGATTTATCAAAATTTGTGAATTATTATTTTGCGTCCTTGTTTTTCTGTTAATATGGCTACTGCGATATAGCAAAAAAGAAAATAAAAAATAGAAAATCGCCAATTCTGTAAAAATGGCTAAAAATAGATCCATATGTGTATTAACAAAATCGAAAGAGAGAAAAAATCCGCGTGTGTGAATGTAAAAAAATATACACCTTTTTATTAAAAAAAATCAAGTTACCCATGATTCAATTTTTCGAAAATCAAAATTTTACTCGCAAAAAATCTATACCTTTGCGAGATATTAGTCATTTTTGAGTATACCGCAAACGTCATTTTTTTTTTCAAAAAACGTTAGATAACGCCGAAACAATGGACTGTAGGTGACAAGTATGCTTAACAAAGTGCCCCTTCAATTTCAACAGGAAATTCAAAAATGTAATAATATACAGGGTGTTCCATTTAAAATAAAAGAGTAGAGTACTGTGCAGCAAAAGTGGAAAACCCTGTATACATGAAAATATTTTTAGGTTATAGAAAAAATAAGGTAAAGTTCGTTTTTATACTTTTTCTTTACGACAAATAATAAAGATGCTAATATATATATATATATATATATATATATTTTTTATATATATAATAATATTATTCATATTATATTATACAGTCGTATTTTCAAAAAGAATAAAACTAATTAATTGCATAGATATTGAAATTACATTGAACGACATTTTTCAAATTTAATTTATTAATTTAGCTTTTGTTAAATACTGATATAAACAATTGAATATGGAAATGTAAGTTTATTCAATTTTCATACAAGTATTTAAATATTGATTATTGAAAAGAGAAAATTAAAATTTTTATAAAAATATTACAGTTTTATAAAAACATTATAATAATATAAAATATAATTTATATTATAAAAATATATATATATATATATATATATATATATATATATATATATATATATATATACAGTCCGCGCGCCAAAGAATGCCTCGTGTCGCGCATGGATCTTCGTACATTCGGCAGCACTCGTTAACGCAATAGCGACTGAAAGCATTACCAGTGGCGTCGGTGTCGAGTTTTCAATTATTCCTCACCAAACCACAAGAAATTTTAAAATATTTTATTTATTTGAATTACATATGAGCAGTAATAGTTTAAACATTTATAAAATAAAAAAATAACCATGTTGACAAGTAATAAATTTTATATTTGAATTACAAATGAACACAACAGTTTAATCGTTTATGAAAATCAAAAAAGTATAAGTTTGATTTTTAATTATAGAAACAGAATAGGGTGTATTTTAAGAGTATTATTCAGGATTTAAAAAAATTATGATATTTCTTAGGTAATCAATTTTTGTATTTTCATACACTTTGTGGAAGTCACACAATCATTCATCACAAGACCAGCCACTTTCAGTTTCTGAATCGTCCTCCAAATTTATCAACAGTTTTTCGACTTGTACGTCAATGAGTATTTCGTTCTCTAAATATTGTTTTTCCTGGTCGATTGCCTTCTTACAGCACTTTTGCCAGTTTTCTTGAGTAACAGCCACTAATTCTTCTTCCAACAATCTTCTAACGTGGTTGAAGTTAAAGGTGGTATTTCTCTTTGCAACATTATTTGTCACTTGTGCCCAAATCAACTCAATCGGGTTTAAGTCTGGGTGATAGGGAGGTAGTCGCAGCACCGTATGTCCTTCATTACTTAATATACAACCAAACTTGTACGTTATATGTTCCTTTTTGTGTAGCTTAATTATTTCATAAAGTTGTGGTCTGTACATCAAAGGAGTGAACGGTGTCTTTTTCTCTATTAATCACTTCACCATATCTGCCTTTTTCGAATTACCTGTTGGAGCACGATCCACCTGAACATTATGGTACGGCGCATTATCAATAACCAAAACCGATTGTGGAGGCAAGTTTGGTAAAAGTTTCTAACGTAACCATTTTTCGTAGTTGGTACCGTTCATCTCGTCATGATAGTCTCCGCTGCTAGTTCCTGATTTAAATATCAGACTACAACCTGGTAAAAAAAACCCATTTCAACTCCTGCATGTACCACAATCATTCTTGGTCCTTTGGAAATTGCAGACAGCAGTCCGTTAGTTGTGCCATCACTCCACTACGTTGATTGTGTGTGTCCACTATGAACATATGTTTCGTCCATGTAGATAATTGGACGATTTAATTCTCGCTAGAATTGAATTTTTTGTAAATAAGTAATTCTTAGAGCCCTTATATCGTTCTTCTCTATTAAAAGTTTTCTATTGTTCTCAGTTCGATGCCATTGAAATCCCAGGTCTTTTAATATAACACGTAAAGATATAGCACCATCCGTGCCAACCTAAGTCATTGTGGAGTTTCTCGCGTAGAGCAGGAATTGTCACCCGTGCACCCTCGGTCTTGTCAAAATTATATACTATATTGCGAAAAAGGCTCTTTTCGAAATCTTCCAAGTCGGTCACAGGAGACGGACGTGGGCGTTTCTTGCCTGGAGTTCAAAATCTTGGTTTTCCCTCTTCTGTTGGACCTTCACTCTCTTTAATAATATTTGCCAGTGATCTAACAGACACGTTTGTTGCTTCAGACACGGTTTCATTTAATTGTTTCAAAGTATATGTGGGGTGTAAGTTTTTCAAATAACTGTACTCACTATATATCATAAAATACTTATATTTTTTGGGATTTTTTAATGGTGTACTTTAAATTATACAATCTAAACGTTTCGATGAACACTTACAGTTATCTTCGTCAGTAGTAATGTTTGTTAAAAATTGTTAAAGATGTAGTAAACAATTTTGTCAAATTTGAAAAATTCAAACATAAACATAAGCCTGCTATTAATATAACAGTTTGAGAAACGTATAAGCCAACTATAAAATTGTAGTAAAGAATAACTAGGTCATTAAAATTAAATATTGTTAAACTGCCTCAAAGATGACAAACCAGAACACTCTCTACGACGAAAGCTAACAATGAAATTTGCCAGCCAAAAAACACATTTAACAAAATTTAATCGAGTTATGATGTAAGTGTAAAGTTGTGAAAAACTTCAATTTTAAAATGATAGAAGCATTCACAAATCCAAACATTACATCAAAAAATAACCCAGTTAAATCTAACAAAGAGATATCTTTATCAATAATTGGAAGTGTTATTAACAATGAAAAGCACAATGCAGAACGTTCTTTGTAATTTTTAATTTCACTTTAATTTCAACTACTTATGTTAAATTATAGTGCTGTGGAAATTTAACATATAATTGGTAAAGCATTTGCTTCAAGGTCTAGGAAAAACACAGCAAAAAACCTAGACATACCAAAAGTTGAAAACAAATTAAAATCAAGGCGTATCATTATGCTCTTTTTTAATTGTAAGATGCCAAAACCTATTTAAACGGAGATTTTCTTCTTGTCTATTAAAATTATTCGGGTGTTTATATATTTCAATAGCTTCACGTTGCAAACGAACATAATAATGGGTTTGTCTTGACAATATTTTCATATTGTATATTATATATCACCTCACGCGTTTGACCACTTATTACTTGGCCACTTATTCCCAATGTAGAACTCATATTTCTATACTCGCTTTTAAATCACAGTTGAAAACGAACTAACTAATAAAAACATTTTTGAATATTTGCTAATCTGTTATTAATGATACTAAGGAATGTCAACTATTAGGATTTCTTTAATGAGAATTTAAGCAAATGCCATTAGCATTACATGCGCCGCAAAACTACTTTATTATTTTACTATGTATTGTAAAAGTATTTGTTGTTTATACATATTTGTCTAATAAATTTGTGTATTATGAGCTTTAAAATTCACATAGGAAAATGGTTCACTGTCGTTTTGTTGCAATAATTGTAATAAAGTTAAATTAACAAGTACGTATGTAAATTAATACCAGAAATAAATAATTAATTAGTCTAATACATGATAATAAACGGAACGCACTTTTGGTAGCGACGCCACTGACATGCCGCGCTTAAGAGACTTGAAGTTGGACGAATGCGCATACAACGTTCAGGCATTCTTTGGCCGCGCGGACTGTATATATATATATATATATATATATATATATATATATATATATATATGTTAATATATTAATTGTATTTTAAAATTAACTTTTAAAGTACATACAGTAAAAGATTAACTCGAGTGGGACTTGAACCCACGACCTCCACTTTGCTAGGGTGGGGCTCTTCCATCTGAGCTATCGAGGAGGCAAGTCACAATCGATTCAAGCTTGAACTGTATGTACTTCCCTAGTTACGATGTATTATAATTTTTTATACACAGAGTGAAAGATACAGTCAACTTTTTGTGAATATCATGTGAGCCCGCAATTCGCTAAGGTTTCGTACATAACAACACGTGACTGATTGTTAATTTTTATTTGCTGTATGCAACAGTAATAGATAACTATAGAAATTGGTTTAGTGAACGACAGAAGTTCAATGTAATAATCATTCATTGTATTTTATTTTAAAATTAACTTTTAAAGTACATACAGTAAAAGATTAACTCGAGTGGGACTTATACCCACGACCTCCATTTTGCTAGAGTGGGGCTCTTCCATCTGAGCTATCGAGGAGGCAAGTCACAAGCGATTCAAGCTTGAACTGTATGTGCTTCCCTAGTTACAATGAATTATAATTTTTTATACGCAAGTGAAGGATACAGTCAACTTTTTGTGAATATCATGTGAGCCCGCAATTCGCTAAGGTTTCGCACATGACAACACGTGACTGATTGTTAATTTTTATTTGCTGTATGCAACAGTAATAGATAACTTTTAGAGGATAATTGTTTTTTTTTAAAGCTTTCATAATGTCTTGTATTTGTTTTTTTTTTTTTTCTAAAAAGGGGGTCTGAAATTTTCAAACATTTATCATTTATGTTGCTAACTACATTTAATTTAGTTTGAAGTGGATGGTTAGAATGAAAATTTAGATATCTCCAGCTGTGAGTTTACAAATAGTGTTTCAATGTTTGATGGAAGTACCATAAATTAAGATTTATTATATAATTTATAAACGTCAAATAATTATCTATTCAAAAATTATTATTAATTTTATTAAATTCATAAATACAAAGTTTACCTTGACTAGGATTTGAACCTACGACCTGTACGTTGCTAGAGTACCGCGCTAATCATCTGCGCCATCGAGATTCAAGCCCCAATCGATGCAAATTTTGTCTATGTATGTAGAACTGATGTAAATTCTAAACATAATGAGATTACAATCAAATTACTTATATTAATGGAATGTGAGCCTGCAATATAGCAAGGATTCACATACCCCAAAGCAACTTGACTAATATTAATTTATTAATTAATTTTCTATTCAATTTATAATTCTATTGGCTCAGTTAGAATATTATCTTATAACGAAGTTTTTAATAATTATGGTTTTGGAATTGTAAAGAGAATGAAAAATTTATCTAATAACTATGAAATATTAGCAAAACTTGAAAATAGAAAACTGTTCTTGTTACACTGTAAATCAAACGTATATATATATATATATATATATATATATATATATATATATATATATATATATATATATATACAGGGTGTTTCGCTTCTATGGGCCATAGTTCAGAGTTTCCTTGGGTTAAAATAACCCCATTTAAACCAAATTCTGCTTCCATAAAGAGTTATGACCTTTCAAAGATGCATTTTTATTTCATTTTTCGGGTAGACAAACATGAATATCTATTTACTTTCAACGTAAAAGATAGTGGGTGCCACCAACACTTTACTCATTTTTCTGGTTTCCGCTGTATTTTTTTTTGTGGATGAAGATTTTGAAAGACTTAGTAACATTTCTGAAAGATCACTTTATTTTCTTTAAAATAGGTACTCCTATAGTATATCGCTAAATGGTTTCGCTCATTAGGAAAATATACTTAAAGTGAACTCTGCAGAATGTACAATGTACAGATTCCATTTGCATAAAATTTAATGCCAATTTAATCTAGTAGGTATCCACTACAAAATCGTAATTCTGATTTAACTTCTCATAAAATATCTTTTGTGTTTTTGTTAAGTTGTTTTGTTTGTTGTTAGTTGTTGTGAGTATTTCATTGTTTAAGTGTTAGGTTTCCGTTTTAAAAATGCCGCGACATAATTCGTCCCAAATAGTGAAATGAGTAATGTGGTGGCAACTTATGCTCAACAAAATTTCAATGAACCTGCTGCGGCCAGGCAGTAAATTATTTTCAAGATTGTTTTCAAGATTGCGAGAAACGGGTAGCTTTCATCGCCGCCAGCATTATGCATATTAGTCATTTTTGAGTACGCCGCAAACGTCATTTTTTTTTCAAAAAGCACTAGATAACGATACAGTGGAACTGTAGGTGACAAGTATGCTTAACAAAGTGCCCCTCAATTTCAATAGGAAAAAATGTTAAAATATACAGGGTGTTCCATTTAAAATAAAAGTGGAGAGTGCCGTGTATCAAAAGTGGAAAGTAACTTTCGCCGATAATTCTAAACTAAATAATTAATTGTGTGTCTGTAAATGTCTGAAACAAAATTAATATGCTGTAATCGAGACAGAGGTAGTTTCAGTGATTACAGTAATAGAGCCCGAAATAAAAAGAATTCCAAGCGGCGGTGCAGAACTTAAACCAATAAAATAAGTGCTAAAGGTCGTGCTTGTCTAAACGGGACGTGACAGAAATTAATCAGGGCGGAGCTGAAAGTATAGGAAATACTTTTATCCGCAAACGTCACAAAAGTGACACTTTTATGACTCAATGTCAAAGGTAAAAGTTTTACTTTTAAGACATGGAGTAAAAGTTGTACTTTTGTGCCTAGGCATTTTTATTTTTACCAAATGTGCGTTGTTATGGTTTCATTACTTGCAAAGCGTCCTGGCTATCTTATTCATTTACCTGCTAATTATGTTTGATCTTTCCTTTCGATCTTTACCAATTATTTTTACGTTTGCGGATAAAAAAGTATATGTTATTCGGAGTAAAAGTGACTTTATGTAGCTCAGCTGAATTATTTATAAATAAACATAAAGAATCACTTTTACTCCTAATAACATAATACGCTATTAAACCAAACAAAAGTAAAAAAATCCTAGTTAGAAAATGCAATCAAATAAAACGTACTAAGAAATTGAATTTCACAAATGTTCGTAATCAAACTGAAAATTGATTTGTAATGTGTTAGCTCGTGTAAAAAAAATTCCGAATTATAACATTAAACTAAAGAATTAATTGTGTTCTTAAACCCTCAAAATAAAAGTAATAGGCAGTAAATTATTACTAATAATTCTAGAACTCAATTAACTAATTGATTATATGCGTGTAGGTGCTCCAAAAACAAAATTTAATATGGAAGCGAAAAATCTCAATCAACACATAAGTAATTATGCCATTCAAGTCGAATCGGAACAAAAAATTCATGTATCTAAGTACTATAGCAAAATGGTATTTCGCTACATCGCATTGGTGTTAGTCACAAAACTAAAATTAAAATCAAAACATGATTAATTCGGGAATCTATTTGAAATTCGCACTTACTCACGACGTTAATAATCAATTTTTGCACCTTAGAAGACACTGTCCGAAAAAAACATTTTAAATTTTAATTTGTTTAAAAAGGAGGAAAAGACTAACGAAATTTTAGTTTAGCTACCAATTAACACTTTATTTTTAATAATGCATGTAATTTGCATACTTTAAATTACAGATGTTCGTCATTCTTGACACTATCGAAAAGGAGATCTAACGGAAACATTGTTTATCGTCTAAACTTGCAAAAGGAGGAAATATTGGATTCCTATGTTGAGCAACCTGAGCATTTTAGTTTAGTTATTCCCGATCTTCCACAACCCTAACAATGAGACCTTTGGGTTCAGGAGATTGTAGAGAAAGATGTCCCGTTTTCGTGCAATTCCAGCAACGCGTAATTTTAAATATAGGTTTGGAAAGGTTTGTGGAATCAATTTCTGAGAATAATCAGCAAAATGTGAACTATCAGTACTAGCATATGAAAATGTAAACATTCGCCATTATCACTCATAATAAAATACTTATCTTTTTTGGGGTTTTTAATGGTGTATTTTAAATTATACAATCTAAACGTTTCGATAACACTTACAGTTATCTTCGTCAGTAGTAATATTTGTTAAAAATTGTTCAAGATGTTGTAAACAATTTTGTCAACTTTGACAAAATTGTTTAGATTGTATAATTTAAAATTGTTTACAACATCTTTAACAATTTTTAACAAATATTACTACTGACGAAGATAACTGTAAGTGTTATCGAAACGTTTAGATTGTATAATTTAAAATACACCATTAAAAACCCCAAAAAAGATAAGTATTTTATAATGAGTACTAGATTCGGCATATGCAAGAGTAGTTTACATGTTCCTATACTGTATTTGTTGTGGTTTACTTTTTACCAAATGAGAAATGTGAGATGCACGTAATTTCAGTTAAATCTAATGATGTTTGGTAAAAGAAATAAGATTATGACAAATAATCTGAAGTTGTTTTTGTCTTCCGGAAAGGGTTATTGTAAGCGTTGAACAACGTTTTCATGGCGGCTACCTAAATGCCAATAGGTTCTGAAGTATACATGATGCGAACCTTAATTTTGTCCCTAAGGCGTTTGTGAGTTATGGGCACGCAAAGGGAAAAGAGGTTTGCCGGCGAACAATTCAGGATAAAAAAAAATAATTCCTGAAAAGGAAATTATGAGAAATACGTAGCGATTCTAAGCTAGTCAGAATTGAATACTTTCCTCCGAAAATTTTTAATGTGCTGGAATGAAGGAGAAGAAACATATGAAGGATTGATAAGAGGAATTGGTGATTCAAGACAATCAGCTGTGGTCTAAGCGATAAGTTCGAGTTTACTATCGTAAGATTCGGGTTTGTCAACATGCGAGTAGAAAAAGGTAAGATAGACTATGTTTGACACCTAAAAGTTTCAGAGCTAACAATATTTGGTTCTTTCGTTTCATTTCTTCATTGGATAAGGGTTTCATGGGTTCACTGCGACGTTGCGCATGATGAAGGAGAGAGCTAAAGGATAAACATGAGGCTATAGAGACATCAAGAGTAAATGAAAAAAGTCAAATTGAAAATTCTTTTTCAGCTAGAGTTAACGCTGAAAAATTATCAACAAACGGTATTCCACGATTCACAGCAGTAAAGAATTTTTTTGCATCTAATTTTAATGCGTTACGTACTGATTGGTGTAAAAGTTTATAAAATTTTCCTAGACAAGCCTCTGGATTTAAGCTCTCAATGAAGCTCAAATTTAAACAATTTGTTAACATCTAACCGCCGCACTAGAGGCATAGTGAAAGTGAGGACCAGCAAATAAGGAAGAATAGAGTACTAACGAAACAAAAATGTGATATAATGCAAGAAGATGAAAGGGGATGTGAAATTGTAAAAAAATATTAGTCTACCTGCACGACGGGTGTAAAAATTTCATGTTACATGCGAAACCGGGAAGCAAGAAAAAAATAATTAAGCTCACTACCTGCACATGTAGACGCAATCACACACGCAGAAAAGTTGCACACACACACGCATACGCGCACGCACACAGTCAGACAGACGTTGAGGTAAATCGATTTATCAATAGAAATAAAAACATTTATTGCATACCAGCATATGCATATATGTAGATTGGAATGTAAATAGCATAAAAAAAGCGTTTTAAAACTGGGTTTAAGTAAACAAATAAAACATATATTTTTTTCCTTTGAAACTTAGACTTTCGACTAGGTATGGTAGCTTCAACCCCCAAAAATATACGTGGTACACGCGTGGTGCACTCCAAGTTTTACTAATATCGGTCGGGGCCACCGGTGGTACACTGGCCTATATAGTTTCCGTGTATTCTAAATTGTTATGATATTGGGCATACGACTGTAGAAATGGTATATGTTGTTAGGTGAACCACCGTTTCGTCATATTTTCCCAATCTGCGGTGAGCTATCGCACTCCTACTTCCTGGCTTCTATCTTTGTGACTGTTGGGAATCCTCAGGCTCACTCTCTATATTTTAATTTTCACTCTCCAATAAACCCCTTAGAATTTTTTCGCAAAGTTATTGTATATAATCCGAAAATTTACAATGCACGTGCCAAGAAGTACTTCAAAGAATACCTTTTTGTTCCATTTGATGGTTTTTCTGTGACAAGTATAATATGCAGACATTGAATCTTATACGTCTACAGGTCTACACCCAGTTCAGCTTTATTATAGGCTAAAACAGCAAGAGGTTTGAAAACATATTTCCCCATTTGTTCTTCGTCCTGTTGGTTATAATTCTAGGATATGGCTAGGTACAGTGCTAATCATTAAGGCACGGCAATGGCAACCCATTTAACCACTCGAATTCCGTGCTGTTTCCGTTGTGCATAAATTTCCCCTTCCCTAAGTTTTTTTAAATCGACGCCATTTAGGTTTCCTTTTCTGTTACCGCAAATATAAGCTTTAAAACCCAGAATATCTTTGCATAACTTTACACTCGTATACTAACTATCGACGCACAGTGCCCTTCCGTCATTCAGAAGTCCTTGTAGTAAACTCATACAGACACTGTAGGTATAATTATGATCATTAGTAGGTACATCTGGAGTGTTTTCCACCACATATTCGAAGATCATACGTAAAGCCTTCCGGAGTATAGATTTTATAGAGTTTCACTCCATATTTATGAGATTTCGCCGACAGGGATTGATTAAATACCAATCTGCCTCGCCAAGACACCATGCTCTCACCGATAACAATGCTCTTGCCAGAGGATACTGTTTGTTTGAATTGGTTACAGATAAGCTCTGTAATATTCCTAATTTTGTAAAGTCTGTCCCCATTTGCGTGAAGATCTTCATTATTAGACAAATGGATGGATTTCAATATACAGCCAAATCTGTCACGCTTCATTGTCTTTTGAATAAGTTTGTTGGCATACATTTCATTTGATGACCCATATAATCGCATCATTGGTAAATGGTTTATGCCCATTATCACGTAAATAGCTAAGAATTTTTGATTTCGTCATGATTGGTTTCCTTCCATTGACGAAATATAGATCAACGGCGAAGTTGATGAGATGCAATATACTGCAATGCGTAACGATTCGTCTCAGTAACCAAGTCCAACACTTCGTGAGTAACATACTGTCTATATACAGGGTTTCCGGAAATGGCGTGTTCAACGTTTAACCAGAGATTCATTGGTCAAAATAAGGCGATCCGGGTAAAAATACCTATATCCGAAGTTGCTTCGTTTTGCTGCTAGACAGCGTCAAAGTTTTTAAAATAATTTACATAATTTGACTTAAATGGGAACTTTTTTCGATACGAAGGAAATAAAAAAATCTACATCGTGTCCAAAAAAAAAGATGTATTTTGTTACCCCCTGTAGATATGACCTTCATTTTTTTTGTACTAATAGGTCATTTTGTTTACGAACTTTTTGTACTCCTCTAAAATGTATGTGTTGGCAACATTTAAGATTCTGCAATATAAATCTTCCTCGCTTTCTATAGAAGAGGAGTAAATTTTTGTTTTCATGGGACTCCATAAAAAAATCGCAGGGTGTTAGATCCGGTGATTTTGCTGGCCATTTTACAGGAGCAATATTACCTCGTCATATCCATCGATTTGAATAAATTGTATTTAAATACTGACGCACTTCTAACAAAAAATGTGGGGGAGCACCCTCATGCATAAATCACATATTCTGTCGTTGTAATAAGGTCAAATTCTCTAGTAAAACGGGCAATGTTTCTTGCAAAAAATGTAAATAATTATTTTCATTTAAGTTATTTTGTATAACGTATAATTTCTGCCCACATACTAAATTTAAATTCATGTTGGTAATGAGTAACTTTTGTTGCATGGGGATTTTCATCAGAGTAAACATGTTCATTATGTAAGTTAGTTACACCAGATCTTGTAAACGTAACTTCGTCCATAAATACAATTCTACTATGGAAATTTGGAGTTTCTGATATCTGATTTTCAATAAAATTGCAAAACGTTAAGCGGGGTTCTGGATCAATGGGTAATAAGTCTTGAATTTCTTGAACCTGGTATGGATGTATAAGTTGTTCTTTTAAAACCTCATTAACATATGATTTTGGAACCGCTAATTCCAGCTCTAGGTGCCTAGTACTTATTTTTGGGTTTTCCTCAACTCTGTCTAAAATTAGTTCCTCCATATCTACCGTTCTTGTAGTACGCTGACGTCCACAATCAAAAGTTCGTGACTTTAAACTAGCATTCTCACGAAGACGTCTAGCAATGTTTTCAAAGGTTTGGTGATGCGGCATTATACGGTTAGGAAACATTTCCCTGTAAACTCTAACACTCTCGCGACCATTACATTCACAAAACCCATAAACTAACAACTTATCTATTTGTTCAGTATATGAATAAACAAAATTCATGATGACTCCGAGATAAACCGTAAGAAGAAAGATACTAAATTCTAAACGGAGTTCAGTTTAAATGACATTAAACTAATAAACTCTTTTTTTACTTGTGAATTAATCATAGCCAACTTTTAATAAAAACGTTATTTTATTGTTAAGTTACAATTAATGGTTCAGACTTGTAGGAATTTAGAAAACATTTTTTTTTGTTACGGCCTTAATTTGTAAAACTTTTCTTTTCGAGCCAACGTTATCTAAATTGAAAATTTGTAAAGAACTTTCTAAAAACGCACACTGACCATAAGAAGAAAAGACACGAATGACGAAATTAAGTCTAAAAGTAGTTACTTACAGTTTCCTTATTATAAAGCTAAATTAATTCATTCAAAAAAACGGAGAAATTTTTGAACAATTATCAATTATCATAATAATTTATTGCGTTAAACATCCATAACTGTGATTGAAAATTTAAATTTGTATTGAAACTAAATTCATGCAATTTGTATATTTACTTTTTTTCCGTTTTCTTTCCGAGTAAGCAGACGATGATTTAAAGTCGGGTTGAGTAAATTATTTTTTTTGTGACGAAACTGTACATCTGACCAACATTTTAGAGGAGTACAAAAAGTTTGTAAAAAAAAATGACCTATTAGTACAAAAAAAAAATCAAAGTGATGTCTACAGGGGTTAAGAAAATACATCTTTACAATTTAAGTTACAACTCTGTTTCCCAAATTTAGTTAAAATCGGTTGAAACGCTTAGAAATTATTTCGAAAAAACGAAATTATTTTAAAAACTTTGACGCTTCCTAGCGGCAAAACGAAACCACTTCGGATATAGGTATGTTTACCCGAATCGCCTTACTTTTGGCCAAGGAATATCTGGTTAAACGTTGTACACGCTATTTCCGGACACCCTGTATAGGGCGTAAAGGACAGAAAAAAACATCGGTATAGATAATAGAAGCTTTAATTTTACAAAAGTTGCAACTTCATATCACACGAAAAGAAAATTTGAGGCCTCACTGTTGGATCACCTGGATTTACTGTCGTCGTCAACGTGTTAAATGATATTGGTTATGTACGAGCATCAATCTTGGTAAATAACCTCTAAAACAAAGCAAAAATATTCTTTCACCATTATTGTAAATTTTTATCTAAATTTATGCAAACAATATATCAACCTTAACCAACTATATCAAGATTGATGTAAATGTCACAAATCTTCGTAGGTAGTAAAAATACGTGGTAAACAAGAATGAAATATTAAAAATAAATGGTTAGTGCCTAAGCTTAATTTGTAGAATTCCATGATTAAATATAGTAAATTAGAATATGCCTTTTATAAACAAATAATGTTTCCTGATTTTTATAATTTTTAAATGCCGGCGCTTGAAGAAAGAATAGTATAGTTATATCACTCCTTGTAGAACGCTATTTTGTGTTTCATCCAGATCTCACCTCAGCTAACGTCTCGACTGCAATGAGAATTCAATAGAAAAAGAACGTATTCTATTCCTATAATATGTTATAGTCGAAATGGTCCGAGTATGGAACCCTGATTTGTTTTTTTACTGTAACTTACTTATTATATTAACAAAAACTATTAAAATTCATCTATAGATACCATAGTACATTTGTAACAAAATTGCAAAATATATTTTTTGTTAAAGTATATTGATATTATAAAAAATATATAAAGTGGAGTACATTTTTTCCAGATGGGTAGGAGGTATGAAATATGGGCCCCTTATTAAAACTAAATAAATTTCCATTACGCGATAAAAAATATTAAATAAAACAACATAAAAAACAATGTATGCCTAAATAAACAAATAAGAAAAGAAAAAACTAAGGTTATTGACGAAAATCACAAATGTAAGAGTCTTTTTCTGCTCCGGAATACCCTTCATGAGCCCAGAGACTACACATTATACACTGAACCCACTTTTCTCCTCTGATTGTTCACAAAATATACACGAAGCATCTTTACTGTCAGGAGTATCTTGGCCGATTTGATCTACGTCAAGGTCATCATCTGCAGGGAAAAATTCATCTTTCTCTTCTTCATCTGAACTAAATCTGGTTTTAGTTTTTCGTTTGGATTTCGCTAAATTTTCTTTCAACTTTACTTCAGATAGTTTTTGCTTTCCCTTTTTCTCGTTTGTCTTTACGTTTACCTCCGTTTCCACTGAAAATACTTGTCTTTTCCCGTTTCCTTCTTTTGATTTCCTTATTTTCTCAATAGATAATCCAAGATCTGTTTTATAGGGAGATGAAGTTATAATTTGGGAACGAGAGGTTTTTCTTCCTCTTGTAGATGCTCGTTTTGTAACTGAAGGGACAGGTGAAAGAACGAATGGGCTGATGAATGTATTTGAACAGTCTTCTAATACTACGGTTGTTGAGGCCATTGTACAACTTAATGGTGGATCTGGATTTTTAGAACAACTTGGTTGTGGAACTTCTGAAGCAAGACTTTGGGCAGGATCACATATCAGTTCTTCCAGCTGATTTTCAGTTGAGTTATAGGTTTTTTCAGCAATGAAATCAGCATCTGAAAAAATCTTTTTATTTATTGGCCAGATTCCGGTTACTTTAAATCCTATCTCTTTCGTCTGGCATTTTAGAAATGCTTTACCCAATAACTCCGCCAGGTCAAATTGTGTTAATGCTCTGTTATTAACGCGAATCCAAGTTCTGACCTCTTCGCTATAATACGCTTTTAGTGGTCCCTTGAACGTTTTATCAAGTGGTTGGAGTTTATGGGTTGAATGAGGAGGGAGAGATATGATGCAGACATTATTTTCCCTTGCCAATTTTATTATGTCCAAATTTCTGGTGTGGCTGTAATGTCCATCTACTATGAGCAACACAGATGACTCTTTGGTTAGTTTTACAAACTGGATAAAATGATTGAACCATTCTGTGAATAAATTTTGCTGAATCCAGCCACTTGGATGTACTGCATAGATGCTACCAGCTGGTGCTCCGCGCATAAGCTGATCATTTTTATTTTTTCTTGGGAAGATAAGCATTGGGGGAATAAATTGCCCTCCTGCACTCATTGCTGCAACCATAGTCACTAGCGAACCTCTCTCAGCCGATGTAATGGCAGCAATCTGACGTTTTCCTTTTCGTGCAATGACCTTAGGAATCCTCGACGGTACAACGGAAAGACCAGTTTCGTTGACATTAAATATTTGGTGTGGTCCATAGTTATGTTTTACATATTGTGCCTCAAGGTTATCAAAAAATATTTTGGTATTTTCCTTGTTGAACCCCAAAGCCCTTGCAAATGAGGTTCCAGTTGGTCTTCGCAGGGATAGTTGATTTTTATGCCTAGTTAAAGAAGCATCTAACCAGCTACGACCTACAATACCATTTTTAATTCCATTTTTAAAAGCCAGTGTGTATGCCATTCTACATAGATCTTTTCTGGTTAAACAAAAAAACTGAGACTCCATTTTGAGAATATATTCAACTAATTCTTCTTCTATAGCATATCCAAGAATTGGTTTTCGTCCCAGTGTGCTACTTATAATATCAGCAACGGGAAAGTCGCTCATTTTCGCTTTTTTTGCCATCCTTTGCAAAGTCGATCTTGGGACCCGAAAACTTTTGGAGGCAATCTTTAAACCCATGTGTTTTTGTTGTACAGCGTCAACAGCTCGCTTCATATCCTCCTCGTTCCACTTTTTCCTCAGATTTCGACGAATAAATTTTCTGTTATTGCCGGACATTGTTAGCCTGTAAAAAACAGAACATTTTATTGTTTCGGTCCGAATATGGGCCACTGGCCCGTATTTAACTCACTCACGCATATTTCAAAATGTTGACATTCAGAATAAATATTAGGTTATAATTCTGCAAATTTGTTTGCGTTCATAACCTATACTAGAATCTGTTTTTAAACCTTTTCTGAGCCAGACTGGTATATATCAGTTCCGAAATAATACAAAGAAATACCAATATCACGTAATATATACTTACCCAATAAAATTCTTTCAACGGTAAAAAACATACAAACCTCACTGTGCAACAGAAATGCGTGTACTGACCGCGGCACTTGTAGATATAGTGTAGGAGAGGTGCCTTTTAGTGTATTTAGCTATTTTTTGACAGATGGCGCCACTTATTTGATAGATAGTTCATATTAGTATTTGTTCAAAGTGTAACATTTGGCATTTGAGACTGGCTGTCGCAAATACTAATCCCCTAAACCCTTTAATTCTTCACTAACAACGTAGGAATTACCCACTTTATATAAGGAGTAGTGTGTTTGCAACTACCTACTCTAAAATACTCTAACATTTAAGAATAAGAATATGGTATGTGGTAATGGATAGCTTTTGCAGTACGTATATGTGACAAACTGGAATAGTGTGAATAGTTTGAAATAGTTTCACTATCTACTAATCTTCCCATACAAAATCACGCAATGCATAACCTTAATTTTAATTAAAGTTATACCGAAATTGACACAAATTTAATGTAAATGTATGAGCTAATCTTTCAGAACACATCAGAAACTACTGCAAACTTCCCACCTCACATCTAAATTATTGCTCTTCAATTGACAATTAGCAAACGTAATTAGTAAAACTTATGTAAAAGGTCACAAACTCTATTCTACTCTAAATTAGATTTAATGCAAACAGTTTGCACGTCTTAAAATTGTTGGACGTTCCTACTTCATTAAAGTGTTTCTAGTTCTAATATTAACGCTGCCTTTAAATGGAAATAAACTTAAAGTTCTACATTCTTCGTTTAAATTAATGAATGGTACTTATAAAGTTATAACTTAGTATACACATAGGGAAAATTCTATAACGGATACTTTCTGTATCAGAAAATGTTGTATTACAAGTCGATTTAAAAAAACCCTACTTCGATGGTACAGGAATTTATAATACACATTGTGGTATCAAAGCAGTTTTGTATTAGCACAGTATACTTTGCTTTTAACATATTTTCACAGGAAATACAGCCTAAACTAGCGTAAATTCCACCCGAAGGCTGATATTTCAGGCCTGACATATTGTGAACGCCTCCGGAAAATTTTATTCAATATATTTTCGAACAAGGTGGCTTAAAAGAAGAAAACTTGTAAAAAAAGTATACGCGCCTGCTAATCGGCCATTTTAAGCACAAAATAAGAAAGTAACCGTCGTTTTATGCTTTGCAACTTGTATGCAATTGTAAAAGAGACCTCGTTAAGTACAATTTTTAGAACTCTGTTACTTTCCTTATTTATGAATAGGTATCGAAGATCACATCCGAAAAATACACTTAAACTACCCGCGAGCGTTTAACTGCTTTATTACCTTCCTTTAAACACATTAAAACGGTTCCGATGCTGTTTAATGTACCATAATACGAATTTATGTTGTTCTCAATTCTTTTTTGTATGCAAAATATGTATTAGTTTTGTTCAATAACTAATTTTTTTTTTGTTTCAGTTCCGATATGATTGTACGTAGTATAGGAAATTCGTTAATGGTTGTTCTTCCGAACTTAGTTGGCAAAAAACTAACAAATTGGTTTGATCTCATTAGACCTTTAATTTCCTTTAAGTTTGAAACGGTAAGTCACATTATTATTTGGGTTCAGTAAAACTTGTAGTTAAATCGTAAAAAGTACTCACTATTATTGTGTGTGCGATCCTGTATAACTGGCGACACACAAAAAACGTTTGCAAATGACACTTTGTCTTCTATGCAAAATGAATGTATAATATAGCGTAGATAATTAATCAACATATTAAGTGCTTCTTGCCGATTAATTAGGATATTTCAGGAGGTTCATTGTATTCCTCATTAAAATGTCTTTTTTAAATCAAGGAAAATTTCTATTAGATTTAGCTTAGGGAAGAAATAATAACTGTCTTCCTCAATATTCTTAATTTTTATATTTAGCGTTTATACTTACGTAAAATGTAAACTATTGAAAAGTAAAATAATGAATGTATGTATGTTCGAAAAACATGATTTTTCAATACTTTAAGAAATTATTAACAAAGAACTGTATTCTAATACATCGGTTGGGTTTGAAATCGTGTATTTTTATTTACGTTTTGTAAAAATTTACTCGTTTCGATAGGAATCACAAGTAAGATTGGACAGTTCTGGAACACACTACAATTCCAAGGTCCCACATTCACAAGGTTACACAATGGCAAGGACAACCGTGTGCGCTACTACTACAATGTCATATCTTTCCAAGGTGTCGCAATACGTAGCTCATTCGTGGCTCACACTTATTCAAGGTTACACATTCTCAAGGCTACATGTGTGCCCTTGATATAGACATATCTATATTTCACTTCACCAAGGTCAGCTCAAATGAGTAGTTCGATTGTTTGATACCACACTTTTAACAATAAATACAACAGGAAAAGAAAATGATATGATAATATATCTATTGTGCAAACGTAATCAGTGTATTATTCAGATATATGATTTTCTCTAGAAATAAAACATTTTGGTTTAGTACAAGTGCAAAAGGTCCTTTCCACTTCTGTCTGTCTGCCTATCTGTCTGTGTAGGAGTCGACGCGCCCAGTCAGTTAGAGTAGGTCTGTCTGGTCAGCGGCCGCACTATTGAGGACCACGTTTTTCTAGAAAGAACTCATAAGTTGTGGGAGAGGTGTGTCAATAGTTATACTTACTATGCCTGTCTTGGTCACTAGGAAAGACCACGTGTCGAAGAGCTACATTACGAACTCGGGTGAGTTCGTAGAGTCCTGCAATCTCTTCGACAGTTTTCAGTATCATTTCCAGATGTATAATGGCGAGTTCATACCCAGTAGGTACAGCTAGGCTTATAACATTATTCCTGTCAAGGTATAATGTTATAAGCCTAGAGTGGGCCCGGTCGAGCTGCTCTCCTAGAGAGCTCTCCGTAATCACGACATCATAATTCCGGACAAATGGTACTATGTTAGTCAGCTGTAAAGAAAAAAAGAACTGTTACTAAAAATTAGTATGAAGAGAATACAATCCGTGAATGTGAGACGTTCCCAGGAGATTATGCGATGTGCGTAGAAAAGCGAGTACCACCCAGCGATAATAAGAAAAGCTGAATTGCTTTAGACGGCACTGCCTCCCGACGCCATCGCACACATGATGTTGTATACGGGAGGAAGAATAGTGCGGCCAATAGTCATGGGAATATGAGTTACCCGAAACCAGGTATCGTCAATTTCTTCTTCGTCATTGTCGTGCTTGTCATCGTCAACGTTATCGTCATCCTTGTGGCCCTGGACCTTCTGAGCGGCGTCATTGTTTTCTGCAGTTGTAGGAATAATTTCTACTGTTTGTGTTTCGCTAAATATAGGTGTTTCTCCCACTAAAAACGTTTTTCATGCATTTTTAGAGGACATTTTCAAGCTCTTTTGGAGGGCCCTCCACCTCCCCTCCTTATATATGCGGGTGACCTTGGCCTACTTTCACACTTTTTCCCCCATTCCAGTTTCCATCACTCTCCCCACCACCCAAAATTTTGTATATAAAAGCAGGATGTTCCATTAGAGTCATTCCATCGTTATACGACAAGTGAAAAAGTTCCAAGTATTATAAAGTGGTGTTGCATCATGTCTTCGGTTAATGGTAAGTGCTTATTTTATTATTTTTAATTTTTTGATACTTAGAATAATTTTCCATGTTTATGCCATATTTATTGTACTAAGTTCTTTTCTCGGAAAAATTTTTTCTTTGCGGACTTCTTGTGGTCTTAGTATATTTTAAAAATCTTCTTTTTGCACTTGCGGACTTAGTACTTTTTTCAAGCAATTCTTTTTGAAATGTTTTTGTCTTGCGTATCAGCTATAATACCTTGCTATGTCTTAGAACGCAATACATGTATTTTCTTGTATCTGCTTTAAAATATGCGAATGTTTATTTTAATTACTTTGTATATTAGTTTATATGTCGACTAATAATAGTAATCGCTTTTAGATTCAACAAACTAAACTGTAGCCGTTACCGTAGTGGAAAATACTGTCCCATCCGTAAACAGAGGTAAGAAAGCGCTTTTATCTATTATCGCACCAGATGAGTAATTTATGCTCTTTGACTTTTTAGGTTCGTCACGATCATGTGTGGCTTATGATCGGCCTGCAGTGGTGGGTAGACAAATAAATATCATAAGCCACATAATGCTACTACTTCCTAATGATACTCTCATCCGGAGGAGGTTGCTGGGGGACAGGCATTATACGGATCATGTGCAGGAGGTGATGGAGCTACTCCATCAAGGTGGTCCCGAGGGCGACCTGGTGGAGAGCGAGCAGTATTTCGACCAGGATGGCTGAAATAGCGTTGCAGTTTTTGGAGACACCACCTCCAGCGGACGATTTCGGTATGGTATTGTCACGCAATTACGATCAGGCAGACGTGGACGAAATACTGTTCACCCTGCAACCTGAAAGTGAGTCGTATGAGATTACACCGTCACCCGTGAGAGAAGATCAGGTAATATTGCACCATGTATTAAGTTCTGGTTGCATTGCAAAATTTGGGGATAAGTGGTGTCCAATTGCGTAAGAAGGTTCATTTTTAAGGTCTCTAACGCAACCGGTGCTGGGGATAGATGACTCTCAGACTACTTTGACACCTGCATGTGCTGTAGATGGTCAGTCATCCACATCTACACCACATCTTCAACACACGCAGCGTGTAGAGTAGTAGGGAATCCATTTGAAGGCTTGCTAAGCCCTGCTTCTACCGTAAAATTTATGGAGGAGTGGTCGTACAGTAGTTCTACTGCAGAAGGAGTGGTTAGAAGCCATATTTCTGGGATTGACCTGAGCCCTGCTTGTATCGAAGAGTTCGATGAAAGGTGAAGTCCTATGAACTCTTCGATACAAGTCCTGTGTGTGTTGCGGATTTCTTGGATAATGAATGGTCTGTAAATGACTTAGCATTATCTAGAAGTCCTGCAGCACCGATACAATACTTACCTGGACAATCACCTGTGAGGGATATAGTGGAAAACGCAGTATCTCCTCCCCAGAGTGTATTGAGCCCTACTTGTGGTGCAGAGTTTCTGGAAAACAGTTGGTCTTAATAACGTGTTTCCGGCTCAAAGTACATAGTAGGGTGATGTACAATGCTGGGTAGAATATGTGTGATCATCAACACTTTATCCCGACTACTCCTGTTATTTTCTCCCTACACGTACACTAATCTACTCCTCAAACTGATGTATTCATAATGCTCTATCCTATTACTGACGATATGTTACGTTGCGTCCTCGTTCGAATCGCTGGATATGATTCATTTTCTAACAGTTGCAATAGTTAAAAATTAAAGAGGAGTTAGAAAGGGAACCATAATAAAAACACGTAACTACCCTTTCATTAAATACATTGTTTATACATTTTCTCTCTGTTACAGATCGCAATAAAATGTTTCATTGAGAATGTCTGAAGAAATTTTCTAGAAAGGGTTCTCTACTCCGATATCAAAAAATGGTGTGTTGGATAAGGATATCAACTACCCCACCTTCAGAGATGCAGCAGGCTGTACCGCAAAACCATACCACACATAGCAATGAGGTACAATGAAGTACTTCCGACACCAACAGAGCGGAACATAGGCATTTTGCTGATTCACTTGCGCAACCAGGGAAATCAGGGTTAAACAACTCAAAAAACAATGTGGAGCACAGGCGTAGAGCTGATTCCTTTGCACATCCAGGACCATCATTTGAACAACTCAAGGAAGCGAAAAACGGACCAAAGCAACGAACCTGTACAAAAGAAAAGTACCAAAAGTGCTGAAATTGTCCACTGCGCTGATTGTTCAATCGATCTTCCTCGGTATGCTTTTCAAGTACACCTCAGAAGCAATAGGCACAAATCCAATGTGTGTCTACTCATTCTGCTAGAGGTTGAAGTGACTCGGAATGCTTTTAAACAACGCATGGTTTCGTATCGACTATCACCATGCAATACCCACACAGACGTGCAACCGTTTATGGGTGACGCTAAAATGAATGCTTTGAAACTAATACAAATTCAGCTGCAGAAACACTTCTTGAAATGTAATGCTGGGTTGTTTGGTTTGTACTTTCTGAACAGTAGAAAAAGTATTGAATTAAAGTCCATTCAAACTAAGTATGATATATTGTGTTGGGATGGTGGTGGAAGATTATATTCAAAGGCTAATAGGATCTTGGGTGCTAAGCAATCCGAATTTCAGTATAAATACTCTGGTAAGTGTGTCATGAGCAGTAGTGTAATGTATTATTACTATTTGTTTATAGGGTGGTCGCTGGTGCATTTCGTATATTTAGAGGTAAACATGTTGAAATTTTCGATAATTGTTGCTTTGCGTGGGCTATTGTATCAGCATTAGTGACACCGAAGGGGTTACCACAACGGGCGGCTTCTTACCCTTATTTAAGAACGCTATTCAACTGGAGTGATGTAGAATTTCCTATTAAGCTGACTAACATCTCAACTTCCGAGTCCAACAATAATATCTCCATCAATGTTTGACGATATGTATCGTGATGGTCAGCGTATTACGGAGGTAGTGGGTTCTCTTTACTGTACCAGAGCTAAACAGCCTATTCATGTTAATTTATTACTATTAGTCAGTAACCAAACGGATAAACAGCATTATGTATGGATAAAAAAATTTTCTCGTTTACTAAGCAACCAAACGGGATGAGACGAAATATTTTTGTGATTCATGTATTCATTACTTTAGGACGCAGGAGCAATTAACCCGCCACGTGTCGCATGACTAATTTCGTATTCACTAAATTACCTAACTTGAAACAAAGAAAAGACGGAACCAGGGAATTCAGTGCGGAAAATATACCAGCGTTTCGGAACTATCAAAAGCAGATGTTTCTACCATTCGTAACATATTCAGATTTTGAAGCGCTATTAGTACAGGTAAATATATTGAACTCGATCCCGAACAACCGTTCACGATAAAAACGTGTAAACGTGAACCATACTCATTCAGTTATTATATCAAGTGTGGTGTAAACGTTATATATATATATATATATATATATATATATATATATATATATATATATATATATATATATATATATATATATATATATATATATATATATATATATATATATATATATATATATATATATATATATATATGTATATGCTTTTCACGGGTGACCTTACAAATTTCAAAGTACGAGACCACTGTCACGTCACTGGTATATACCGTTGTGCGGCGCATTCAAATTTCAATTTGGACTATCAATTACCTTTTATCCCAGTTTTATTTCCATAATCTCACTGGTTATGATATTCACCTGTTCATCAAGCAGTTAACGAGTGAAACTGAAGAACTCTCTGTCAATAGTGAAAAATATATTACATTTGGTAAGCATATTTGTAGATGAATTTATAAACGGTTGTGGTCTTAGGGCAAAAAGTACATAAATTTGCGATTCTTTGATAGTTGTAGGTTCATGGCTGCGTCCTTAGACAGTCTATCTCAGAATTTAGCAGACGATCAATGTATAGAGGTAAGGAAATATTTTGGTGATGATAATGACTGTAACTTAGGAAGAAAGGTAAGTTCCCCTATGCGTACGTAATCAATTTTAGTAAATTAGACGATGTCACTGACCTTCCAATGACAAATTCTAAGATAAAATGCTTGATGAACATATATCAGATGAAGAATACTGTCGCGTCCTACTAGTGTGGGATTACTTTAAGTGTAATACACTCGATGATTATGCGGATATCTATTTAAAATCAGACGTGCTGCTGTTGGCTGACGTGTACGAAAACTTTAGACGGATATGTCTGGACGTGTATTGATTAGAACCTGCGCAGTATGTAACCATACTAGGATTGGCGTGGGATGTCATGGTGAAATGTACTAAAGTAGAGTTAGAATTATTGACTGATATGGATATGTACCACTTTTTTAAGAAAGGTATTCGTGGTGGAGTGAGTACTTGTGTTAAGCGGAGAAGCATTACTAACAACGAGTTTGTTCCAAATTATGACCCTAATCGTACTAAAATGTATTTACAGTATTTGGATGCTACGAACTTATAAGGATTGAGTATGCGGCAATAGCTCCCACATGATGGGTTTACGTGTTGAACTGAAGAGGAAATTAATCAATTTGATGTATTGAAGGTTAAGGATGCTGATCATTTTGGGTTTGTACTAGAGGTTGATATATAATATCCGTGCCACCTGCATGATGAGCACAATGATTATCCTTTTTGTCGCGAAACGATTTTCGCACGACATTCCAAGGAGGAAAAATTAATTCCTACCTTGTGTGATAAGACCAACTATGTTATACATTACCGGTATTTAAAACAATGTATAGAACATCGGTTAATTGTTACTCGTATTCATAGAGTTTTACGCTTTCGTCAAAGTGTTTGGTTAGTACCATACATAGACTTCAATACAGCTCTCCGAAATCAAGCCAAATGCGAAAAGGATTTCTTTAAATGCATGAACAACGGTGTATTTGGTAAAACAATGGATAATGTTGACAAAAGAAGAGTAATCAAGTTATTAACGCATTGGCAAAATCACGTTCGTCGTTTGGGTCTAGAACGGTACGTCGCAAAACCGCAATTTACAGATTTTATTCAATTCACTGACAAATTGTTTGCAGTGGAATTGTCAAAACAGGTCGTTACTTATGACAAACCCGTATGTATCGGATTTAATATTTTAGATCTTTCAAATTATAATGTACCGATTTTTTTATGATATCTTGCGTAGTCATTATGGTATTAATGTAACGTATATATATATATATATATATATATATATATATATATATATCATTTCGGCGTCCTTTTACTATGCCAATTCAGCGTCACCATGGACGGGTGAAGTATATTTAAATTTAAAAGGATATAGTGGTTGACTCTTCGCTGCAAAATCATAAAACCGTAAAAGATATTATGAAACTTGTCGTATAATGGAGAATTTACGATTAGTGTAGTAGGGCGTCCTTTTATGATGAGGATGTCACAACGTCCCCATATACTCCGGTTTATCTCCCAGCGCTTTGTGCGTCTTGAATGTATGGTGAGTTTTATTGAGTGTTGTATCTCAACTCCGCAACGTTGCAATATCAAGCTTTACTATTAATTACAAATTTTAGAGATGCATAAAAACGTTGTACATTTATTAAGAACGTTAATTATTAATTGTATGAGATGAATGTATTGTTGTTTTTTTAACTAGCCCGGTTTACTTAGTATTCCAACCGGTTTAGTTTATACCTCTTTGTTGTTTTTTATTGTCTTCACAGGTTAAGATGTTGATGTAGGTTAATTTATATATTTAAGTGGGTAGGTGTAAATATTTAATTCATCTGAATGAAATGATATGGGGTCATTCCATCGGAAATCATCCAATGATGGTTGTTCGACCATTTTAGGAAATTTTTATATTTTGATATATTGTTACTACATATAGCGCATTAACAAAATCAGTAAAAAAATTTTTGTTCCCCCTCTTTGTTTATGGCAGCCATTTTTCTGTCTTGGTCGACACTCAAAGCCTGAAAAATAAGCATTTACGGACTCAAGAACTAAAAAAGTTAGAGATGTAAATAAAAACCACATTGTAGATACTGAATGGGGTTTTTTTCATATATAACTCACATTAGACTACTTATAATATTTGACGATTTTATTTTGCAATAAAAAAAATGATTTCTAAGAGTTCAAATTTATACCAGATGTTACCCTACTCCAAGGGAGTTTATACGGTAAAAGTCACCCCCACGATATTTACCCTTCCCTTCTGAATGAATATCGTAAATTTGTGAAAATAACCAAAAAATATGAAACTCTCAGAAATCAACCATCATTTGGTAAGCTATTACTTGTATTGATTTGAATCACTAGACTTTTATTGGGTATGTGCTGTGAATTTTTTTAAATGCTCAAAAATGTACTAGCGCAATGTATATATATATATATATATATATATATATATATATATATATATATATATATATATATATATATATATATATATATATATATATATATATATGTATGTATTTGAATTTAAAAGAAGGAAAAACAATTTTGCCGTAACTTTGTAATTTATCGTGACTAAAAAAACAATAATGATGTTCTGAAACTTGTGGTATCGACCAAAAGTAAGAAAATTGTAAAATGTAGTCAATGTTACTTACGCCAACTTACCTTACAAACAGGGCAGGAGAGTGAACAGCAAAAAAGAAACAAACAATATGCACAAGAAACTTGTGATATTATTTTACTATGTACTATATGGTAAACGTGTAATAATCAGATTATTAAATTATAAAATGATCAATTATCACTAATTGTTATATAAAATATGGCACGTACACATTGCATACTTGCAGTGGAACTGAATATGCTATTGTTAGTTAACAATTTTTATTCTACAAAAAAGACATATTTTACGTAAATATGGAATACGGTTGTGATTTAAAAAAAGTACGTATTAATAAAAAGTAATTTACACATCCTTGCGAAATTTAGTCAGGGTCGGGACACAACAAATTTTATTACACAACACCAGAACTGAAAAGTAACCACTTACATTGCAACTTATTATTGAAAATACAAATAAAACATAGCACTTAGTATACAGAAAAAAACTCCAATCTCCTCCACGAAATAATTAGGTTTTATTATCTAAACTGTTTGGTTACGAGCATAAATTTATTATAACATGTTTCGATCCTCATAGAATCATCATCAGGTATCTTAACGTCATAAATTCTTAATAATTTAAACAATGGTCAGATATAATTAATAATAACAACCTTCTTTAATGACTTGATTCCAAATTATAGTACTTCTAAAATTCATCAACTTTATTTTTAAGATCAACACCACTCCCTTATTCTTATATAACATAACTAACTTTTATTCTTCTTGACGCGTCAAATGTTCAACTTAAAACATTGAAAATACTTTCAAATTAAATAAACAATATAAATTTCAATAGTTTAAATGGCGTTTATATACGTTTTCCGCCATAATGTTACAAGAATAAAAGTATAGTTTAGTTTTCCTTTATGAAATTTGGAGTTATATAAGAATACGGGAGTATTGGATGAATTTTAGTAGTACTATAATTTGGAATCAAGTCGTTAAAGAAAGTTGTTATTATTAATTGTATCGGACCATTGTTTAAATTATTAAGAATTTAGGATGTTAAGATACTTGATAATGATTCTATGAGAATCGAAACATGTTGTAACAAATTTATGCTCACAACCAAGCAGTTTAGATAACAAAATCTAATTATTTCGTGGAGAAGATTGGAGTTTTTTCTATAGTATACTAATTAAATAGATTTCCATTTCGAGAAAGAATAATGAATAAATTCCTAAATGTTAAAACATAGCACTTTTAATATTTTTTTGTATAAACGTTTTGCACAAAAACCTTAATTTGTTGCCACGATTTGTTATTAAATATATTCGGATATTGCTCCCGTGCTTCTATGGGTTTTTTTTTGTTTTTTGTGTGTTGTTCAAAAAAGTTTTTAGCAATTTTTCATTGTTCGTCTTTCCAAGGTACTAATTCTCTCCGAGATTTTTTAGAAGGATTTTGATTTTTAGGTGATACTGACGTTGTTACTGAATTTAAAGTGCACGGTTCATTAGTAACCAGATTGTCTGATTCATCATTTAAAATGTTATCATCACGTTCATTAGCATCACTATCAGTATCGTTAACTTCAAAATCTAAATCGAGTTCAATATCATTCAGAGCCATTCCTTTATACTGTGCAGCTTGCCCCTTTTCCATTAATAGCAATAGTTTTGATATTTTTGCCGTCTGGTAGATGTCGTTAGGCAATCTGTAGACTTGTTTATGGACACTCTGCGTGTGACCTATAAATGTGGCAAGCTGTTCTATATCGTTTTCGGACATAGAAAATAGCTGCGATATAGTAGCCAAATGTTTTCGTAATCTGGATTGTTTGTCCACTTTGATTAGCGTATTTTTCCAAAACGTTATAGCCTGTTATTGGCGTTTTTGTTTTTAAATTTGCAAACAAAAAAAGGTGATTTTCAGAAACAAATTGAGGTCGTAATTCAATCAATCTGTTGGTGTGTTCTTGAAGTTCCAAAGTAAACAACACAGGAACACCTCTACCACGTTTCCCCCTGATAACCACCCTCTTAAATCTTTTTAGTAAAATTTTTTCTCTAGCAGTCACCGCATCGGAAAATTCCTCATAGGATTCCTGTGTTATCGACATAAGCATTTAACGGCATCCTTTGTAGCTCCCCAATTCTTCTTCTGTTAAGAATTAATAAGTGGCAAAACACAGTTTCGACTAATATTTGATATTTTTTTTTTTTATTAATCTCCAATATTATACAATCTACCTTAACATATTAGGCAATAAGTATTTAGTAGGGTTAGAAGTATAGTCTGCAGGTTATACAATGTCGTGCGGGGTAAGATTCCAGTGAAACCTCCCCTTACAATACTTTATATGCGTAAACATTTTTAATGTGAGATCATATTATTTGTTAATATATATATAACAGATACAATTAAAAGCGTGTAGATAATTCAGATGGCTTAAAGCGTTTAAGTCTTTTAGTTTCATTGGTAACATCCATAAGGTGTTGGACAGTGTCATTAGGGTGAGCGGTTAATCTGTCTTTATATCTCGTACTGAAATTTTTAATTTCACTTTGCACTGAAGGAATTTGTAGATCATTTAAAATCACTTTATTAGGGACGTACCATGGTGCGTCTACAATTATTCTTAGCACTTTATTTTGAAACCTGTCAAGCATTGCCAAGTTGGAAGTGGCTGCAGTGCCCCAAAGGGATATCCCATAGGTCCATATAGGTTTAATAATAATTTTGTAGATTAAAATTTTATTTTCCAAAGATAGTTTGGATCCTCTGCCAATGAGCCAGTATAACTTTTGAAGTTGGATGCCAAGTTGTTTACGCTTGGTGAATATGTGGGTTCTCCAAGTTAATCTCCTGTCAATATGTAAGCTCAAATATTTGACTGAGTCTGAATGAGGAAGCTGGTGTCCATTAAAAGTTACTGGTGTGCAGTTGTCTTTTTTCATAGTAAAAGTAACATGTTGGGATTTGTTTTCATTGATTCTAATTCGCCACTTGCTGGCCCACCATTGGACTTTGTTGAGATGAGCTTGAAGATACCTTGAGGCAGATTGTGGGTTGGTGTGCGAGGCTAGGATGGCCATATCGTCAGCATAAGTTGCAGATGTAGTTAGACGCGATGTAGGTAGATCTGCTGTGTATAATAAGTATAAGATGGGACCCAAAGCACTTCCTGCGGAACGCCAGAGGAGATAGGGTGTATCAATGTGGTTTCGTCTTTATATTTTATTATAAAATGCCTGTTGGTTATATAAGATCTGAGAATTTCGTACATCTGATAAGGTAGGTGTTGTTTTAGTTTGAAACATAAGCCTTGATGCCAAGCTCTATCAAAGGCTTGTTTGACATCTAAAAAAGCTGCAGAGCAGTATCTTTTTCCTTCAAGGTCCCTGAATATCTTGTCAGTTATTCTATGGACCTGCTCCACGGTGCCATGTTGTCTGCGGAACCCGAATTGATGTTTAGGAATTAGTTCTTGACTATCCAGAATTGGCGTTAATCTGTTCAGAATCAATTTTTCGAGGATCTTAGCCATAATGGGGAGAAGACTTATAGGCCTGTATGATGTGATTTCCGTCGGTGGTTTAAGATTTCAAATCGTTTGAATTTTTATTTAATTTTAGAAACGAATCAGCTGATTTTTTTTTCTAAAAACTCTAAAAATTTTCAAGTCCGTAGCAAGCGGTATAATTGAAACTTTATTCCACTTTTGCATATTGAGATCGGCTACTGCTTGGGTGGGTACCTCAAAACGCCACGAATCTTCTAATAACTGCTTAAGAGTCTTAAAATTACTTTCAACTTCAGCAGCTGTTACAAAACTGCTTCCTGCTTTTGCTTTAGAACATTTAGTATCGCTATATCGCAGCACTGTTTAACAGAAGTTTCTATGTTCATTGCGTATGTAGGAGATCTGTAACTATCTGTGACAGGATCAAATTTCCCTATAATCTTAGCACATTCTACAAGAAGATCAAAATTTTCTGGTCGTAATCCATCGAATAGGAAAATTATTGATGGTTTAATTGTTTTTATTTCTATTAACATCCTAAATAGTTCGCGCATTTTCCTTGAACACACATTCACGAAACGTTTCTCGCGGTGACATTTGAGGTATCTAGCTCCAAACATGCAAATTAATTTATCTTTTTTCGCCACTGGTGATATTTTATCAGGCATCATTTTGGGAAATACAACATTTGCTAATTCTTTATCAACATTTATGTTGCTCAGCTTCACATTCTGGGAATCAATTAAGTGTGAAAACTCCGTGACTGCACCATCCCTGAGTCTACATGCCTTTACGTGTCTGTTTAGAAGAATAAAAACTCAAACAATATTTGCATGGTACATAGTTGGAGTTCGCACCAGACAAATATTTATTGCTTTTCATAGGTTTGACGTTACCTTGGGAATTATTAAAAAAATTTCCCTTTTTTCGCAAATCTGTTATTAAACATTTCCTTGCTTCAATTTGGCGGGAAGAGAAAATATTTTTGACACTTCAAATCCTGATATGTGGTTTCTTTTAAGGTGGCGAGCGAAATTTAATACTTCGGTTTCACAGAAATAGCATAAATCGGGTTTTCTACTTTCATTCGTGTTGTTTTTTATTTTTGTTTTAGGATCAATTGACAAAAAATCATTGCAATTATCATTTTTTTCAAAATTCACGTTAGGGGTTTCAATTATTTGTCTATCTAATGGTTCATTCTCTAAATGTTCAATTTCTTGGGTTATACGAATTCCTAAGCCGTAAATATTTCTACGTTCTTCCACTATTTTTGAATTATTATCAAATGTTACAGGCGGATTATTCCAGTATTTTATTTTATCGACAACAGGTATTTACTGACGGTGGTATTACAGAATCGGTTTCCATTCGGTCCTCATCTAAAAACGTTACAATGTATCAACTTCTTTATCTATAATGCTTTTGTAAATGCGTAACCAAATATTAGAGGCAAAGTTCGAACTAATGAAGGCCAAAGAAAAGTAGGCTGGACAATGTTGTATTTGTAATAAATTGTCAATAAATACAGTCGCAGGAAAATTGTAACTAATAATAATGAACGAAAGTATAACAAGATTTTCTCTTCGGTCTCTTACTATCCAAAACGTATGGCTACGGCCCTGCCTTGGTAACTAATTATATAAAAATGCGAAAATGGATTTAACATACAGGGTTTCTATAAAAGAACTCCGGGGTTTTGAGGCATAATATTTCAATGAAGAAAAAAAACGTATATAAATGTTTTATACATTATTGGAAAGGTTGCATTTTCAAGTTTTTTTTACGTATTAATACAGTTCAATATGAGCCCCGTTAGTGGCGTGGCACACATCGTAACGGTATTCAATCTCTTCCCATGTCCTGGTCAGCATGTCTGGGGGGACGGTTGCCACGCAATTGATTATTCGTTCCCTGAGATGGTCAACATCACGGATTTTCTCCGCATACACAAGATTCTTCATATGCCTCCAGAAGAAAAAGTCCAACGGAGTCATGTCAGGGCTCCTTGGAGGCCATGGAATAGGTCCTTCTCTTCCAACCCATCTGTTGCCTAGTCGACCGTCAAGTGCCTCACGCACACGCATACTGAAGTGTGGCGGTGCCCCATCTTGTTGGAAGTGGACTAAACCCTTCTCCACCTCAATGTCATCTAACTGAGGAAAACCATGCTCCTCTAACATGTCACAATAGACATCACCATTGATATTCCTTTCAACAAAATCAAAGGACCCATGACTCTATCATGCATAAGGCCACACCAAACATTCACTTTGGGCGTGCCACGTTCATACTCAATGAACTCATGGGGCGGCTGCGAACCCCATATTCTGCAATTATGTCTGTTTATAGTCCCATTCACATGAAAAGTAGCTTCATCACTGAAAATAACAGTTTTTAAAAAATCATTATTTTCTTCAATTTTGTGTAGCATAGAAACAGCAAAGTCAAATCTCTTAATCTTGTCTGCCGGTTTAATGTGGTGTAACAGTTGGATCTTGTAAGCAGTTAAACGAAGTCTTTTATGAATTACCTTATGAACCGTTGATCTCGGTAATCCTAACTCCAGACTGCGTCTTGTTAACGATTTCTTAGGGCTTCGAAGGCATGAAGCTCGGATTCTGTCCTCATTCACTTGTGACACACGCGGCCTACCCGTTGACTTTTGTTTTAAAACACTTCCTGTTTCCTTGAAAGCACTTAACCATTGGCGAATTGTTTTGTCCGTAGGCGGATCAACACCGTAATTACGTCGAAAGTTTCTTTGTACAGTAACAACAGAATTAGTTTCTATAAGCCAAACAACGCATTGAGCTTATTGTTGCGGCGTCGCCATAGCGCGGCAATCCAGATGGGACTGAGTCACTGACAGCCGCTACGTTGTTTCAAGATCAACGCTCCGCAGCGCTGCCAACTGTTGATTTGTTCCAAGCCGTGTGTGTATTAATATCTATTTGTACACAACTATTAGGAATAAAGGGCATAATTATTTATAAGGTCGGTGGTGCTGACCAATTAATTTCAAAACATTTTACTAGTTTCATTTTAAATGCAGCGGTTAGACATATTCCTCATATTAGTTAATAAATGTTAATCTTTATTCAACATAAAGCATTTCCGAAGCTAGAAATTTTGCATACTTTAACATTCTTTCGTTCACAAATTTGTCTTGTGCATTAATTATAGTAGAAACATCTCAACATCAATTAGAAGTTTAGATAATTAGCGAATAAAGTTAATTTAGATTTTCGTAATCTTTAAGACACAAATTCTTATTGTAAATGTGTTTAAGCAATGGTACTTAATTAGTCGTAAAAAGTTTTGATGTTAAAAGAGTTTTTTCCAAAGGTCGGTTACTATTACATTGACAATTACTAACCATTACATATGGACACTTGCGTTCGCAAAACTCAACTGTTTACTTACTTTGACACTCTTGCTTACATACAAACGATAAAGTAAAAACAAAAATTATTCAAATTAGTGCCTGCATGAAATGATGAAAATAATTACCGTCTAATATAAAATTGAGTTCCGGTCCTGTAGATGCGCCTGCAGGTTTTGCAGATACGGTCTCGGGTACTGCAACTGAGGTTTCAGGCACTGTGGTTATGTTCTATACGATGTTTGTAGATATAATCTGGCACTCCTGATGAAATTTTAGCCGGCCTATTTTCGAATATAGTACTATTTTTATAAGAATTGCGTTGCAGTGCAGGTGCCATTTTAAGTGGTTTATTCGCTGTCCGTCCGGAAATTTCTCGAACTACTAATAAATTTTACCATACTATCAAATTGGCTACCACCAAATTTTTATTGTGCAAGCTAATGCCTCCCACCGCAAACGTTTAACATTGACGGACAATCCTGCGTCCGTATACGGACGCAGAATTACGGAGGATGCGGCATTGCATGTAATTTTGTAATGTACAGACGCACGGTTGGATGAAGGATATATACATATATATATATATATATATATATATATATATATATATATATATATATATATATATATATGGGGTGTTACAAAAAGGTTGGGCTGGATTTTATGGACAATTTTGAAAAAAAAATAAAGAATAACTTTTTTTCGATTTCGGCTTCATTTAGCCGCTAACCGCCATTCTGTATTTTTTTTAAATAAAATTATATCTGTGTTGTTTTTTAAGATATTTCCATAAAAATTGGTACACGGATGTATCTTACAAAGACGCAACATAGGAAAAATATTTTTTTACGTAATTTAATTTTTTTCAAAATGGCGGCCATGTCAATTTTTTAACGTGGAATTACGAAAAAACCGTAGCCCAAATTTTACAAGAGACTAAATAATTTGTAAATTAATTTATCTTCCTAATGACACCTTGTTTGTTGCAATCGGTTAAGAAATAAGGAAGATTGTAGTTTTCACGTTACGCGTTACTAGTTAATCGCGGTGCGGGAGTAATTCAAACAACAAGTAGGCGGCAGGCTTTGTTCGCACAAGAAAGGACGTGGTCGACAAATAAATCAATACAATAGCGTAAATAATAATAAATAGCATAAATAAGTAAATACAACTGTCACTGCAACAATCAATTTATTTACAAAGGAAAATAAAATTACCTTTTCAGGCTAAATTTATGTTTTACTAATTAAAAAAACAACTATAAAAACTTTCACAACAAAGTTCGCGATCGCGGGGACTCAGCTAGGTCGCTATTACTGATTTATTTGAAATTTATCCAAGTAAGGTTAGTAAGGCATTTAGTATAAACACAATCAATGTCACTTTATTAAAATTCCGGTATACTGTTATCTAACCTGCTACATTTTCAATACAATGCCGCAACAATGAAAACATCTGATAATAATTAACGAACAGCTGTTAAATGTAAACGAAACAAACGCATTACTACCAGTGACAGTTCCCGTGTTGACTATATATATATATATATATATATATATATATATATATATATATATATATATATATATATATATATCATACATACATACATACCGGTTGGCTACTTTTTATATTGAACAGTATTGCTATCTTGAAAACCATAGGAATTACGATGTCAGTTAAATGGGACAAAAGTTGCGCATAAATGGGACCAACAAAATGTTGAAGACAAATCTAAAATAACTCTTACTGTTTACGATTTATACAGGGAAAACCAAAATATAAGAATTTTTAGTTATTCTTGTATCTCCTTTATTTTAAAAGATATTAAAAAATTGAATTTACATTTTTTTAATTTAGATTATGCATGCTATTCTGTAGTGGCGTCAAATTTATTTTACAACGTTTCTTCTATTTAGGGAAACCATCAACATTTTTTTTAAAATATGGACCTGTTTTTTTTCTACACTAAATTAATTACAATATCACCATACATACACCCCCCAAATTATTTTTTGATTACCGGTCGTTTCCTCACATTTCTCTCCATCATCAAAAATTTAATGAACATTTCAGCTGAAGCCGTACCTGTCTGTTAATTGAAAACCCGCTGTTAAGCACTAGTGCTTATCAACAAGAAACAAGGTTATTATTATGCACAAATTATTCAATCCAAAAAATTAAACAAATAACTAATATTATTATTGTATGACTTTTTAATAATAATTTACGGAAACAAACTAACATAATTAAATGATACACAAAATAAATTTATAAAAATTGTGCAAAATGGCCACCGGCCTTTTCAACATAAAGTCGCGTTATTTCACACATATGCTCTGTTTCCCTAGCAATCATATCTGGATCTATTTGCTCGAAAGCTTCGACAATTTGAGCCCTTAGTTCGTTGATGCTTTGAAAATCATTATCATAAATTTTATATTTTAGGTAACCCCACAAAAAGTAATCGACAGGATTTAGGCAAGGGGAGCGTGGTGGCCACTTTCTGTTACCTCATGTTCCGAGCCATTTACCCCCAAATTGACGATTTAAGTAATTTCGAACTATGTTAGCATTATGGACCCCACAACCATCTTGCATAAACCATGTCATTTGTCGTCGAACCAATAATGGCATTTCATCACATTTGGATACAAATATGCGTATGACTGCACTGCCACATCAACATTTCTATTATTTTTTATAAAAACATCGTACATATCTCGTTTTTCTTCTACAGAATAACGAACCATAATGTAATAATTATTATTTAAGAATAAATTTAACTAAACACTTCAAAAACGCTGGAAACTGACAAAGTGATTGACATTTATTCAACTATTTGAATTTCACGGCACTCTTAATAACAACAAAAAAAATTAAGCAGTCGAACCTACATTGAAAATCATAAATGAATATTTTAAAGAATTTCTACAGTCGTATCATTATTTCCATGCCATTTTTTTTAATATTGTGTTATTTACCTTTTTGTTAGTTTAAATATCAATTACAACAAAGAACAAAGAATTAAAACAATGAACTGGATCTGTAAGGACATTATTTAATAATTGATCTATTTCTTTCTTCATCTGCATATTACTGAAAATAATCTTCTTTGTACAAAAGAAATAGCGTTAACAAATAAACTAATAATAAACTAAAAAAGGGGGGGCTAATGCATATCCACCGAAATTTTAGTTAACACAACAGGTACGGCTTCAGCTGAAATTTTCATTAAATTTTTGATGATGGACGGAAATGTGACGAAACGACGGGTAATCAAAAAATAATTTTGGGGGTGTATGTATGGTGGTATTGTAATTAATTTAGTGTAGAAAAAAAAACAGGTCCGTATTTAAAAATAAATGTTGATGGTTTCCCTAAATAGACGAAACTTTGTAAAAAAAATTTGATGCCAATACAGAATAGCATGCATAATTTAAATTAAAAAATGTAAATACAATTTTTTAATATCTTTTAAAATAAAGGAGATACAACAACAATTAAAAATTCTTATGTTTTGGTTTTCCCTGTATAAATCGTAAACAGTAAGAGTTATTAAAGATTTGTCTTCAACATTTTGTTGGTCCCTTTTATGCGCAACTTTTGTCCCATTTAACCGACATTGTAATTCCTATGGTTTTCAAGATAGCAATACTGTTCAATATAAAAGTAGCCACCGGTATATATATATATATATATATATATATATATATATATATATATATATATATATATATATATATATATATATATATATATATATATATATATATACTGGTGACAAACTCGATGGCCAAAACGAAAACAGCTGATTCCTCTGGCCAAAAGGAACAAAAATTGTTAATACAGGGTGTGTCTATTGTTGATGGTTTCCAAGATGTTAACTTTTTTTTAATTTTTTCTATTTCGTGGACTTATTTTTTAAATCACGCTGTATCTTCCAAACTAGAAGAGTTGCAAGAAAACACATTAGGAGAAATTTGTAGAAGATGAAATTGCCTTAAAGAATATTGAATTCATTCGAGACAAACTCATTATTCAACATTTTTAATGACATAATGAATTCAGAAATGATTTTTTTTCATATACCAAGACAAATTTCCAAGAGGAATATTTTTCCAATAGAGATGGATTTGATACATGGCCGGTAAAGTAAAAACTTCCTTTTTTCATAAGCTTCACAACGATATGAAAAAAACTTATGGTTGACGTACTAATTACTGAATTGTTACAGGAATACACCTCAGGAAAAACTTTTAGGGCATAAAATTATCTTCAAAAATATGGTAGAGTAGATGAGAATTGACGATTTGTTCCTCACCTTTCAATCAATCTGTACATTTACGGCAAGAAATACGTCTCCTTTACTGATATCTTTTCATCACCGTAGCAACGACTTGACATTAGTAAGTTAGTTGTCAAAATTTGTTTGCTATTACAGTTTTGCTGATTTCAATACGAGTTCTTTCTGTTGTAGTGATATTGTAATTTAGTTTTTGAGTCGTTCTTGTTCTTGTTATTATTATTGTTCTTGTTCGTGTTCGTGTTTTCCTTCCTGAGTCATGTTTTCAAATGAAGAATATGCCGATATTCATTATTATTATGGTGTTGCCCAAGGGAATGCGAGTGAGGCTGCTAGACTGTATGCAGCTGATTTCCCAAGAAGTATGTTTTTCGTTTTCGTTTTGGCCATCGAGTTTGGGTCACCCTGTATATATATATATATATATATATATATATATATATATATATATATATATATATATATATATATATATATCGGGTGCTACAAAAAAGTAGGCCAGTCCGTTAACCACATATTCTTTGGGAGAAAATAAGGGGACTTTTCTCATGTCACTCTTCATTTGAACGCTTCCTTTTCGATATACGGGGTGTCAAACTTCACTTTTTAGAAGTGTATTTTTTTATCTCTGGTGTGTTTTAAGATATCGTTTTCAAATTTGCTACAAATCTTACTCTTTTCTAAGTGCACGTTCTGTATGATTTTAAGTAAAAAATTCAAAGAACTAATAGAGAAGTAAGAGGGGTCTGGTAACCTTTAACCCCCAATTTTTTTCTGACGAAAGCCTATGAACGTCGCATTAATTTTTTATAGTAGTTTGATGATTTATCTAACTTTTTCGGCTCTTGCAAAATTTTGATTTGATGCTTCCTTTATGACATTCTTTTAGTTATTCGACTAGGTGTTAACAATTTTTTTATTTTATTAATCAGAATAAATTCGTAATAATAACTTAAAACAATCAATTGTGCTAATAATTATAATACGAAGTTGGATGCAAATAATTAAATTAAATGTTCGATGTGTCCACCGCCTTCGCGAATGCAACTTCTGGCTCTTTTTATAACTCAAAACCGAATATTTTGGAAAACATTCGGTTTCAATCTAAATACCTCTGCACCTGCGATGCGATCCCTTAATTGATTTTGGTTTATTAGTATTTATTATGCAAAATAAATTTAAATATAGGCTTATCTTAAAGTTCGTAACAATATCTGTCAATTATTTCTCTTGTGTTTTAGCTTTATTTGCAACAGTTTCACATATATTTGAGTTTGAAAATTCGGCTCATTTTTAGTTTTTTCTAAATAACTACGAAAGTTGGCAACACTGATCAAAACTCAAAACGTCGTTTGATTGGTCTTGAAATTCTGCCCAATATTGCTGATTTAACCGACTCTGTAACTGTTATCATAACAAAATTACCCATAGAAGCTTAGTTAAAAATAAATCCATAATAATGCCTTAAAACAGTTGAGTTAATAATTCAATACTACGTCGCATACAAAAAAAATTTAATGTTCGAGGCGTCCACAGCCTTCGCGATTGCACCTTTTGATTTTTTTAAATAATTGAAAACTTAATATTTTTTATACGTCTTGTCAAATGTTTGTCAAATTAATCGCTGTAAAAATTTCAAACGACTATTGAGTTCAAACGCTAAACTGAATAATAAGGTATGGCCAATAGAGAGAATATTTTGGAATTTTCTGAAATGACTGATATGATTTTAATTATGGGTAAGATTTCAAATAAAATCTCTAGATTGTACATTTTGAATAACCATTCTCACTTTAGGAAAATGTGATCCTAATGCTAGCTTAGCTTCAAGGCGTTATGCAGAAATGTATCTAAATCGGTATCACCCAAAAAGGAAATTTTTTTTAAGTTTAGTACGCCAGCTAAGAGAGACTGGAAAATTCAAACAACAACGAATAGGAACATGTGGACGGCCACGTAAAATGACAACAAATCCAGAGGAACAAATTTTGCAAATAGTTGAACAAAATCCGGGTACTAGTACTAGGATTATAGCTCGACAGATTGGAAATGATATAAATTCCACACAGGTGCATAGAATTTTAAAACGTCACTCATTATACCCTTATCATGTGCAAAGAGTACAGAACTTATTGCAGCAAGATTTTCAGGCAAGAAACATCTTTTGCAACTGCCTCTGTAATGAAAATAACGGTAACCGCCGGTTTGTTAGAGCCATTTCATTTTCGTATGAAGCTACCTTTACGCGATATGGCATAACGAATATCCACAACACCCATGTTTGGGCAGATGAAAATCCAAGAGCTCTTGTAGAGACCAGTCATCAAGTAAATTTTAAAGTAAACGTGTGGGCAGGAATTTTAGACAGTTTTCTTTTAGGCCCGGTATTTTTGCCACCAAGCTTAAATGCCGAACATTTTTTATTTTTTTTACAAAATGAGTTTACAAATTTACTTGATGACGTACCTATAGCTATTCGTCAAAATATGTGGTTTCAACTTAACGGAGCTCCGCCACATTATGGCAATAATGTTCGGAACCACTTGAGCCAATATTTCCCTAATCACTGGATTGGTCGGGGACAGGATGCGCCCATTCATTGGCCACTTCGTTCCCCCGACTTAAATCCACTGGACTTCAGTTTTTGGAGATTCATGAAAGATTTTGTTTATACGGTTCCAATAATAATTCAAAATCAATTGAGGGATCGCATCGCAGAAGGTGCAGAGGTATTTAGATTGCAACCAAATATTTTCCAAAATATTCGGTTTTCAGTTATAAAAAGAGCCAGAAGGTGCATTCGCGAAGGCGGTGGACACATCGAACATTAAATTTAATTATTTGCATCCACTTCGTATTATAATTATTAGCACAATTGATTGTTTTAAGTTATTATTATGAATTTATTCTGATTAATAAAATAAAAAAATTGTTAAAAAAATGACAACACCTAGTCGAATAACTAAAAGTATGTCATAAAGGAAGCCTCAAATCAAAAGTTTACAAGAGCCAAAAAAGTTAGATAAATCATCAAACTACTATAAAAAATGGATGCGACATTCATAGACTTTCGTCAGAAAAAAATGGGGGGTTAAAGGTTGCCACACCCTTCTTATTTTTCTATTAGTTCTTTGAATTTTTTACTTAAAATCATACAGAAGGTGCACTTAGAAAAGAGTAAAATTTGTACCAAATTTGAAAACGATATCTTAAAACACACCAGAGATAATAAAAAAATACACTTTTAAAAAGTAAAGTTTGACACCCTGTATATCGAAAAGGAAGCGTTCAAATGAAAAGTGACGTGAGAAAAGTCCCCTTATTTTGTCCCAAAGAATATGTGGTTAACGGATTGGCCTACTTTTTTGTAACACCCGGTATATATATATATATATATATATATATATATATATATATATATATATATATATATGATGTTAAACAAAATTGCCATTATGTCCCAGGATGACAAACGGTATCGATTACGTGATACTGTTCTAAATTGACGAATTCCGGAATTGGAGAACGTTGGTCCTTTGAGCAGTCTACTGGAGGTTGCTAGGCAGATGAATTTGTAGGATCCAGATAGTAACTGAAGTTTGGGTGCTGATAATTGCTAGTCTTAGATTTATGTATATATTACCTCCATAACGAAACTTAAAATATATTCATATATGGTAAGATGTAACATAACAGTACAGCATTCTAGTTCACCTAGTTAATGCAAGAACCTTTTATTGGACTACATAATAATGTTACGTAAGAATTCATTATCGAGATAATATGTACAGAATGTACTCATAATGTGTGGTATACAATAAATAAACATAACGTACATTTACATTTTTTTATTAAAAAAAAGTGTACAAGCTTTACTGCATTACATAAGTATCGTACAGACGGTATACATTAGACAGAGCGCAGTGACATAATAATTGACAATAATAGTAACAAACTGGTTGTTAAGCAGGAAGAGTATAGGATGTTCATCAAGTTCGATAACGGGTTATGTGACAAATTTTCTGATGTAAACCGCTTTCTCTCTACCCTTGACGTAGATAGTATCTCCTGGTTGAATCAAGCGACTGAGAATTCTTTGAAATTGGTGTGGTGTGTATCCCCTCTTCCCATTTTATACAGTATTGATTACGGAATAACCTAGTAGCTTAACTGCGACTCTCCTCATCTAGCGTAAGCCATGGATACGGTGATTTAAACACGTAGTGGGCGACTTGTGTTCCATTAAAAAATGCGAGTTCTTTCGGTATAAAATCTTTTGAAATTTTAAGCCCTTGTAAGTCGACTATGGCGTGCTCGTGTAACAGCTGTCTAACTGCTTTGGTTAACGCGTTATACGTAACTAATCGATCATGGAGTATAACACAGTATGCTGTCGTATTCGCGGGTATGTTGACTGCTGTTTCGAATTCTACTACTGCTTTAGAGTGTAATGTCTCTTTTTGATTCGAACAGTCTACCACTATCAATGGTGCGACTGCCGTAAACTGATTAGGTGTGAGTAATGGTTTACCATCTCTTTGATAATATGACATTTGGAATTTAGCAAACATTTCATACAATGTAGCAAAGCAGTTGTTATCATAATTAACATTTAAATTGTCATACGGATAATGGTCCATGTTAAGGAATACCCTAATATTCTTTAGTGCACATTTATCGAATATGCTCGTATCTTGAGAAACATTATTTTCTCGCGCCGTTTGAAATCCTATAATAATGTATCACGGTGTTTCTACACTAGTCGATGTTTTGATTGCTCATGTATGTTTATCAGTTGTTGGAACGGCTAGATATATGTATGTTTCCCAACTTCTCAATGCTACTGGAGTATTTACATTTTTCTCAATGTGCTTCGTTAACGCCAATTCGTGGGCTAATGCTGAAATGATGTGTGGAACTTTCCATTATATTTTATCTATGTTAACTTTTAATGCTTCATCTGCAACAGTTGAAATTACGGCGTCGGTATCAATATTACTGCGAGTCAACACCAATTCTTGTCTGATGTCCAAAATCACTTTATTGTAATTTTCCGCAAAGCCGAGTAGCATTCTCAAAGGTGCCCCAACATTAAAATACCCTAATACATTTGTTAGTGTGCTATTTGAGCGAGGCCGTTATATGTCATTGATACCAATCCTTTCATTGTAGACATTAATCCAACCTTAGTCACGGAATGTACCACTATTACATTCATTTCGTATCTAATTTCACTGAATGAAAATGTGATGCCATTATTAACAAACCATGCGTTGTTAGACCACCATCCTTACTCAACAATCTTCCCTCTACGTAGAGATAACTTTCTGATGGTAAAGTGCACATGTCTTTCTGAATAGATATTCTGATTTCATCATTGTTTCCAAATCTAGTAGTATATGGCCGAGGGGTGTGTAGTTCGGAATTTACTATAGCATTATGAACAACTTTTTCGTTTACGTTTAATATACTCATTGAATTACTGTAAAACCAAAACTTTGCAAGTGTGCTCTATTCTGCACTGTCAATGCTTTGAGAACTGAACGCTTATTGACTCTCACATTTCTACATATCCGTCTCTGTCTGCTATTTTAATTGTTGTGTTTTAAATGGTGAATGTATTTATAGGTAAATAGATGACATGTAGAGGGAATTCCATTATTTTGTATCCCGCTGGTACACTGGGAAACAATTGATGAATAATATGTGAAGACTTTCCATTTTTAAAACTTCCACTTGTTATATTGTACTCGATAATTAATGAATTAACTTTTATAATGTTAATACGGTTTTTCGAGGCATGCAATTCTTTACCTTTGTAAACTGTTTTGTTAAATACCAGCATAGGTCCTATTGAATTTTCTACTTTCTGCTTTCATAATTGCTTTCATAGTATTATTATTCGCTCGTAAATTAATAAATCCTCCTGACTTCTTCACTGTATCATTAATATGATTATTAGTATCCGCGATTTCGTATGATTCTGGTGGTATTGTAATTGTAGTTTTTTCAAATACGAGTTGATTATTCTTGGAAGTAACATTTCGTGCAGTATTGCAAGATACAAAACTAGTCAACCCCATTACTTATTCCGACTCATTATGGAGATAAATCGGTGGGATAAAGTGGGCTTGTAAGATTCAGCTTGTACCGGTAAATGTAAATGTGTACGACATTACGATCAAGCAGCGACTACTGAGAATCAAGACTAACCGTCATATAAAAATCGCAAGACTAAATAAATGCAATTGTATGTATTGAAGTTTTGAACCTTGGTAAAATTATAGTCAATCGAGTTTCTGCTACCATCACTTTTAAAATAGTGAATTAATTCTAAGGATGGTTTAATATGTCCTATGCTACCAAATATGTAATATGTCCTTTCCGCTTGATGTAAGCCGTCCAGTGTGTTCCCCTGTTATTTTAATCATCCAGATTCACGATACCACATTCATTCGTATGGATTCGTGTAGTTAATTTATCTCGCATTATATCCCTCTAAAATAGGGAATTTTTAATTTCTCAACAAATTTTGATAGCTCAACGTTGCTTAAGGCGTGACGTGGTAGCTTTAGTGGGAGTTTTTTGAATACAGTTGTAGATATAGGCCTAAACCTCGCTTATGTGGTTTTATACATAAGCATCGCTAACCGCTTTTACAACTGCGGCTGCACCTCCACCCAAAGAACGTAAAGCTCCTAATACTGCAAATAGGGGAATAAGAGGTATGAATCCCCCACGTTTCGGTATTGGTAACATTCTGCTCTTGGGTGTCAAGATTTTTTTGAGTTTTAGAACGTATAAGGCTTATACAGTAGATTTTAACGATGACTGGGTTTTACCACCAACACGACATCGCGCTAGAAGGACCGGTTTGTTAAACGAAATTGGCCTGTTTCTGTGAGAACGCTCCCTACGTCGTGATTTGCTTCCCACTTCCACTGTCCTTTTTTCTTTCATTGTACCGGCTATGGTTAATGCAGCGGCTCTTTCTCCAAATGTGGCGTTTGAGGAACGAAATCTATTCCAAGCTTTTTGTTGCAAAGCAATATGGTGATGCATTAGATCGTTTGACTGGGAGTATGCAATATCGTGTTCTTTACACGCTTCGTCCAATTTGTTAATACCTATGCCGCCGCGAGATAATCGTTCTCTTAAACACAATATCTGTACCCATGTATATGCAACTCCACGAGTAATTTATTTATAAAGGTGTTAATTAGACCAGAAACTTTTTTATTGCTATTATACCGAAAACTATACTTCATACCACACTGACTGACTATTCAGTACTAACTAGTTAATGCGTATGACATACGCACACACACACACACACACACACACACACACACACACACACACACACACACACACACACACACACACCCACACACACACACCACACACACAATATATATATATATATATATATATATATATATATATATATATATATATATATATATATATATATTATATATACTACAACCAGACTACAATGGATGACGTCCGTTTCATTCCACAAGATACAGAATTACCTATAAACGATTATATTACCACTTTTAACAAGAACCAATACTCGAAAGACAGTGGTCTACTAAAAGGGGGTTGTAAACGAGGTATAATCGTCGGTCCATCAGGCTGCGGAAAAACAAGTGTTATGATTACTTTATTAGAACATCCAAATGGTTTAGGTTTTGAAATACCAGTACCCACGAAATTTACGTACACCTTTAAGAAATATCGGGTATTTTGAATACAGTGATAACAGTGACGTTATATCCCGTAATGGCAGACACCAAACCAATGATTGTTTCTATCCGTGTCAAACGTATTCTTCTATTCCAAAACAGCTTATACGTGATAATGCGAATTTACTAGTTCTGTTTCAACAAATTACTACCAATCTTAAGCATGTGTATGATGATCACGATAATGTAGATATGTCATTTGATAGATTTGAAGACTTATGTTTCTGTTGCTGGCGTGACAAATTTGGCTTTCTTGTGATTGATAAAGAAAGTTATGTTAATACAGGTCGTTTCCGTACGGGGTTTGACTGTTACATTGCTTTATAAATAAATACTGCACTAGTAATGTAAACATGCAGTAGTAATGGAGTAGCGCTTAGTACAAGACATTTTGCGTACTCGCAGGAGTGTTCAACAAAAATATGCTAGTATAAAGGAATATACTGCACTTACAGAACGTGCAATGGAGGCACACTAAACCTATAACACAGCCATTGAAACAATTTATTACTAAACAAAGCGGATCTCTCCTCAAAACTGAACCCCTTACATCAGAATTCGGAAAAAATGAGCCTATTCCTCATGAAAATGAAGGTTTTTTATATCATACGCCTAAAACATCTGGAACACGGAAGGCACCACGTATTCTTGTTCCTGACGTTATTCCACAAGTTTTAGAGGAAACTGTGATTGCTAATGCCACACATAACGACGGAAGATTCCTACTTTACAACAATTGAAATCAGAACTGTTAGCTGCTGGATCTCAACCAGCCTTCGAATAGTACCCTAATCAGTATGAAGGATTAGAGAAATACTATGTGGAACGTATACTTAGAGATCTCGAAGACGAGTATGATTTAACATACACTTACTTCCCGAAAAGGAGAAATTTTTTATTGGTGATGCAGAACTAGACTTTGTTGGAGAGAATGTTCGTTTCGCTCTTCCTGATGGATCATCCTTAGATTATGATGGAACTCCGAGATTATATGAGCTGCTATTTAAAAACCTCCGACGGGATACAAAAAGAGTGATCTACAGCAATACAATGACATTATGCCCCGCACAAATGCTGCTCGACGTAATTATAACCCAAATGACCAAATCCGAGGAACTAATAGTAGGAAATACATTTAAATCATTAAACCATTACTTCACCCTCGAAAACGACCCACTACATCAGCTACTGTACCTCCTACCACAAGATCTCGCTCAACTTCTATCTCCAAAAGAGGGGGTGGAATGCAATTATTAAATAATAACAAAGCGATTGAGTTTGTACCTTGGAATGATCCGAATAAATTAGTGGTTTGATTGAGGGAATTATTGGGATCAATGTCGGCAGGAAGTACTAGCAATCACAACGAAGTAATACATGTAATTGACGAATTACGTAAAGCGAAAGTAATAAAGTAGGATCTCTTGTTATAAACCTGTTACTATATTCAACTCATTTCATTGTTACAACGAATATCACTATAGATACAACTACATATCCAGCACTGATGCCAATAGATAGATTTGGTTGACACCTTCATCATCGAATGACAATAGATAAACTTGGTAAACATATTGTTCGTCATTCTGGTGATCTTCATTATGAAAATTTCATTTCTTTCTCTGGAATAGCCATTAAAAAGAGAATTAGTATTCCTACTGATGTAGTTGACACCTTACCTTTCCCTGTAACGAGGGCACCGATGTAATGAATAAACTTTTGTCTGGTTTGCAAAGAACACCTACACATATACAAACTAATATGGGAACGGAGTTTTATAATGCTAAATTTAAAAAGGTAATAAAAAATTTAGTATTAATCATTACAGAAGTTATTCCAACTTGAGGAGTAGCACAGTTGAACGTGCAAATCGCATTCTTAAAGCAATAATATGGAAAACATTCAGTATGCAAGGTTTCTCTAAATGGTTATCAATGTAACCTTAAATTGTTGTTGATCATAATTCAAGACAGCATAGAACCACCGGATATCCTATAGATGTAACGGAAAAGAATGCGGCATCTATTTTGAAACATTTAAAATGTCATAAAGTTTTTGACCGTAAGACTCCTAAATTTAAATTGGGGGATTATGTACGTATTACCAAATACAGAAGCATATTCTCTAAGGGTTACACCTAAATGGAGTTACGAAGTCTTTCGAATACCAGCAGTTAAATGTTCCAGTCCAATTACCTGCACATTACGTGATAGCCGAGATGAAGAGATACAAGGACGTTTCTATGAGCCAAAACTTCAAAGTGTTAAACATCCTGACATTCACCTAGTTGAACATGTAATACGACGGCAAGGAAATATGTCTCTCGTTAAATGGTTAGGTTTTGATAATTCTCTTGGATTTCTAACGGGGATTATATAATACGTTTTGTATGATTAATTATGTATACTGTAATATTATTATGCAATAGATAACTCTTTTTTTTATTTTAAATTTTTATTTATATTAATTCATACAATACTGTACACTACTAAAGCGTTTCACAAACACGAGGTTCTGTATTATTAACTTATATATACCACCTAATATAACAACAAAAGAATTTTGCGATTTTTTAGAATCTCTTTCGTACATCAATAGTTACGGTAACGGTAAAATTATTGTGCTAGGGGATTTTAACGTTCCTAACTTTTGTAATGTGAATAACACACCTGATCAGAAATCTAATTATCTCTCTTATTTTATACATTATCTTAGCTGTAATCAATTCAATAAAATAACTAATATAAATAATAGGATTTTAGATTTAATAATCAGTAATTTTGAACTTGCTGTCGCTAAAAGCGACTTTATACTATTAAAAGAAGATTGCCACCATCCCGCAATTGAGTTTGATATTAACACAAATGTTGTGACACCGCCTAATTTTGCAACAGGTTGTAAATCAAAGATATTTAACTTTAGTAAAGCTAACTTTATCAAATTATACAATGAATTGCTTAACATTGATTGGACTTGTTTATACACCTGTTGTGATGTCAATTATGTTTGTAATAAGTTTTATTCAATATTGGAGTCAGTGTTTAACCACAGCGTGCCAGTTTACAAGCAGTTCAGTAAAAAATCTCGATTTCCATCATGGTTTACTACCGAACTCCGACGGAATATAAAACTTAAGCTTAAAATGCATACAAAATATAAATCTACTAAGCTTCCGCATTTCTACGAGCAATTTAAACGCTTAAGATTATTAACAAAAAATCAAATGTCACATTTACATAAGGTATATGTTTCTGATACGGAAGCTAATATCCACGCCGATCCTAAACGTTTCTGGGCGTATATACGTGCCAAAAAAAGGATCTTCTCGTATCCTGGGTGTTTTACAATATAAGAACCATACATATGACACTCCTCAAGAGATTGTGGATACATTTGCCTCTTTTTTTTCGAATGTTTATAAAAAGTCAATTCCCACTGATGACTCCTTCCTGTCGCTCAATTTTCAGTCATTTATTGATGTTAACAGCATATCTGAACATGATGTCATTAAAGCTATTAAAAGACTAAAAAACAAGCCTACATCGGGTATTGATCAAATTCCGTCGTACTTAATTAAAGATTGTGCACAAATGTTAGCAAAACCATTAGCATTTTTGTACAATCTGTCTATTAAATATGTAGCTACCGGAGACTGGAAGATTGCTAAGGTTTGTCCCATTTTAAAATCTGGTAATCCTTTTCACGTAGTAAATTACAGACGGATATCTATAGTATGCAATTTTTCCAAAGTGTTTGAGTATATCTTATATGATAAACTTTTCTATCAATTTAAATCAAAGCTATCCGAGTCTCAACATGGTTTTGTTCCGAAAAGGTCAACAATTACTAACCTGGCGTGTTTTTCACAATATTCGTGCAGTATTTTAGATAAAAAAGGTCAAATTGACGTGATTTACACCGACTTCCAAAAAGCTTTTGATCAAGTTGATCACTATATTATCCTAAAAAAATTATCTGAATATGGATTTAGCCTTTCCGTAGTAGAACTGATTAAATCTTATCTTACAGATCGCTCACACTTCGTATCATATAATGGTCACGATTCCAAATTATTCGTTCCTACATCTGGGGTTCCTCAAGGTTCAACATTGGGGCCGTTTCTATTTTTGATATTTATCAATGATCTTCCTACGCATATCTCTTCTCAGAAATTATTAAATGCGGATGACCTAAAAATCTTCAATGAAATATGTTATGAGGAGGATTGTGTTACACTTCAAAAGGACATTAACAGTTTGCAATCATGGTGTAAGCTGAACAAACTTGACTTAAACATTACTAAATGTAAATCTATGACATTATCGAGAAAACGTAATACTATTCCGTTTAATTATTGTATTTCTGACACACCTTAATAAAGGTACTCTCCATAGAGATTTAGGAGTTATGTTTGAAAGCGTTCACTTTTTCGTTGCATATTAATGAAGGTGTTAAACAATCTTTTAAAGTACTAGGTTTTATTATTCGCACATGTGTAGATTTCAAGAACATCTCTACCATCAAATCACTCTACTTATCTTTAGTAAGGTCTATTCTAGAATATAGTGCACTGATCTGGGACCCTTTCTACAAAAAGTATGAGGCGGTAATTGAACGTATATAACGACGTTTTCTGAAATATATGCACTTTCGTACAGAAGGTTTTTACCCTGAGAGAGGCTACCCGCAAAATATGTTACTTCAAAGGTACGACTTATCTTCACTTACTACAAGAAGGAAATGTACTGTAACTAGGCAAACAGTGACATTTTATGTACCTAAATGCAGAACTAATGTTTTAAAGAACGCTCCTGTGTACAAAATTAGCTATACTTATAACTGCCTAGCCAGTGTAGTAGACATTTTTAACTGCCCTCTAAAACACCTGCTTGACGCAATTAACTAATCATACTATTGTTAACTTTATTTATTCAGTTGTCTGGTAAGCTTGTAATGTTTTGTTTTTGGCGATTTGTTTGTTAAGCATATTTAACCCAATTAAGTTAATATTGTAGATTACAGTAGAATAGATTTAGTAGGTGGCAGAATTATCTTGTTTTTTCTAATATCTGAATTATTTGTTATTAATTTGTATTTGTTCTGTTTGGGTTCTTGACCTGTGTGAACATTAAACGTTGTTATTATTATTATTATTATTATTATTATTATTAAATATATCTTGTAATGGAACTATTAACCTGTGTATGTCAACGTCAGGCATTTCCGAGGCTGCATGTATTATTTTATTATAAAATGCAGGAAATTCCATAGTAGGTACTAGATCCAATCGGTAACTGACTATCTTAAGAAGTTTCCATAACTGTTCTATCGACTCCCATCCTAAATAGATTTCTGATTCATCACAATCTCATAATTTCCTTTTTGTTAATTGTTTCATACGATATAGTTTTCAAGCCCATCTTTGCATCCTTAAGGTGTGTAGAAATAATTTGTAATTATCCCTTGATTGTCAATAAGTATGTGCCATTCCTGCTTATCAAACACCACTCCATTTCTCTTAGATCCACCAAGTTTCACGACTGGTTCAAAACTGAATTGGGGTGACAAACCGACACTAACATACTTCGATTTACTTTTATTTAAAAAATACTGCACATTGTTAACTAAAATATCACGATATCCACTTGAATTCATAACACTCACAATTTCTGCCTTTTTTACCGCTTGACGTAATGTGTTCTCCATTACATGCGATACTGATTTCACATGTACTCCCTCTGCATTTATATCCTACCTTCCCCCCCATTTGTAACGACAAGGTCACCTACGTGACCTCGACAGCCACACTGCAAGCTATTTTCTTGGCCCCACCGTTTCAAGGCTTTTATTCACGGCTTTGTTCAAGGTTGTCGGGATAACGGCAATAACTGAGAAGGTTGTCCCCATGACCTTTCGATCCTCACATTTTCAAGGTTCCCACAACCTCAATGTCAACCCTTACTTTCCCTTCCCTTATTTACAACGTTACACAATATCAAGGTCAGCCCTGTTATTTAACAAGGTTACCTAAAGATACGTTTCTCCAAGTTCTTTTCTTCCTTTAAAAATAGGGGTAACTGCACCTATAGTATCGTGCTCTTTCCAACATTGTCAGTAAATCTGTTAGCCCAGTACAAAGTTATTGCGATGCTAGGGAGTGCTACCAACCATTATCACTTTTTAGTCTAAGTGCGCGGCGAGCATGTGAGCTCATACCAAACTGGGTGCAATTCGAAAAAAAGGGACTACTGCCTTCTACGACAGTAGAAGCGCCAAGGAATAATATGAAAATCTGCAGCGTAATACTGAATGGTTTGCCAACCTGGATAAACGAATTCCATACTTCCACCATCATGCCTTCATGCGTAATTTGAGATATTATTTTCACACCTTAGCCCTTCATACTCGTTAACATCTTGCTGGCCATATGCATTTATGCTATGACTACTACAAAGCATTGCAATTAAGTGACTACCGGGTTATTGACCACCATACACATATGGACAGATGGGTCGCAATTTACCACATGTCACACCAAGAATACTGGTGCTCATAGTGTAGAGCACCACTAATAATACTACACGAGGTATATGAAGATGCATACTCTGCGGTGAATTGTATTATTTGGATACTTAATTTTTTTTATATTGTATATATTGTACATAATAAATTATTTCCTGTTAGTATCTTACTGTGTTCTACGGTGAGATGTGCGACCAACCTTTTGTTATCCTCAGTATTACAATTGTTTCGATAAATGTTTACTTACGTATCGAACATGGTCTGGAGTTCACTCACCTTTATCGCTTGCAGCAGCAGGGTTTATTTCCACATCTTCAGATGATACGGTTGAATGCTTTATGTGTGGAGTTCGAATTAACCGATGGCAACGATCTAACACTCCGCCACAGGAACATCTCCGTTGGGCACCACACTTCACGTACGCTCAATTACCTGCATCACGTCCACGTATGTGTAATGATACAGAAGTGGAAAGAACCTTTTGCACTTGTACTAAATCAAAAAGATTTATTCCTAGAGCAAATCATACATTTGAATAATACACTGATTACATTTATACATACAACAAATAAATATATTAACATATCATTTTCTTTTTGCTATTGTGTTTATTGTTAAAAGTGTGGTATCAGACAATCGAACTACTTATTTGAACTGACCTTGATGAAGTGAAATATAGATATGTCTATATGTAGGGCTCACATCTAGCCTTGAGAATGTGTAACCTTGAATAAATGTGAGCCACGAATGAGCTACGTATTGCGAACCCTTGGAAAGGAGTGACCTTGGAGTAGTAGCGTACACGGTTGACCTTGTCATTGTATAACCTTGGGGAGGTAGAACCTTGAGAATGTGGAGACCTTGGGAATGTAGGACCTTGGAATTGTGGTGTGTTCCAGAACTGTCCAATCTTACCTACTATTGCAGTTATCGTCCTCAGTAAATTGTAACAGTTTTAAATCATTAAGTTGTCAAACAAATTTATGAAGTATGAAGACGCAACACCAACCACGGGATCTAGTTTGATTTTAATACAGATTAGTACAGGTTTTTAATAAATTAAATATTGTTAAAGTGCCTTGAAAATGATAAGTCTGGGCACATTAACGGATGAAGAACAACAACGTAATCAAAAAACAAACTTGACGAAATTTAAACAAATTATAATGTAAGTGTAAGTTGTAAAGAACATTTACTAAAGTTCTCTGTATTTTCAAACTTACTGTGTTGTTCCCAAACTTGACCCCTTATTGTTACAAACATGCTATCTGATTTTAAATCTTTTAATTCTACATTTTCTGGTAAATCACCTGCCGTAACCTTTTCCTTCCTTTTTACAGAAACTGCTCCTGTAAAATGATTCAGCTTTAGACTTAATTTTTCGTAACATTTCCAATACATTAAAAAAGTGTTTGTTGTGATATATACAGCTAACTGAATGTGCTAATATAGTACCCTAAACTGAACAATTTTTCTTAGTAAACTAACAGGCCAAACCCAATAATAACTAAACTACAGTATCTTAACAATGATTGCTCACTTGTGGAAAACCATTGGTACTAGTTCACAATTTTAATTAAAAGATACAATTTTTCGACAAACCAGAGTGCTTGATTGGAATCAGCGATTGTTTCTTGTGTTACAATCTGACATCCCAATGTCATATCGATTTTTGCTTTGTTGACATCTATCAAGTGAGTGACTTGTCCTCCTACTTCACAACATTAGAATGGAAAAATATCATTATACCAATGAACAGTATTGTGACATTTTAATCACGTATGGCATGGCTAATGAAAATGCTGCCGCAGCAAGAGATTTGTATTTCTAAAGGTTTCCCAGGAAAACAATTCGTGATGCTGCAACCTTTCGCAGACTTATGCACCGAGCTCGAACAACAGGGTCTTTGGCACCCAAACAAGGGCGTGATGGTGGTAGATCACGTCGCCATGGTGTACTTGTAGAAGAAGACATTTTGGATATGATAGATGACGCACCTTCATTAAGTACTGAGAGTGTCACAGTGGATACCTAGGCGAACTCCAAAATGAATGGCTTACACCCCTTTCATTTCCAGAGGGTTTAAGGGTTATTGGCAGCTGTTTATCCTCTACGTTAACGATTCTGTGAAACGATCTTATCAGCGGTTCTCAACAACTTTTTCTTTTACCGTTACTATTTTGTTTTTGAGTTTTCCTAAAACTTTATAAGTAAAAGTTGCTTCTTGAAGCCCTCTTAGTATGTCATTATGTCATAAGTTACCAGTAACCCTGTATATATATATATATATATATATATATATATATATATATATGGTTGATTTTAGGTTTCCGCGAGTGTAGTATGAAACACTGTTGTTTATCCGGGCGTTGTCTCGCGTCTGCTGGTGATGTTTCTGACTCCTGCCAGTACAAAAACGACGTTTCGGCAAAGTCTCATTTGCCATTTTCAAGTTTTCTCCTTCTCCAACTGATTCGTCTCCGTGTTACTCGAATCGAACTGAGGTCCTGCTGTCCTGTCTCCTGTTTATATTTGGTGTTGTGTACTTTCACTGCTTTCACTATTTTCCCTGCTTTCATTTTCCCTTCTTTCTCTTCCTCGGTGTTGGATGGTGCTGCTGTGCATGATGTTGGTATGGATGGTTCTGATTCGGGTGACCGTTTTCTTGTGTGACGATGTTCTGCTAGTGTTATCTTCCATGTATTAGGCAGTCTTTGGGAATCGTTTCGTGTGTACTTGAAAATGGCAAATGAGACTTTGCCGAAACGTAGTTTTTGTACTGGCAGGAGTCAGAAACATCACCAGCAGACGCGAGACAACGCCCGGATAAACAACTGTGTATATATATATATATATATATATATATATATATATATATATATATATATATATATATATATATATATATATATATATATATATATATATATATATATTAAGATGTTAAGCTAAATTATTAAAGTTACAGAAAATGTATGCGAATATTACTTACGTAGGCCCATGCATTTCTGCCAAATCTTTATTATAGATTGGGCCAGTTCCTATTAGATAAAAGTAGACCATTTGTCTATTCCATGTTTACATGACAAATGGCATTACTTAATGAATTTTTTACATCACACACTGTCGCTAGTATAATTAGTATAAATTTGAGCTAAAAAACGGAAAATTCGAAAAATTTGCAACTAACTTAAATGTTTTCCTACTGTATATTTACATAATTATTTTATGTTTTAGATTCTTAATCGAACAAATAACATTTTTGAGTTGGTAACCACAGAACCTATTGTAAATGATAAAGTAGAAAGGAATAAACTAGACTTATCAAAAGACGGGGAACATCAAGAAGATCACAACTTAAGATTAAAGGGTTAGTACATAATTACGAATTGTATTATTATTATCTAAGATTATAGTTAAAATGCACTTTTTTGTAATCGTCACTTTTAATAAATAAACAGAAATGGTATATAACTAAACATATACACTTTCTTGTTTATGTATTTAATTTGACATTTGTCATCAAATATTTCAAAACTTAATTTTTTTATACTTTTATGTAAACGATTACAAAAAATTTTATTTGCGGCACGTGCGCTTTCACATTTTTGGCGCTCGGCCTTATATTTTATCCGTCGGCTACGCGTCGGGTAAAAAGAACGGCCTCGCACGAAGAAATTTGTAAACAGCGCACTAGTTACGACAATAACTATTTTATTATTTAAAACCAATTCTTAATGAATTTTGCGATTCAAAGTCCAACTTTGAGCAAACACTATTTTTATTTACTGGTGTTGGTTTTCCGAACTCTCTTGATCGTGCAACATACATGCTTTCTAGTTATCTCGATCTGTTATTTATGCGTCATTTGGGAGGTTTGACTATACTTTTGTTCCAACCGTATTTAATATTAATTAATTGCTTCCAAATGTTAGGACTATGCAGTAGTAGATATTTAACCATCAAGTGTATTAATGAAGGCGATTAACAATGAGCTTACGAGTTAAAAAAGTGGAGATCGTTAATCGCACATTAATACACCAGTTGGTTACAATATTTTTCAGAGGATCGTATCTTTAACTTTCCTGTTTTTCCAAAGTGAAAATTTTGGCGACCAGGCTGCCATCTCGTAATGAGAGTACAGAACGAAATACATAAATTGTTAGATGTTTCATACAAATCAATCAGCGCCTCCTATCAACTTCATTTAGTTAATAGTTTATCAATAGACCCTATTTACACATGATTTGGAGTTGCTTAATAATTCCCATTAATAAACGGTTCTCAAAAAAATATTTTAATCACAATAATTTAATAACTATCGGCTCAATTGTTTACAGATTTACTTTTTCTAAACTACCTTAGAAACAATTGTTTGTGTCTCTAAAAAGGGCGAGGGAAATATGAGTTTCTTCTCCAGGAAGAAAGTAAGAAACAATTTCGTCACGTCAATCAATACATTTGAAGTGGGAAAATACCCGTGTCAATTTTTTTTGGCGTCGTATAGGTTTTTTTCCTAAATATGTTTTCGTCATAATTCTTTAAGTATCTATAATAACATTCTTCTTTCCCATACTAGTTTTAAATAATGGACGATTCCGTACCAATAGGAATCGTCAGCAACGGTTACGTGATGGAAACATTCAAAAACCAAATTTAATTGTAGAATTGTAATCTTTTATAAATTATTTTTAGCTTTATTACAATTTTTAGTACTAATTGAGAGTCAATACGAACCCATTCGCTTAATTTCTACTTAATTTAACATTTTTAACCTACAAAAATTTGTGCAAAATACGAGAAGGAAGCCTTTTTTCAATCTCGTTAAATTGACGCACTCGATACGCTTGAGTGTGAAACTTTGAATTCGACTTAAAAAAACACCACTTTCTTCTCTAGTTACACAAATAAAGCGCTTACTTCCGATCTCTAAATTCCAGATAACTTAATTGTCAAACTTGTCATATTTTGTATAAGTGCCAATTAAACATTTTAGATTTACCACTTGTGCTGGCGGTTGTCTAAAACTGTTATTGGAAATATTATAAAAATGTAAGTATTCATAATTTATGTTATTATTCTATAGAGAATAATATGTATGTTATATTATTACAATAACACTTTAACAATACACCAATAAGTAGAGTACCATAAGATTAATATTATTATTGCGACTAGAATGTGTATTGAAATAAAAGTTAAACAGACATTTTATACTTGTTTCCAATCACAAAAGATGTCAAACATTTGTATAACACCTTGTCTTTAATGAATAGTTAACTATTGTAATACATACCAGATACAAAATTGTTACTCTAATTGACCTTGCATTTTTACAAAAATTTATAATTACTGTATATTATTTATTTTGATTAATTATGAATAAAACAGTACACAGACCTTGGCGAAAGTTTCAAGTCACTTACCTCGGACTCATAGCTTAAGTGAGCTAGTTTTTTCTATCAAGAGAAATTAAGAACTTTCTACATCGGTATACCAATATACTAATACATTATACGAAAGGGAACGGTTTTGACTGACTAGGTGACCACAGGTGAACACAGTTAACCACAAATTTCCACGATCTAAGTCTTTATCTGATTTTTTTAATTAATTTACTTCTAACATTTGTTTTTTTTTCTACAAACCCACGATAATAAGAAAAGAAAACATAAACAAAATAAATTTGTGTAAGGAGAGAATTAAGTAATTTTTAGAAAGTTTTACTTCAAACAGTACGGAATGTCACATAAGCTTAACATAGTGAATTTCTGGAAGGCCTTATGTTGAAGAATCCTTCGTAGGTCACTTGTATATTGTTAACTTTTCCTCTTAAGTTTATTAGATGTTTTGGTAAGTTTGTTGGTATAAGAGTATAAGTCAGTTCAACGATTACTTATTACTGCTTAGTAGGTATTAAAAGATTATCGGTTTATTCATAATTCCTTCATTAGATAATAAAACATGATAACTCATAAGTCATGCGTGCATATAATTACAAAACTGAATAAGGCTTTCCAAATTGTCATTATGTCCTTTATGTTATAGTAGTTACTTATTGATAGGATTTCATACATTTTTACCTTCCAAGCTACATAAACATATGTAGGAATAGAAGGTTATGCAATCGACTCTTTTTCACTATCGCTAAATCAACGTATTAGCTCATTCTATAACTGTTGGTTTCGCTAAGATCGGTTGCTAAGATGTGTTGCTTCCGTGAAAAAAAAACGATTCTTATAGATTAATCCCTACTACTTAAGTTTTAACATGTATACAAACGAAACAATAAACAGTGCTGGTGGGAATTGATTGTCCGTAAGGCCTAATCAAAATTTACCATTATCCTTACATATAATTCCGGGTGTCCTTTATCAGATGTAATGTCCTATTCACTGGGGTTGATTTTCTTTAATTAATCCAAGTATGGCAGGTAGGTAACGCTGGGACGTAGCACTAAAAGCTTTCCCTCATGCCATTTTAACATGTATAAAAATTGATCAATTTGATTAACTGAATGCCTTCTTAAATATTCGAATATTTCAATTCCACTTGATGACTAAATTCTTAAGTGTCTATAAACTTGATCGATTTATGCTGGTAACGCACACATGTTTAACTCAGTATTGCTCATGATCAATATTGTCTACTTAAATTTACAAAGATTAACACCTTTAATTATTTAACGGTCACTCTAAAAGCGTCTTTTCTATCGTCCAGGTTTTATACACAACACTATTTTAATTCAGCGATCGTTGTTTATTACAAATCTGTTTAAACAGTTCTTAAATTTTGTAAAACAATTTACAACTCACATTAATTCCTTTTACTTGTAAACCTTCTGAATACTTCATCCCCAAAATGGGGTTTCACCTATTGCTAATATATATATATATATATATATATATATATATATATATATATATATATATATATATATATATATATATATATATATATATATATATATATATTATGTGTGTTGTGTGTGTGTGTGTGTGTGTGTTGTGTGTGTGTGTGTGTGTGTGTATGTGCTAACACTAATTGTTTACAAATAAAAACTTTAGCGTTAAAAATGCTCGCGGCGACCGCCTCTCTAAGTATAACTCTGTACCCGATTGTGTTATTCTTACCTTATATAGATACTGACATCCATATTACTAAACGTCTTAGCCGGGAACAAATTGGAAATGGCCCCAACATTAACGCTTGATACCAAACATGTACGCCATTTTTGAAATTCTTATAAAAATTGTAATAATTCTTTGAAACAACTAAATTCCGCATACATATTTACTCCACATAGCATTCAAACCAAGGTTTAAGGTACAACATTGTTACCTTAACTTAAGCTTTAAATTTGTGTTAGTGCTAAATATATTTACATTACGTTGGTATTTTAAGGCATTTCTTTTCTTCTCTCCCTTTACACAGTTTTATCTCTACCATATTTTATAAAGATACGTCTTTTCTAAAGCCGTATAATGTTTAATACCATTTTAATGCAGAAAACCAATAAGTTTTTAAACAGTAACGATTTATATGAATACCAATCTGTATTACCTAAGATACCTTCGACTCACTGTTTATCGTCACAATGCATTTTAAACTCCATAACTGATGCAGGATCGAAATTATAGTATATGCATGTGTACATATGCAGGTATAGAAGTTGTATGCATCGGCATTGTTTTCATTATCGCCTAATTCACTCATTACCTCATTCGAAGACGACAAAGTTTCGCCGAGATCGACTTTGAAGTCCATGTGAACGTGTGTGTGTGTGTGTGCGTGTTGCGTATGCGTTTTGTACGTGTGCGTGTTAATTCTGCGTATACGTGTCCGTGCAGGAGCGCGTGCGTGTTTGTGTTGTGTGCGAGTGCGTGTGCGAATGCGTGTGCGTGTGCGTGAGTGTGAGCGTGTGCGTGTGCGTGTGCGTGTGCGTGTGCGTGTGCGTGTGCGTGTGCGTGTACGTGTGCGTGTGCGTGTGCGTGTGCGTGTGCGTGAGCGTGCGTGTACGTGGCGTGTGCGTGTGCGTGTGCGTGTGCGTGTGCGTGTGCGTGTGCGTGTTCGTGTGCGTGTGCGTGTGCGTGTGCGTGTGCGTGTGCGTGTGCGTGTGCGCGTGCGCGTGCGTGTGCGTGTGCGTGTGTGCGTGTGCGTGTGCGTGTGCGTGTGCGTGTGCATGTGCGTGTGCGTTGTGTGGTGTCGTGTGTCGTGCGTGTGCGTGTGTGTGGTGTGCGTGTGCGTGTGTGTGGTGTCGTGTGCGTGTGCGTGTGCGTGTGCGTGTGCGTGTGCGTGTGCGTGTGCGTGTGCGTGTGCGTGTGCGTGTCGTGTACGTGCGCGTGTGCGTGTGCTGTGTGTGTGTGTGTGTGCGTGTGCGTGGCGTGTGTGTCGTCGCGTGTGCGTGTGCGTGTGCGTGTGCGTGTGCGTGTGCGTTGCGTGAGCGTGTACTGTACGTGCGCGTGTGCGTGTGCGTGTGCGTGTGCGTGTGCGTGGTGCGTGTGCGTGTGCGTTGCGTGTTGTGTGCGTGTGCGTGTGCGTGTGCGTGTGCGTGTGCGTGTGCGGTGCGTGTGTCGTGTGCGTGTCGTGTGCGTGTGCGTGTGCGTGTGCGTGTGCGTGTGCGTGTGCGTGTGCGTGTGCGTGTGCGTGTGCGTGTGCGTTCGTGTGTGTGTGTGCTGTGTGTTGCTGTGCGTGTATGTGCTGTGTGTGTATGTATGTGTGTGTGTGTGCGTGCAGTTTGAGTGTGCGTGTTGTGTGTGTGGTGTGTGTGTGTGTGTGCGTGTGTGTGCTGTGTGTGCTGTGTGCGTGTGCGTGTGCGTGTACGTGTCGTGGTGTGCTGTGCGTGTGCGTGTCGTGTCGTGTGCGTGTGCTGTGCGTGCGTGTGCGTGTGCGTGTGCGTGTGGGTGTGTGTGTGCGTGTGCGTGTATGTGTGCGTGTATGTGTGTGTATGTATGTGTGTGGTGCGTGCGTGCGTGGGTTTGTGTGTGCGTGCGTGTGTGTGCGTGTGCGTGTGCGTGTGCGTGTGCGTGTGCGTGTGCGTATGCGTGTGCGTGTGCGTGAGCGTGTGCGTGAGCGTGTACGTGTGCGTGTGCGTCTGCGTGTGAGTGTCCGTGTGTGTGCGTGTATGTGCCTGTGTTAGCATCGGCTGTAACTTCAGAACTAAAACATCATGTTCTAAGCAATTCTTTCTATCATTCTGTTTATGTTGTCCTTTCATTAACTGGGGACAATCAGGTTTTTTATGAGAAGGATCGCCACATTCATAACAAATGATTTGGTAACTTCTTCTGACACGCCGTTTCTGATAACAAAAGAAATCCATTTGTCTGCAAATATTTCATCAATGTCAGCAGGTTTTTGAACAGTAAGGAAAATATTGATGAATTCTTCCGTACTAGTAAATGCACTTTGACGCATATTAAAAAACTTTCTTGTCATTTCGAACTTGGTGGCTAAATTATTACCTTCGAATACCTTTTTAACGTTTTCCCAAGCTTCCTTAGATGTAGGCGCACTATGCACATGGACCTAGCAGTTAGGTTTTACCGAAAGGAATATTTTTGCTAATGCACTTTTATCCCGAAGTGTGTCAGTCGCTGTAGTTATCGGTAAGTTACCATCATCATACCCAAATAATCCTTGTAACATAAGGCTTATTCCCATAGCAAACTTCTTACTTCCATAATTTAATTGTACATCTTGCTTTTCAATATTTGGTACTGAAGTTGATACGGTACAAATCATATTTGTAGGAGTTGTACTTATATTAGTAATAGGTGCAGTTGTGTTAGCATCAGAGGTTGTTATCATGATGAACACAAAGCACTTCACTTAGAAGAGAAAAAAAAGTGTATAATAAAAACAAAACTTTCACATTATGTATTATGATAAATATTAATTTTATAATTAGAAAATGCGTTTTATTACATTTTACATTATACCGATTTTGGTTATAAAAAGTGATTACATACACAACGAAAAAAGTGGTGCCAAGTTTATAGAATATACTTAAAAATAATTGTTTACTCACATTTGCATAACATGTAAGAAATCTAACAATATAATGCGAAAGATTTTACTGAGTTACTAGTGACCATCTGTATGATGATGGTATTGAAGCTGCACATTTTGTAATGGACAACTTGCCCTTTTATAGAAATGTCGAAGTTTTAATTTGATTCGAAATCATGGCTATTAAATTGTATTTTTCTCCCACCCTATAGCCTATTTTTAAATCCGATAGAGGAACCGTTTTCTGCGTGGAAAAATGGGATCAAGAGGGCAGAATCTACAAATGAAGATGAACTATACTCGGCTATTCATGGATCATCAGAGAACGCCACAGGGGATCGTTGTCTTCATTATGTGCAACACACGCAGACATGTCTAAGTGATTGATCAGAGCAAAATGAAATTCTTTCCTAGATTAATAGTTTTTTTGTTATTTGTTGTTATTTTTTGTATACGTACAACGTTAAAATAAAAAAAAAAGCACATTTTCTAATATTTAATGCATGTGAGAAAACATTTGAAATATTATTCCCAAGTATTGATAAGAGGGAAAAGCATTTGATATAAAGTGAAATACAACTGATACATAGTGAAAAGCAATCGGAAAGCTCTGTAATTTATTGGTATTATGCTATATAAAATTAAGTTTGTGTGTCTTTTATAATTTCCACTTTGTAAGTTAGAAGATTGAGTATTGTTCCACAGTAGGTATTCTTAAATATATAATTCTTTTCCAAGTTGTATTCAAAACGTTATTGTAAAGCTTACATTTCCACAGTTTTTCCGAAAGCGGTTATTAGTTTTTCATTAAATGCCCTTAATTTTCTGCTCCACATTTAATTAGTATTGAACGTGCAATATCTACAATATCTATTTTCTCCTGTCATAGAAATTTGACGTTATGCATCTTGATAAACGCACTTGATCTGTTATTCCTCAGCTGATATTCTGTTTCTAATGGAAACGGCAGATAAAGTACTGTGAGCATTATATTTTTACAGCTACTTTTACAATTGGTTTACTTTATCTCTAGATTGGTCCGATACATAAATAAAATTACAATTACGCAATTAATTTTATTCAGTAACTTTAATAACGAACATTTGTTACGATAAAAATAAAATATGTGGTTGTTTGTCCGCGTAATTGTACAAGGTTTATTTATTACCAGCGTGTTAAAATATAAGTTAATATTAATATATCGCTTTTCTGTGTAAATTAATAGCACATAAAGTTTTTATACCAGTTACTGTAAATATATTACAATTTTATTACCTTTAGGTCAAATGATCTACATGGAAAGCTGGAAAATGATAATGTATCTGGGAACTCCAGTAATGCCAGATTTAAGCTCACTCATATCATCTGGATTATACATTAACGACCTTTCTATGCATGACTTCAGTAGGTAATGAAATATTTTACGTTTTATACGCCTTAATATTGTAAATAAAATTGTACTACTTTATTTTATACTTCCTATATTTTTTTTATTACTAATATTGTTTAAATTCTTTTAGGGATTTAATGTTGGCAGGCACTCAACAGTCTGTTGAATTAAAGTTAGCATTAGATCAAGAACAACAAAAAAGTAAAAAGTTAGAAGACTCAATGAAGAAATTGGATGATGAAATGAGAAGAACTGATGAATTGCTATATCAGATGATCCCTAAGCAAGTGGCTGACCGTTTACGTACAGGAGAAAATCCAATTGACACGTGTGAGGTAAACTTTACTGCTTTAATAATTTTAATTTAAACACAAATAATTATTGTGCGTAATTATTGGGCGGAATTGTATCCGTATCAAAGTACAATAGAACTTCCATAAACTAGTCAAATAGCAGTATCACTGAATTACACTAGATTTAAAAATAAACAATTAGTGATAACAACCTTAACCCCTTAATCGTTCGGGTAAATTATACTTGCGATTCTCGAGCATTGTGGATATATTTCGTTCGGCACAGATGTGTGAGATTGCCGCAATACGGATCGTTCACTTTGTGCCAGTTTCACAGGTTTCACAGGTCTTCAAGAGATTTCATATTACTTTAGTTCTCATAAATCGTGAATTTCAATCACTCTCTTAGGAAAAATCAAGAAGTGTCACACCTGAGTGGCTAAAGGACTAAGCCTTCCCTTTCGATTCTCAAAAAATTAATTAGTGGAAATACAGGCACGTTATTTACTTTCCAATTCAATGGAGATATTCATTAAAACTCTTGCGTTAAAGTTAAACAAATGATGCAACAGTGATACCTAAGGTTCACACATTGATACTGGTTTATACATAAATAAGACATAACTGGGTTTCACAGAAATATCTTTATTTATATGTTATGTCACGCTCTTTGATAGTACATAGTTGGCTGTAACCCGCTTGCAAAGTTTAGTAGGATATTTTGGAACTAGATCATATTTAGTTACATACTTTATATGGACACAACATCCTAATCACATACATGAGTTTATTACCCACGAGAAACATTTTTTTAACCTACTTTTTGAATGACAATTTTGAACGTATCATATAATATCATTAATGATGGTATTTAAACCTTGAATAAGAATATTTAACCTTTGGAAGAATTTTTTGGATATAAAATTTCGAAAATTAAAGGGTATTGTTCCGTAACCAGGTGTTACCGGTTTTGTGAAGAGAAAGAGGTGAAACAATAACGCTTACATTTTAAAATAACCAATGTATACACATTTGAACGTAGAGTAGTTTAAGTAAGTTTATGTTCATAAAAGATGACATTCATAATGAAATTTTACAGATAGTTTAGTGTCAAATAACGATTGAAATTTCGGAATATTGCGGACAAACATAAGACCCATTTTAAGAAGCAACATAAACACTTTAGTTATGGTTCCAACATTTCAGATTTCTTAATTCACCTTTAGTAACAATATGGCATGTAATCAATAGTATGGAATTCTAAATTATTACGAAATAAGCCTTTGAATTATGAGGCGTATGATGGAACTGGCAGAGTTAAAAATAATCCTTCTTTCATTGGATAATTTCAGATTAATTAAAAAATATTGTTTAAGATTTAATCGTTCTTGTTGAAGAGAAATGTCGTGACGTCCTGTCGGTCTAACCTCACATTCATTGGGGGTTAGTTACTGGTTATTTTTAAAATTTTGAGGAAAATTTCAGCCATTTTTCCATCACATAACGTTTACCAATAAATTGAAAGTTTTCAAAAGTTTTAATTAGATGCAGCGACAGTTAGGGTTATAGCGCGACCTTCCTGTTAAATTATTTCGGACCTGAGGTTCAGGATCCCATACCTTCACTAGAATAGTAAGTGACGTAATTGATATTGGTAAATTACGAACTTCTGTTAGGGGAAATGCATAACAGCTATAGGTAATGTTTTAAATAAATAATTGATGTGTAAATTGGTTTGAAATAACCAAACCTTTTTCTAAATATAATAAAGTGGTTGTTTATCACATTTACCGCAACCGTGGACGCAATTTATTAAAACAGCTATCGTACGTTCAGAGCTGCGTTATATTCACAAATAGAAAAAGGAGTCACGGTGTAATTCTTTCCTTTTTATTGTTTCATAAAAGTTTAGTAAAGTTAAAGTTAAATACGACTAAGTCTGATAAATAGACGATTAAAGCATAGAGAAGGACACCGACTGTTAAATCAAAGAGTTCGCACGTTTGAAGTACTTGTGACGCGTTTTGATATTAACTTGGAATGAAACTATCGCATAACTGTTAGTTCAATGACGTGATTAGGAATAGAAAAATCAGCAAGACCAAATTGTATTTTTTTTGTAGATGGTTCTAATTTAGATTTTCTGTCATTGGTTTTGATTTGTAAAGAAAGTACTGTAGAGAATTGTTACTGGTTATAATTATGACGTAGGGTTAATTAATTTAACCTATTGGTCATATTGTCGTATTTTAAAAAATATGTTAACTTAACGTGTTCTTTCATTTTGAATACTAATGACCTTCAATAACGTACTCTTTCCGAAGAGGACACATTACAGATAACTTTTGGATAACGCATTTTAGATATCTTTGGGCAATGTTTAGAAAGACTGAGACAATCGACCTTTTTACTAAATCTTCCATAAGTTCTAGTTTCATCTCTCTCATATTTGATTATATTCAGAAGCTGACAGCTACTGATGTATTGAGCAAGTGATTACTTAATAGTGTGGGAGTTCACTAAAGAGAATTATAACGTTATAAATGTCGTATAATTAATTCAAATTTTGGAAGTTTAAAGGTTAAACAATTTTTGATTGACGAATCTAACCCAGCTACGGACTGTTTTGCTGATTTTGTACAAGAGTAAATTAAATTTCTATACAGATTGAACAAATGCTTATTTTATATACGAGATGTAATTAATTAGAATTGGGGAAGCTCATCCACTACTGTTTGTCCGATAGTACATTCCAGAATTTGTCGCTATAATCTGTTTATCAAGATATTTGCTATTGATGCAAACATTAATAAGCGTGGTTTTTCAAATTTAAATTGAACAATAGAATTTTTGTGTGTGAGATTGCGTTACTAAACTGCAAAGTGGACACCGTATCTCGTTTTCTAGAACCATTCACGATTTTTAACATTTCTCCTACGACTTTTTATCTAAAAACTCCGTCTTATGACTGAACGATTTTTATTTTATTTTATTTTTATTTTATTTGAGGGTAAATGTGAATTTTGGAGCAATACTTCAGACATTCTACATTTTACTCAAACCTAAGGCGTTCATCGGCCAGTTTAACCGGCAACCCGATTATTTTCATACGAGTACACAACACTTACAGTGGGTTGAGTGTGTCACAAGATTCAGAATCTGTGAAGGGTATAGATGACCAATTCCTGTTCCTTTTTGTTAATTATACGATATTGTGTTTACTAGATTATCCAGAATTAAGATAGGTAGACTTATAGTTTATAATATTTAACCTATTAGGGATCTGGTATTAATCGTTACTAGCAATAAAATGGTGGGCTCTCGAATACACGCATCTACAAGAGACTTATTCTTTCTGTATTCATATTTTGTAAAATTGTTTGACATTAGCACTTGCTAATAAAAGGTTTCTACTATTACTGAAGACGACAGCTGGAATTGCTGTAGAACGTACAAAGTTTGTAAAATTTACAAAAATAATACACCATTTATACTCAAACACTAAGTATTTATAATTAAAAATATAGGGACTATATAAACAATATTCTGCGACATCTAGTTCATACCTTCATCAGTGTAATTTCAGATATACCACCTCCAGTGTAGCACATTTGCGAAATTAAAAGCATTATTTCAAGATAAGCTAATAATAATATTCACCTACTTACCCATTTAACGAAAGTTTGTAAGACGTAAAACATCCCAGCGTTAAGGTGCTGTCTTGTTACACACATTTATTTTATACAGCTTCATCTCCACGTATTTTATCAAAGATGTACTAAACTCTTTATATATGTACCATAATAAACACGATGCTCAGACTACATTTTCATTTTTGTTTCAGATGTTTGACAGCGTTTCCGTGTTATTTTCTGACGTTGTTACCTTCACGGAAATTTGCAGTCGAATATCTCCAATGCAAGTTGTTTCTATGCTGAATACTATGTATTCGATGTTCGATAATCTCACAGAACGCAATGGTGTATATAAGGTAAATTTATAAAGTTATCAGTAATTAAGGTAAAATACTTTAATTAATTTGTTTGCATGCACTATTACTCCTACATTTAATATAAATCTTTAGCATTTGCACTATAATTACTAAATTGTTTAATATTTCAAATACCTTACAATGACCGTTTATCGATAATTGTTTTTAAATTAATTTCGTAGTACATAAGTAGAAGCACCTAAGGTAATGTTAATATATATATATATATATATATATATATATATATATATATATATATATATATATATATATAATAAGAAAATTTCATTCTTGATGATTTGCCCTGCTTGTTTTCAAACCCCGAAACACAAATTACTTTCTATTTTACTCGTACGGTTCTCGAGATAATATCATTTTCTTGAAAAATTGGACGGAATGTTTTTCCTAATTTTAGAAGTAACTTTAGTAGGCGGTTTCATTGAAAACACCACTGACAGAAATTGTCAAATGTGATAATTCTGTTGAACTGCAAATTAATTCATGCTAATTTGAATTGTATGCTATAATGTTGACTTTACAACAAAGAATTTATCTAATTCAATGTTACGGAACTGGGGAAGAGTGCTGCTGAGTTGTTATCAGAATATTCAACCAAAAATACCCGGAGGTTGCCATTTCGAATGCCGGAGCAAAAACTTGGTAACTAAATTCCTTCAAACAGGCTCTGCTTTAAACCTAAAGAAGCCAAAGAAGTTGTTCGATGAAGAAGATGCTGCTACTGTTCTCGCCGTTCATTCCGCAACAGAAGTTTCCAAGGTTGTCTTTAAGAAGGAGGGCACTACGAATTGGGATATGTAAATCTCATTTACAAAGAATCTTCAAGGAGAACAAAATTTTACCATTTAAGCCGCAATTTAGACAAACTTTAGAGAACGGTGATGAAGCCAAACGTTTGGATTTTTGTTTGGAAATGGGCAATAGAGTTTTGTAAGATTCAAGTTTTCATAAACGAATAATGTTCTCCGATGAATCGACCTTTTCAACTAACGGATTCGTTTCCTCCCAACATTGCCGTTACTGGAGTAGGACGAATCCAAACTTCCGAATTGCTAGTCGCAGACAATGTTTGAAAAAAGTTAATGTGTGTGTGCGGTTTCGTACCATGGAATTATTGGCCCATATTTTTTTGATCAAAATTTAAACCGTTATTCATATTTAGAAATGTTGCAAAATTTTTTAACTGATAAACTGGATGAATTGCCATTGAACTACCAAATTGAAATGTTCTTCCAGCACGATGGGTGCCCTGCTCATTATGCCGGTACTGTTCGGCAGTGGCTCAACACAGAGTTCCATGATAACTGGATAGGAAGAGATGGTCCCATTTCATGGCCGCCGAGAAGTCCTGATCTCACAATAATGGACTTTTATCTGTGGGGTCGTTTAAAACAAATTGTGTACAGTGAGCCATTAGACAATGATGAAGAGCAATTGAAAAATAGGATACGGAATGCTGTCCAGTCCCTTTCAATCGAAGAAATAAGGCGCAGTTTCAATGAATTCAGAGCTCGCATTGAAATCTGTGCGGAAAAAGGAGGAGCATTATTCGAATAGAAAATTAATAGTTCAGTTTTTTGAGAATTTCATTTCATTTTACCATCAATTGTTAAATTTATTAATTAAAACTTGTGAGACCAATTTGATTTTTCCTTTGAAACAAATCAATTTACTTCAAAAATTACGAAAAGCTCGAATTTTTCAAGAAAAATGATATTATCCGAGAACCGTTTGAGTTAAATAGCAAGTAATTTGTGTTTCGGGGTTTGAAAACAAGCAGGCAAATCAGCAAGAATGAAATTTTCTGAGAAACCAAAATATAGAGAATTTTCCCTCGTTTAAAGTCGATCCGGGGACATACTGTATATATATATATATATATATATATATATATATATATATATATATATATATATATATATATATATATAATGTATTTTTACAAGGATAATTGTTCTACTAATTTGCAGTTTATTCAAAATTCCTTCTCACAAGACAAGAAAAAGGAATATAATTATTAGTGTCAAAATTTAAAGTGAGCTGAAAATAAATATTTCAGGAGAAATCATCAGAACATGCTTTTCATCTTCTAACCAACATATACATATGTAGGTATAGAAGGTTACGCCATCAACTGTTTTTCACTATCGCTGAATCGACTTATTACATCGTCCATAATGTATGTGCGTATGTGTGTGAATAAGTGTGCATGTGCGTGTGCGTAAGCGTGCGGGTGGGCGTGCGCGTGTCCGTGTGCGTGTGCGTGTGCGTGTGCGTGTGCGTGTGCGTGTGCGTGTGCGTGTGCGTGTGCGTGTGCGTGTGCGTGTGCGTGTGCGTGTGCGTGCGCGTGCGTGTGCGTGTGCGTGTGCGTGTGCGTGTGCGTACGTGTCGTGTGCGTGTGCGTGTGCGTGTGCGTGTTCGTGCGTGTGTGTGTGTGTGCGTGTGCGTGAGCGTGTGCGCGTGCGTGTGTGTGTGTGTGTGTGATTGTGCGTGTGCGTGTACGTATGTATGCGTGTGAGCGCGCGCGTTTGTGTGTATGTGTGTGTGTGTTTGGATGTGTGTATTCGTGTGTGCGCCTGCGTCTGTGCGTGCGTGTGTGGGTGTCTTCATATGTGTGTATGTGTGTATGTGTGTATGTGTGTATGTGTGTATGTGTGTATGTGTGTATGTGTGTATGTGTGTGTGTGTGTGTGTGTGTGTGTGTGTGTGTGTGTGTGTATGTGTGCGTGAGTCCGTGCGTGCGTGCGTGCGTGCGTGATATTATTCTCGATAACTCGAGAACCATAATAGGTACGTATTTAAAATGTTGTATTTAAGCTTCACTTACTTCCTCCTGGAGCTGATTAGATTTTTGAAGTAATTCAGCTACGGTGTAGGGGGTTATTGCGGGCAGTTTTTGGTTTTTTATCAAATATTTCTGAATATTTCAAAGATATAGAGATTCCTAGATATAGATCTCAAACACATCGATTAATTGTGATCTATACAATTTTTTCAATCGTAATTTGACGCCAAAAAATTCCTAAGGTGGAATTTATGAAATTTTTTATTTTTTTTTCAATATCTGAGTAACGATTAATTTTATAAGGAGGCATATTTTTTAAAGATAATTTAATTTCACATAACTTTTCTTTATAAATTATTTTTTCTCCTCTCTCTATGGAAAATGTCGATTTTCTCCCTCATTTCTGGGAGCAATGGGTGCGTTATGTCCCGCGGGCAGTTATCTCTGTAGAAACGCTCACTTGTCGTCACCAAAATGTTTGTCTTGACAAATCAAATAAAAATACAGGGCGTCACACCTCACTATTACTACGTCCAAACCTGATTTCAGAATACGTCAATAATGACAAAATGATTTATTTAAAGGAACAACGATTAATTTTATAACAAAGTGTAAACGTATATTTTAAAGAAAATTTAATTTTACTTAACTTTTCTTTATAAAGTTACTTAGTACAACGCAAAATAAGTCTAATAAAAGAGGGCGGCTTAAGACTGTTCTTGTTTTTACAATGTTACCCATTTTGGTTATTTATGAACGTGAAAAAAGAGGTTGTATAATTATCTTTAAAAAAGTATAATTAAAATTATTTCATTTGTTTTAATCTGTACTTTGTAGGTTGGAAGGTTGCGTGTTGTTTCACATCAGATACTTAATTCTCTATACACCCTTTTACGGAACAATAGTAGGATCTGGCTAAAAGAGACTAGAATGGCGATATATATATATATATATATATATATATATATATATATATATATATATATATATATCAGTGGACCAAAAGTCTGGAAACGCTCAATTATTTCGTAAATTGCTAGTCCGAATCGTAAAAATTTGAGATAAGTCTATTTTGGGATACGTAGATTCCAGATGTGATATTTGCAATGTTGCCAAAATTGCCGTTTCTCTGATACTATTAGTTACTTTTTTTTTAAATACATCTCCCTGTATATGCAGTCATTGTTGGAATCTCCTCTTCAATATGAGTTCAACCATATGCAACACTTATGATTTTATATAGTCTAGAAGGTCGTCTTCTTCAAGGTTCTTCTTCTGTCTTTGTAAAACACAATTTAATAATTTTTTTATAGTATTTCGTCTCAATTGTTCCTTAAAACTGTATATAAATTATACACATTAATACAAATCACGTTTTTTAAACAATCGTTGAAAATGAAAGCCGTGGTTGAAAATTAGTTTAACGTTTTATATACGCACAGCAGATTACTTAGTTATTTAAGTTAATTTCTAAAGCTTATTTAAAAGCGTATTAAAACTTTTATAAGAACTTATCTAAAATTTAATACACTAAATTGTTCTCGAAATATCCACATCGTCTGCGTCTGCGTATGCGTCTGCGTCTGCGTCTGCGTCTGCGTCTGCGTCTGCGTCTGCGTCTGCGTCTGCGTCTGCGTCTGCGTCTGCGTCTGCGTCTGCGTCTGCGTCTGCGTCTGCGCACGTCTGCGACTGCGTCTGCGACTGCGTCTGCGTCTGCGTCTGCGTCTGCGTCTGCGTCTGCGTCTGCGCTGCGTCTGCGTCTGCGTCTGCGTCTGCGTCTGCGTCTGCTCCGTGCGTCTGCTTGCTTTACGTGTATCCGTGTACGTGTCTGTACGTAATGTACGTGTACGTGTACGTGTACTGTACGTGTACGTATGTACGTGTAACGTGTACGTGTACGTGTACGTACGTACGTGTACGTACGTACGTGCGTACGTACGTGCGTGCGTGTGCGTGTGCGTGTACGTGTACGTGTACGTGTGCGCGTGTGCGTGTACGTGTACGTGTCGTGTGCGTGCGTGTGCGTGTGCGTGTGCGTGTGCGTGCGTGGCGTGTGCGTGTGCGTGTCGTGTCGTGTGCGTGTCGTTGACGTGTCGTGCGTGGCTGCGTGTGCGTGTGCGTGTCGTGTGCGTGTGCGTGTCGTGTGCGTGTACGTGTACGTGTAGCGTGTACGTGACGTGTTACGTGTACGTGCACGTCGCTACGTGTACGTGTACGTGTACGTGTACGTGTACGTGTACGTGTACGTGTACGTGTGTGTACGTGTGCGTGACGTGTCTGTACGTGTGTACTGTGTGGTACGTGTGTGTGTACGTGTACGTGTGGTGTGTGTACGAGTACGTGTGTGTGATGTGTGTGTCGTACGTGTGTGTGTGTTGTGCGTGAGCGTGTGTGCGTCATTGTGTGTTTACTGAGCTGGTGCATCGTGTACGTGTTTCTAGACGCGTCGTCAGTGTACGTGTGTGTGTGTGTGTAGTGTGCGTGTGTCGCGGTGTGAGTGTGTGTTGTGCGCTGTGTGTGTGGTGTGTGTGCGTCTATACGTTGCGAATGTACTAGGACACGCTGGTGCATCAGTGACCGCTTTTCTAGCGACGCGTCGGCAGACTAGCTAAGTGTGCGCGTTTACGCACGTAGAGTAAAGCTGACCGGATTACTTGCCTAGCATGTATTGTGATAGCGTGCGTGTTTAAACCCTTGTCAAAAATGTAAAGGAACCTACCGCTTAAGACTGCAGTTTGTAGATGTAATCTGGTGTAACATGAGTTTTGTGGTTCAGTCCTTCATCGTAGATGAAACCTTTTGTACACATGTACACTGTGCGATCTAGATGTCATTGTATGAATTGACATCTAATTGTTTCGCCACTTTGAAAATTTAGTGTTCCGTCTTCAAGACTGCAGGTACAATTTTATGGAATGCTGGAGACATGGAACTTGTAACCATGTAGTTCACGTTTATGACGTAATCAGCTGCGCTTTGCGAAGCAAAGTGAAATGATCTTGGTAGCATGTTATGAAAGTCGGTATCTCAAATCAATATGAATTATATTGAAAAATTATTATTATTATTATTGCCTCCTGATAAAGGCATACACCACCCTCGTAAGACAATGACTAATAGATAATTATTTTACATTATTTTAAATTTGTAGTGGTAGTAGTAGTAACTAGGTACGAAAGCCTTCATCGTTTTATGTAAACAGTAAATAGATGGTCTTTGCAAAACCAATTATCTGAAACGGTCATTGTAGCATTTATAAAGTTCTGGTAACCAAAACTGCATGTAAATGTGCCAATATACCTTTTTTTTGTTATAATTATAATACAGCCAAATATAATTGGTGATATTTATTATACTCAATTGCACTTTTGATTATTGTTTCGTTCTTTTTGTTTTGTTTCTGTGTGTATTGGTGGGTTAGGGTTTCGCTGTTACCCAATAAGGATTACGAAAAGGGTGTTTCTCTTTTCCACCAATCAGGTCGAAACGATAGGAGATGCATACATGGTGGTATCTGGAGCTCCAGAAAAGGATGTCAACCATGCAGCTAAAACCTGTGATATGGCGTTAGATATGGTCGATGCCATTACTGATCTAAACGATCCTTCTACTGGTAAGTTTTACACATGATTTTGTTTTTTAAATATTTAGTAATGTAGGTAAATGTAATTATGTTGAAATATTGGGGAAATAATCAGGATTACCTTTAAATAATTTATAAACAGTTAGTGAGTAAATAATCACAGCCAACAATATGCTGAATTGTAGGTATCGAATGTTTGCTATTAAAAAACATTAACTCTGTTTATAATGATTTTATGATTTTTGAACTATTTAAATTTCTTTCAAAATGTATGTGGTGTGGGTATACACCACACCGGCTAGGTGAAAGCTCAATGTGAACAATATCTTATAATAAATTGAACATTTGCAAAACTTTTTATAGAAGTAGTGACGGGATCAGATAAACTCAGTGCGAGTTGTACATACAGTTAATTTATGTTACATTATGACGGATCGTTCGGTATAGTGAAACTACGAATTTTACACTTAAAATCTATCTGGATAACTGAATTAAACTCTAGAGGCTTAGGTCTTGCAAATACGGAAGCCGATTTGCTTTTACGCAGAAACACCATTCAAAATTGTTTTAATTGAACTGAAAATTTCTATCCAAAGCTCATTACTGTTGAAGCATAACATTAATACAATGTTGATATAACTAATTATATTACAGTATAAACTGCATCGTCGTGCCTTCAATGTTTTATGTCTAAAATTTAACACGTGCATCTTTGCTTTCTAACCTCTTGTTGATGGTTTTACATGAGTATTTCAATATCATAAGCTCAGTCAAATTATTGCAGAAGAAGGGCTTGTAACGCTCTAACATCTATTAACTAATAATATAGCTACGTTTTAATGAAAATAAGAAATCTAGCCTGATTTCGATTTGCCGTTCGTGAGGCAGTTAGTTGCCAGGTGTCAAGAGTTTTGCACTCTTCTATCCAATTTTTCTCAGCAATCATTAGCTCCTTTAACAAACTATTTAATACCCAAAGCTATATTTATAATTTATTAAACATATTTAAAATATTTACTTTTTTTGTAATACTAATAACAGGCTTGACTGCGATTAGTAATATAGGGCCGGTTCTGTACCAGTTCAAGGTCACTCGCCGTTTGGTGGCGACCGCTTGAAGGGTTTGTTCTTGTCTATTTTAAAAAGTAGGTTAAGGTCAAATAGTTGTTTAAACTTAAAGTAGGTCAAGGTGCGTATTTGACAAATTTAAACAATTTCTGGTGGGGACTCAAGTCAAGGCCACATTTCTCTATTATAAATCACAGCGTGGAGTGTTTAAATCAGTCAGTTATCAACATTAATTGTCAAACATGGAATTAGCAGTCTTAAACCAAACCATCTATTGTAAACCCTTTAAAAATGTGTAACCTCGAGATATTTAAGAAATATAAAGTTTTAGTTGTGGTTGTAGTTAATATTAAGTATGGTGAACGTATAGAGATCGAAACGCTGTATTTACATCTGTACTACCTCAGCCCTTTTATAAGTATTTCAAGAGGAAACCCGGATTGAATATTTTAAAACGTTGCTCAACATGAAGGATGTATTTATGTAGTTTAGGGGCAGTTGGGAAAACAACAAACATAATATTTTGTTTTTAATAGTAGTAGTGCTATAACCCCACCATATGAAAATTGCGCATGCTTTATAATATATTATTCTTCTAACACTGATTGGCAATCATTTCAACAGAAATGTGATTATTTATCAGGAGCGTACAAAGAATCAGCTAAGGAATACATAATTGATTGAGTTTATTATAAACTGTCGTACGATACTCATCATGCAAAACGTTTAGAAAATGGATACAGTACACACCTTATCCTTGCGCCAGTACTGCGTATAGGCTGTGGCCACTGTGACCAAAGTAATAATGTGGTGTTTGACATGAAGGAGTGGAATAAACTTCTAAGATGTCATTCATATGACAATTTTTTCGATCACAAGAAGTTGAAAATCAAATTGATTGGTCAAATGTAAATGAAGAACAAGAAGATACGATTTGTGAACAGCATTATGAATCTCTGTATCGGTTTTATTACAATTGGGAATTGATTGAGGGATATAACAGAATTTTGGAAACTGCTATGATAGAAAACTACAAATGCTATTCTTACACATTCAATGGGCATAGTGTTATTCACTGTAAAGGATATAACAAGCTATCGATCGGAATTTCTTGAATCCTAGAATCTAGCGTGTTTTTATGAAAAGTTCATACAGGTAGTTAACTATCGTCGTTTTCGTGAGAAATAATTCCATATAGTTCCTTTGTAAAGGGAAAGGGAAGAAGAGGAAGCGGAACGGCAAAGAGTATTTGGAAAAGATAGCCGGACGTTAAGAAGGTAGAGGAGGAAAAAAGTGGTAACAACGCAACGGTGGAAAGTGACAAGACGAAGGAAGAGAAATAAATGGAGGAAATAAAGGAGTTAATCTGTGAGATGAGGAATCTGATGGAAGAAAATATGAAGGACTAAGGAACGACATCAAAGAAATGAAAGAAAAAATGGAAGAAAGGGAAAAGGAATGGAAGGTGGAGAAACAAGAATTATAGAGATAATAGAAAAATTAGAAAGAAAAGTAGACGATTAGGAGAGAAGGAAACGGAAGAATAACATCGTGATAAAGGGGTGGAGGTGCAAGGAGCCACAGAAAGAGCTGCAAGGGATGATGGAAGAGAAACTGAATGTAAGAGCAGGAGTTAGAAAAGTGTTGGTGATAAAGAAGGAGAAGGAAAATGAGATGGTGGTGGTGGAAATGGAGAGATGGGAGGAGAAACAGTAGATTATGGCAGAAAAGAGAAAACTAAGGGGTACCGGAATTTACATAGATCACGATCTAGCAAGGGAAGAAAAGAGTGTACAAAAACGAATACGGAACAGGGCGGCGGAAAGAAGAGCAGAGAGAAGAAAAGTATGGGTAGGATGTTCAAAAATGAAGATAGATGGGGAAAGATACGTATGGAATGAGAGAGCAAAGGAGCTAAGCAGAGAAAGGGGAGACAGAAGGAATATACAAATACCAACAAACTAAAAGAAGCGGGAGGGATAGGGGAAAGAAGAATGATGAAGCGGCAGCGAAATGGACAAAGGAGCAAAGGAAAAGGAAAGGAACAACAAAGGGAACAAAGGGAAAGTAAGGGAAAACTACATGAAGGCATGGATGAACTAAAGATACTGTTCTGGAATGTGGCGAGCATAAAGAATAAAGATCAAGAGTTTTGGGAATGTGTCAGGGAGCAGGACGTGGTGGGGTTGCAAGAGACATGGTTAGATGAAAAAGAACGGGCGTGGTGGGAAAGGAAAATGCCAAGTGAATGCTCATGGGTGGTCAGTGCGCGGAAAGGAACACTACAGAAGGAAGAGCAAAGGGGAGGATAGTAGTGGAAATAAAATAAAATGGTTGGAAGAAGAGAAAGTGCAACAAAGAAGAGGTATCATAGAAAGAAACATGCAGAAAGAAATAATAAAAATAGTGACGGTCTACAGTAGAAAGATGAAAGAGACTAGGATAAATCTAGAGGAGGTGATAGAAGAGAGGGAGGAAGGTATGACAATAATAAGAGGAGATTTTAACGCAAGAATAGGGGAAGAGGGGATATTACAAGAAAAGAGAGGGACGGGAAAAAGACAAAGGATAAAGTGTTGAATACGAAAGGAAAAGAACTGTTAGAAATGTGCAAGGAGATAGGGTGGGAAATAATGGAAATAGAGAAGGAAGAGAGGGGGGGAGTACACGTATATAGGAGCAAGGGGAGAATCAATAATAGAATATGTAATTACGAATGCTGAGTCTGAGGAAAATATGAAGATATTTAGGGTAGGGGAGAGAGCTTGAATCGGACCACCAACTCCTGGAAATGATAATGGAAGGGGAGAAAGAGAAGAGTGCAGAGAAGAGGAATATATAATTAAGAAGATCTGGATAGAAGAGAGTATAAAGAAGTACAAAGAGAAAATTGGAAAAATAAGATGGGAAGGTAAAATGAAGTGCAAGGAAGTGTGGAAGAAATGAGAGAGAGAATGGAGGAAGCAACGGAAAAAGTCAAGTTTATAAGATGGAAGGGGAGAAAATGGGGTGGAAAAGATGGTAGAATACAGAATGTAAGGAGCCCAAGAGGAACAAGACGAACACCAAGACGGTGGAGAACGGGGAAAGCGGGAAAAGAAGAATATAAACAAGCAGTACAGATATATAGGAAAACATGCGAAAGTAAAAAGGAAGAAAGCAAAAAGAAACAGGAAGAGCAGATTAAGGAGATAAAAACAGAAGAAGACATGGAAATTTTTAAAGAAAGAAAAGCGGAGAATACAAATAAAAGAATGGGAGAGGTATTTCAGAGACGCGCTGGAGGGAGAGCAAGTACAAGACAGAGAAGAAAACAAAGTAACAAAAGACACGAGAGAGGGAAAAAAGAAGAGGAAGTAAGAGAGGCAATAAAGCAGGCAAAAAAAAGGAAAGCGGCAGGAGAAGATGAGATACAAGGTGAGGAGTGGATATACGGAGGAGAAAACGTGACAAAAAGGATGATGGAAATAATAAACAAAATATGGGGAGGAGAAGATTCCCGGGGAGGTGGAGGAAAGGACATATTTTTGCAGTGTAATAAAAAGGAGACAAGAATCGGATGACAAATAACAGGTGAATTACACTACTAAACACGACCTACAAATATACGCGAACGTTCTGGAAGAAAGGTTAAAGGACGTGGAGGAAAAGAAGCTGTTACCAGATGGACCGGCAGGATACAGGAAAGGAAGGTGAACGACGGATAACGTATACATATTGAAGCACATGGCAAACAAGGAATTAGAAAAGAAAAGAGGTAAAATGGTAGCGGTATTCGTAGACATAATAGCGGCATTCGATAGAGTGAACAGGCAAAAGTTGTGAGAGCTCATGAAGAAAAAAAAGATAAATGAGAGGGCAATAGAAAGGAAAGAAGAAATATATGAAGAAACGAGGAACAGGGTGAGAGTACATGGGGAACTGAGTGAAGGATTTATAACGAGGAAGGGATTGAGACAAGGATGCCCAGTAAGCCCAAGCCTATTCACGGGATATACTGGAGACCTGGAGGAGACATTAAGGGGACAACAAAAGGGAGGACTGGTGTGGGGAACGTGAAAGTGTGGACGCTGGCATACGCGGATGATATAGTGTTATTAGCAAGGAGGAAAAAGAAATGAAGGGAATGATAAAAACGATGGACAGATATTTAAAGAGGAAAGATCTGGAAGTCAATGGGAGTAAAACTGAAAAGGAAAAAGGAGGAATGGAAATGGAAGGATGAGGAGATACATCAACTAAAGGAATTCACTTACCTGGGATACACAATGAGACAAGACAATAAAGATGGAGAACATATAAAAGAGCGACTGAGAAAAGGGAATAAGCTAATAGGGCGAGTGTGGAGTGTAGGGGAAAGACTGTTTGGAATGGACATAAGGAAAAGAAAATTATTATTTGAAAAACTGATAAAAAATGTGGTACTGTACGGGGCGGAAGTGTGGGGTGGAAAAATACAAAAAGAGAGGGGCTGCAAGAAATATACTGGAGGTGGATACTGGGAGTGGAAAGAGAAACACCAGGATACATCATTAGAGAGGAGGTGGAAGTAGAGAAAATAAGGGTAGAGGCGGGAAATACAGCAGTAAAGTACGAGGAGGAAATGACCAGAAGAACGAAGTGTAAAATTCTACAAGAATGCTGGAAATAAATAAGAGAAGGAAGAATAGAATATGGACAAGAAGCCAGGAAAGAATATTACGAAAGAAACGGATATGCAAAGAAGAAGTATAAAGACTAAGAAGAGAAGGAGTGAACGTGAGAGAGGACATAATTAGAAGGGATAGAGATGTGAAAAAGCAGGAAAGATGATCGAAGGTAAAAGGAAAATACAATCTAAACTATAGGAACATTAAGGAAGAAGGGATACCGAGTTATTTGATTGGGGAAGGGAGGAAGGAAAGAAAGAAAATGATAGCGAGATTTAGATGTGGAAACGAAGAGAGGGGAAACGGGTACTGGAGAAGGGTCGAAGAGAGAAAATGTACGCTGTGCGGAGAAGGATATAGTCGGTTAAGCACGTGTTACAAGAATGCAGGGAATTAAAGGAGGAGGAGAGGACGGTGGAAGAGATACTAGAAGAAGGAGAAAGGGGAGCGGAGTGGATGCAAGAAGCATGGAACAGAAGAAATACATCTGTCGTCGGAAAGATTAATACTAAGGAAGAAGGAGAACAACCTCTTAGTCTCATACATGATTCCATTGCCCGTAATGAACCAATCTGAGAAGATTTTCTCGAACAGTACAATGAATTACCTCGTATATACGTTGAACGTATTAAGAGGGATACTGAAGATACTATTAATCATACTTATGATTCCACTATGATTCCAAAACAGACAAATGAAGAATTGGTAATGCTCCAATTGCAATTAAAGGAAACGATATGATTATAAAAGGCGTCATGTGTAAAGGGACTACGGGTTTTGTAACGTGTTAAGTTATTAGTACGTTTTTTCAAATTTGAAAATTTCTTATTCCTGTTGACAGGCAACACACTTTACGGGTAATTACGAGTCCAGAATTCATGGCAACGCCGCACAAAATAATTGACGTTCAGTCAGGTTCGATAAAGAGTAAAATTTGAATTGGTTAAAAATATGGAAAGGTATCAGGTGATCTTCTTTTTGGTTCTCTTGAAGAACGCCATTTCGACGAAGACGCGCTAAACAAAATGAGAATTTGAGAACATTTTCTGTAATTATTACAAAACTTTTACTCTAAAGTTACATTCAGCGTTGTTTTTCGTTGATTACGGATATAAAAGGTTTCTTAAAAGCTACATACTTTCTCGTCTCTTTGCAGGAGGTAAGTGTCCTCCTCAACACTATTACTCCCGTCAGGTTATTACTAAAATAAGTACAGTTTCTACAATTATTACTGTACTCGTAATTAAAACGTTGGTTCTCCAGTTTTTTTTGGGTCTTGATTCTTTGTCTTCTCTTCGATCTCTTCGATTATTCAGGGTGTTGTGCTGAATCGGATTCTTCACCTGTACATTGGATCGGATTCTCACTAAAAAACACAGAGGGTAAATCAAGTAAGACGTTTAGGTACTCCTGACCTAAACAACTTACCGGTGAGTTTTTATCTTGTTTAATTCGGAAAGGAGGCATGGATAAATAAACAATCGGTAGAGACCATCCTAATTACTTTAAGCGTAACTCGCTTCTGGACGAATCACAGATGGAGTGTAGCACTGTCTTCGTGGCTTGTAGGTGTTCAATAAAACTTAAGCGTTGGACATGATCTGTCGATTATGTACCTAAGCATTTAACTAATTAGTTGGGAATTTTGACATTTGATAATTTGGCTTCGATTGTGCGGTATTTAATGTGTATGAACATTAATTGTATATAAACAGCTGTTCCTCTAGCACTTCTAGCCCTGAAATTAGTTCCATTGTAATACTTGCTTAACGAGCTAAATGTTTGATTTGTGTTTTCTGTTTCTTACTTCATGTACAAACGTAAGCTTTAATGTGCTTTATAATAAACGTTATCATAAGGAATATATTAGTTATTAGTGAGTGTGAGTAATGCAGCCTTCAGCCATAAAGTGTATACGTATTGTTCAGTGATTCATTATGAAATTATAGGATTTCTAGCTTATGCTTTTAATCTTTGCTCGTGGCAGTAGTAGTAAATTACCTATTCTATTTGTGTTGCTTGAAAGCTTATGCCTTACGATTTATTCATTTCTTTAAATTTGTTTATCGCAGTGGTAGTCATCTGGCTGCTATGTGTTTTGTGTAATTATATTGAATTATTTTATTTTTCGGTTGAGATAAAACATAAGATTTATGTTATTTTGCAATGTGTTTGTGTATTTAGTTTTCTAGGGTCAACTCTGGATGTCAGAGAGTGCGGAAAGGTTTTTATTTGTTGCAATTTAAAATTAATTTTTTTTTCAATAGACCCTATTAGTGATGACGTCAAAATTGTCTGGGAATTTTAAAATTTTGAACAACTCATATTTTGACGCCTAAAAATTGCTATCCCATTCTTCATCTTTCATAATTCCCATTGATAAAAAATCAACGTGGGTAAACAAAGCCAAATAACATTTATCTTTTTTTAAAGATGTAACTGACCCTGTATTTGATGATAATAATCATGTTCAACCATGTTCTTTATTTATGATGTATTTTTTGCTACTTGTCTCACATGTACTATACAGTGCGTTCAATATAATCGGACGCACTCAATAACTCTTTTGTATTGCGTTTCACAAGAAAGTGTTTAAATAGTTTTTTATTCATTTACAAATACTCTATTAAGTGCTTGGTTTAGATAATTTTTTAAGCTTCCGGTTTGACCGGAAGCGCACATCATTTTATTTTTTAAATCACACTGTATATATATTTTGCATTTTGCATTGCCTATTTTTTCTCAATACATACGTATAAAATTCTTATAGGGTTTTATAAAACAAAATTAGAGAAAATGCCATCGAAAGTTTTTCAATTTTATTATATGATTAGAAAAATTAAACAAAATCAGTTATAATTAGCGAATAAATTGTTCAAAGTTGCCACCATTCTGTTCTAGACATGCTTCTAATCGTCGCCTGAGTTCATGGTTAGTTGCTTTTTTGATTTGCTGCGTAGTTAAATTAACACATGCAGCTGTAATTTTATTCTTTAAGTCTGTAACATTTAAAGGTGGATCGGCATACATCACTATTTTTAAATGACCCCACAAAAAAAAGTCTAACGGTGTAAGATCCGGTGATCTCGCAGGCCATTCTACCGGGCCGTTAGTTCGTATCCATCGTTCATTGAACGTTTGGTTAAGATATTCTTTTACTATCAACGCGTTGTGAGCTGGAGCTCCATCTTGCTGGAAATACAATTGTTGTCGCAGAAGCAGAGGAAACTCATCGAACATTGTTGGTAGCACGTTATCTAAAAATTCAAGATACCTATTGGCGTTTAGATTACCATCATAGAAATAAGGCCCTAGTATTTGGTTTCCAATTAAACCGCACCAAACGTTAGTACCCCATACGGTTTGATGGTTAGTTTCCATTGACCAATGAGGATTTTCGTCAGACCAATAACGATTGTTTTGTTTATTAATAACTCCATTATTTGTAAACTTGGGTTCATCTGTCCATAAAATATGATCTAACAATAATCGATTGTGATCACATTGCTCAACTATCCATGCAATCAAAGTTAATCTCCGATCAGAGTCTTGAGGCCGCAAGTGTTGAACCAAACCGGCTTTATAAGGCAGCATTTTGAATTTTTCTTTGTTTTGGAATTGAGTCAACTGATACACCTACTTCTTGCGTTACATGTCTAATAGATGACCGTGGATTTATTCTAAAATAACCCAATATTTGTACTTCAATATCTTCGGTCAAACCATTTCTTTGTTGTTCTAAATTCTGATAATTTACTCCTGGTAATGTTCCACGCATTCTAAGCGATTGTTCAATTTTTCGTATGTATCTTTCGGAAGGATTGTATCTATTGGGATATCTTTGTGCGTATAATTCTACCGCTCGTCGAGAATTACGTTTACATTCACCGAAAATTAACAACAGGTCAACTTTTTCACTGTTATTCATTTTAAACAATTATTTCGATTGAAATAAAATTAAACTTTTATCTGATAGTCAATTGCAATAAACGAAAAAACAATTGCGATGCGATTTTGTTGACGTACGCTGACTACGGTTTTGTTTGATTCTTCTAATCGTATAATAAAATTGAAAAACTTTCGATGGCATTTTTCTCTAATTTTTTTTATAAAACCCTATAAGAATTTTATACGTATGTATTGAGAAAAAATAAGCAATGCAAAAATGTCAAAATATATATACAGTATGATTTAAAAAAATAAAATTATGTGCACTTCCGGTCAAACCGGAAGCTTAAAAAATTATCTAAACCAAGCACTTAATAGAGTATTTGTAAATGAATAAAAAACTATTTAAACACTTGCTTGTGAAACGTATTACAAAAGAGTTATTGAGTGCGTCCGATTATATTGAACGTACTGTATACTTTTTAATTTTAAGACATCTGAAAGTTGTTTGTTTCTATACTTGTATGGACATTTAACTTTAATAATACAATTATTACCTACGAGTCCATCAGGGCTTGCTCCTAAATATCCACATGGATGTAAGTGTAAACCTGTTTTTTTTTTTAATTTTTAAATTAAATTGTGGCTCAACTTGTCCAATGCAATTTTTTCGTTGTTTCTACCGTACTGGATCTGTTTGATTCCGTCGAGATTATAGGATCCTACAGAAAATTAAACTTAAACATGCAACACTCATAAGGCAAAGATACTTTACCAGTCAGTGATTTAAATAATGATGGTGGAAATTTTGGTGACTGCTGCTTTTATAATTCGACCAAAGTTACTAGCAGTAAGTCCATGTTTTCTGATTATTAAGCACGTAGGATTTTCAAACTGACCAATAGTCATATTTGAAACTTCATCAATTTTTCTTTCTTCTGTTTTTAAATGTGATAGTAACTATTCCGTTTTATTGCTGGATAAATTATATTGCATAGAGAAAAGTAATTTTTCAATATCAGGTACAATATCATCCGTGATGGCAGGTTCTGGAGACATAATCCACTTAATGTGAGTCGGTCCACATAAAGACAACTCTTCAAATAGTTCATTAACTGCTTTGTCATCTATTGGTGCAGCAAGTGGTGAGTACTCTTTTGATATTGGGAAACACATATTCGCAGTAACTGGCTTCGTCAACACTTTCTTCTTCAACCAACTACATGCTTTAGCGGTTATCGATAAATTATAATGGGCAAACAAAGTTAAGGCCGCCATATGATGACAGATGTTTAAACCTCTTGGACAGTTACATGAACATTTTTCAATTTCAGTGCTTTTTAAAAGAATATGAAATACACAAAAAGGAATTAGAATTATAAGAATTGTGAAACCTTTTCTTTACCTCTACTCTATAAGCGTTATTCTTCATGCTAGCCTGCACATCGCCCCTAATGTAACCTAAATCGTTATCAAATTCCAGTTTACTAAGGTGGCTAGAAGCAAAAGCATTTTATGCTTTCTAATAATTCTCTGCACAGTAAAGTATGCAGTAATGGCGGAAATTGGGACAACACATGCCTTAGACATATTAATCTTAGGTGTTATAAACTTATGAGGTGGAAATATATATGAGTATAAGAAAGTACCTACTCAATGTGTTAAAGAGAACGTACATAAACTAGAACTACAGTATAAGAATGGTTTAATTGACTAAATTAACTACTTAATAGGATTAGTAATAAGAAAAACTTAAAAAGGTAAATAGGTAAGGTTAATATACAATTACTGCAAACTACTAAGTACAAATACAAAATTAAACTGAGGATTAAACGTTAGGACCATATAAATAAATGGAGTAAAAACTACTATTAACCTAAGAAGTTAGTAGATACAGCAATAAACAATAAAAGAATATTAATAAAAGACAAAGGCTTACGAAATACGGAAAATGACCGAACGAATAACCAGTTGACAGTAAGTAATATTGGAGGTTATGTAGTCCGGAAAGCACCGCAAAATCATAACAAAGCGACGTATGGCGTAACTAAGTTGACTTTTCGTGGTTTGCGTCCTCATATTCAATTCGAAATAAAAACAACTGTGGGTCTTTTTACATTAAAATTTTTTCATAACACACAAATAGAAGCTTCGTGGTTAACATTTCAAGACCCCTCGCCACTTATTTCGTTATAATAACGTAACAAATATGATGCAAATTTAGACCTTTTTTTTATAAACTTTAACAACGTCGCATAAGGGTCAATTTCTAGACGTCAAAATATGAGTTGTCCAAAATTTTAAATTTTGCCAGACAATTTGGACGTCACACTAATGCAGTCTATTTTAAGGGTAGCACTGAAAAGGAATGTAAGTCTGGTGCTGTTGTGACGATTTATTAAATCATTGTGTTGGAGTAAGTTTTTTTTTTAGTTGTTTGCTCGTAATTAGCTATCCATAATTACCACATCGGTTGTTTTAATATTACCATCTAATATACCTTAATACAAACATATACCAATTTAAGTTTATAGGTTTTTTACTCAGAAAACAGCATTCAAGGGTTGGGTTATATTTGGAAAAAGAAAAAAAAAATAAACTAAGTTGTGTTATACTACCAGTATTTCTTTTCTTGGTTACTACGGATTAGAATTTGATTCCTAATCGGACCTGTCCTCTTCCTGGATTGCGTTCATCATATTTATTTTAATTGTACCGTACCTCTTGCTTTGTGTGTTTCTACGCCAGCCACAGGTCTACGTATCCAAGTGCTTCGACCGACTGACTGAGCTTCCGCCTATCTTATTAGTTGTTACGGCGCACCCCTTTATTATTAGTTTTTGGGGCATTAGTACCTTTGCGTACGTAACAATTTACACGATCTGCTTATTATGATTCAACTCAATTCAAATCCAGTAAATTCAAAAAATAGAAAAAATAAGTGTTCTAGAAGCTACGAATGTTGCAAGGCGAGATTATGATATTAGTGGGCAAATTCGAGGAAACCCGGGCAAAATGGATACACAAATAATTAAACTCTTGCTATCATCATCGCCCACAACTACAGGAAGTGGAGCTATGTTTTTCTAAGAAATTAATAAACAGGATGATTAAATATAAGCATTGGAATGATACACGTGAACTAATTCGTGATCTAGAGGTATTGGTGGCAGAAAAATTGGCGGGAAACACAGGTGTCATAAATGACATAATATGATTTGTAGAAGAACTATATGAAGATGGATTCATTGAAAAACCAACTAGTCGTTTTTTAAACAGTATAAACGAGAATGCATTGATGTCGACATATCATAACTAAAATGGTCCTGACAAATTTGGACGTTCACATGTCCACTATCAATTCAAGAAATTAACCCCTCAGTTTAAACTGATTGATGATAATCAATTTGATAGCGAGAACAAGAGACTCAACAATGTTGCCATATACATAGATCCTCAATGTGTCAACACTAAGCTATACTATTTATCAAAAAAGTTCAATTTGGATGGAAACCGTTTGACACAATTGACGGACCCGGAAGAAGATGGCGATGCTATACGCAAAGATTACCTTGATTTTTGTCTACAACCAGTTCAGAAAGCTTTTAAAGGAAACTCTAGCGCTGGAGCAAAAATTATATGAAATTAAAGGAATTGTCGATAAATTAGTGCATTAAAAAAAGTCATCAACGAATTGCACAGAGCTCACTAACAATCTTTAATAGGCGAACAGTAATCTAATTTATGACCTTTGGCAAACATGCAAGAAATAAGGAGACTATGATATGAGCATTTTCAATACTAATGGACTAAAGGATTATTGGGTCAATCATTACTGCAACTATCTTCACAAAAGGGTGCAAATTTGAAACATGCAGAAAGAATTATCATGAACCATTAATGTGCATTATTAAGACATCATTAGCCTATACAAATAGATTGATATGAACGTTTATCAGAACCATTAATCATAAGACGTTGTACAAATCAGATTGATATAATGGACACTGTAACCAGATGATTAAATCAGCATGGAACTCAGCAAAGATGTCAGTAATCATACAAAGCTACAGGCTTAGACCAACATAAAACATTCGACAGGAATCGATATTGTGTGGGTACAGTACGGATAAGTAAATTTAGAAGTATTTTGCCAAAGGATACACAAACGCAGGCGCACGCGCAAAACGCGCACGCGCACGCACACGCACACGCACACGCACACGCACACGCACACGCACACGCCACCACACGCACACCACACGCACACGCACACGCACACGCACACGCACACGCACACGCACACGCGCGCGCGCACGCGCACGCGCACGCGCACACACACACACACACACACCCACACACCCACACACACACACCCACACACCCACACACACACACACACACAATTGGTTTGGTGAACTATTTAAAATTGTGAGAGTTCACATTACTAACCCCATGTTTGAAGACATGGAAGGAACACCTGTACTGGGAGGGTTTTATGAACACAAATTACTGCCAACAAAGTATTCTGACGTATACTTGGTAGAAAAAGTGCTTCGGTCCAAGGATAACAAGTTATTCGTAAAGTGGTGGGGACTGGATGAAAGATCATGGACCAGTAAAGATATTAATTTCTAAGTGGACATTTAACTTATAATTTGTGAAATAAAATACTTATATAGTCTTTAAATTTTTTAATAAGGTATGTACATAAAAAAACAAAAAAATAAAGAAAACCAAAATTAATTATTACTTTTTTAAAAGTATTTAAATTATAAAAAATTAAACTTTAGGTTATTAAAAATTTAAAATTAAAATTTTTAAATTAAAATTAAACTTTAAACTAATTTTTATAAAGTTTAAAATTTTAAAATTTTAAAATAACCTAGGTTATTTTAAATTAAAATTTTAATATTGGTTATTCTTTCTCAAATGTTAAATTAAATTTTAATACCAGGTTATTTTTTATTTTTAATTTTTCAAATTTTAAAAAATTTTTTAATTTTAAAATTTTTAAATTTGACAAAGATAACTTTTTTTAATCAAAACGGTTTAAATTTATAAAATTTAAAGAAAAATTAAAAATCCCAAAAAAGATAAGTATTTTATTAAAAGGTAATTGTATTTAATTTTAAATATAAATATTACATAAATAAACAATGTTTTTCTAAAATTTCATTATCTTATACAGTAAACCTAAAGTACACCTATAATCATTTAAATTACTTGATGGCCATATTCCAGAATCTGGCCTATATGTCCCTTCCTAGTAGGAATTTGTACTTGTTTCACCTTTATGAATGTTTTCTAATATCCAGTTGTAAATTTTGTGATGTTCCTCGTTTTACCATGGTTGAAGCTTATAGGTGAAGTTTTGTTCCAATAACATTTCTATCAAAATATCGAGGCATTTGTGATTAGCATAATTGGCTGCTTTCTCAATACATTCAGATATAATAAAGCGTCTATAAGCATAAAATTAATTAATGAGTTAGATTTAACATTTTCTGGAATGCTGTATGAATCATCACTCCATAATAAATTGTATACATACATTTTAGGGGGTATGTCACCAAATAATTGCATATAGCCTAAAATCCTATTTAATTCATTAAAACGTAATGAATTGTAACCTTTATCAGTATACAATTTCATAAAACTTTTAATGGTATTGTCTAATTTAATATTTTTAACAAATAATGTCTTAATAATATCTTCATTCACACACTTTGAGTTTATAGTACACCAGCTGAAACACTCATCAGGACTAAGCGTATCTTATAATACATTCAGTACAAATAAATAACTTTCAGGGGAAGACTTTCCCATCAAATAACGCTTCAGGT